>VSWD01000006.1:0-577651 GCA_033119305.1 Pinctada imbricata | reverse complement strand
GAAAAAAATAATTAAAAACGAGGTGTTGCAATAAGGGCCAAAGATTAGCCCTATCTTGGTTTACGAATCCAATTTGTGTCATACATCCCTAAAGGACTTGAGCAAGGTTAAATATGGCGTTTTCAGATTGACATAACGATTCTAAATTTAGCTAGGAAAAGAAAAATACGGAAGACAAACTTTGCCGAAAAAATAAGTAGATAAAAACGACGTGTTGTAATAAGGGTCAAATTTCGGCCCAAACTAGGTTAGAGATACCTAATTGAGTTATACAGCCCTGAAAGACTTTAGTCGGGCCTAAAGATTGCTTTTTCATATTGATCTGATGAGTCCTAATTTAGCTAGCCAGAGAAAAATAGGGAGGACAAACTTTCTCGAAAAAATAAATAAAAACGAGGTGTGGTATTAAGGCCCAAAGTTTGGCCCTAACTTGGTTAACGAATCCAATTTGAGTTATACATCCCTCAGGGACTTGATCAAGGTTAAATATCGCGTTTTGATATTGACATAACGAGTTAATTGAGCTAGCCAGATCAAAATACGGAAGACAAGATTTGCCGAAAAAATAGATAAATAAAAACGAGGTGTGGTAATAAGGGCCAAATTTTGGCCCAAACTAGGTTAAAGAGCCCTAATTGAGTTATACATCCCAGAAGGAATTGGACCGGGCCTAAATATTGCGTCGTCAGATTGACGTGATGAGTCTGAATTTAGCTAGCCAGAGAAAAATACGGAGGACAAACTTTGCCTAAAAAAATAAGTAAAAACGAGTTGTGGTATTAAGGGCTTAAGTTTGGCCCCAACTTGGTTCAGAATCCAATTTGATTTATACAGCCCTCAGAGACTTGAGCAAGGTTAAATATGACGTTTTCAGATTGAAATAACGAGTCTTTATTTAGCTAGCCAGAGCAAAATACGGAAGACAAACTTTGGCGAAAAAAATTAATTAAGGGG
Organism: Pinctada imbricata; assembly: GCA_033119305.1. NCBI lineage: Eukaryota > Metazoa > Mollusca > Bivalvia > Pterioida > Pteriidae > Pinctada > Pinctada imbricata. The sequence goes on along the minus strand of VSWD01000006.1, from coordinate 576,697 downwards.
TAACGAGTGGCTGGTAAGCGAGCTAACTCGCACAGTCAATTACTTCGTTTCAATCCGTGTTTAACTGATTTCCCGTTAAAGTCAGAGTCAAATTTTACAAATTATCGGAACTCTTTAACAAAGAGATACATAAAAAGGTTGCGGTTTGACTGCACCAAAACGTTTTCGCACTGGAAATATTCGCAATTGACAACCCTTTACTAGTTCAACAGGGAATGCACGCACAACTTTTTAAAACATTGAGGATAAGATCCAAATGACTTGACCGCTAAATAATGGGAATGTTCACTCAAAATTTTACGGTTAAACGAAAAGACTAGGGCACATATTTTTTATATAGCATAGTTTTATCAGGTCTGGTGCTCTGGATCAGTGGAAATCGACAGCACTTATTCTTTTCCCGATATTTCCTCAAATTGTATAATTCCCCTTACCTTAAATTTAATTTTATTTGGCTGATTTTCCTCGTCTTAACGTGTAAATTTTATAACAACAATAGGTAAGAGAACACCCCCCCCCTCATTTGCTTGGACCCCACCCACGCCTTGGAAAAAAATCTAATTACGTTCATTTAGCAAGTCTAAATAATTCTTAAAAGGATCAGGTTTTATTCGAAAATGAGAAGGAAATGACATGTCGTGTGATTGCCTTTACTTCACAGGAATATATTATACAGGAAAGATAACTCTAGCAACTTTTGTATTTGAAACTTTGAAGCTGATCAGATTTGCCGGCTGTAACATAAAAGTATTGATGGATACCTCAGTGTTTCATGCTTTTTTCTACTTTTTATGTCCAAGTACATGAATATTACATAAGTTTCGCTTCCAAAAAATATTCTGCAACAGTAATTTTTGAGATTTCTATTAGGTGTACAAATTTTGTGCATTGTCTCATGGAGCTGTCATCATCTTCAATATCAGTTTCTGATGAAGTAGTGTTGGAAAGGTGTATCAAAATTACTGTCATATGCTTCAAAAATCACTTCATATTTTCAGTAAATAATAACAAATAACTGAAAAAAATTATTCAGATTTGTATTTTTTTCTGTCATTTATACAAGCAGACACTCGTTACCCCTTAAAAACGAGGTGTTGTAATAAGGGCCAAAGTTTAGCCCTATCTTGGTTAACGAATCCAATTTGTGTTATACATCCCTGAGGGACTTGAGAAAGGTGAAACATGGCGTTTTCAGATTGACATAACGAAACTTAGTACAGCTAGCAATAGCAAAATACGGAAGACAAACTTTGCCGTAAAATAGATAAATAAAAACGAGGTGTGGTGATAAGGCCCAAATTTTGGCCCAAACTAGGTTAACGAATCAAATTTGAAGTTATACAGCCCTGAAGGACTTGGGCCGGGCCTAATATTGCGTCGACAGATTGACGTGATGAGTCCTAATTTAGCTAGCCAGAGAAAAATACGGAAGACAAACTTTGCCGAAAAAATAATAAAAACGAGGTGTGGTATTAAGGGCTAAGGTTTGGTCCCAACTTGGTTTTAGAATCCAATTTGAGTTATACAGCCCTCAGGGACTTGAGCATGGTTAAATATGGCATTTTCAGATTGGCATAACGAGTCTTAATTAAGCTAGCCAGAGAGAAATACGGAAGACGAACTTTGCCGAAAAAAAATTAATTAAAAACGAGGTGTTGCAATAAGGGCCAAAGTTTAGCCCTATCTTGGTTTACGAATCCAATTGTGTCATAACATCCCTCAGGGACTTGAGAAAGGTTAAACATGGCGTTTTCAGATTGACATAACGAAACTTAGCATAGCTAGCTAGAGCAAATACGGAAGACAAACTTTGCCGTAAAATAGATAAATAAAAACAAGATGTGGTAATAAGGGCCAAATTTGGCCCAAACTTGTTAAAGAGCTCTAATTGAGTTAAACATCCCAGAAGGAATTGGGCCGGGCCTAAATATTGCGTCCGACAGATTGACGTGATGAGTCCTAATTTAGCTAGCCAGAGAAAAATACGGAAGACAACTTTTGCCGAAAAAATAATAAAAACGAGGTGTGGTATTAAGGGCTAAGGTTTGGTCCCAACTTGGTTTTAGAATCCAATTTCAGTTATACAGCCCTCAGGGACTTAAGCATGGTTAAATATGGCGTTTTCAGATTGGCATAACGAGTTTAATTTAGCTAGCCAGAACAAAATACGGAAGACAAACTTTGCCGAAAAAAATAAATAAAAATTAGATGTGGTATTAAGGGCTAAAGTTTGGCCCCAACTTGGTTTTAGAATCCAATTTGAGTTATACAGCCTCCAGGGACTTGAGCAAGGTTAAATATGGCGTTTCAGATTGACATAACAATTCTAAATTTAGCTAGGAAAAGAAAAATACGGAAGACAAACTTTGCCGAAAAAATAAGTAGATAAAAACGACGTGTTGTAATAAGGGCCAAATTTCGGCCCAAACTAGGTTAGAGAGCCCTAATTGAGTTATACAGCCCTGAAAGACTTTAGCCGGGCCTAAAGATTGCTTTTTCAGATTGACGTGATGAGTCCTAATTTAGCTAGCCAGAGAAAAATACGGAGGACATACTTTGTCGAAAAAATAAATAAAAACGAGGTGTGGTATTAAGGCCTAAAGTTTTGCTCTAACTTGGTTTACGAATCCAATTTGAGTTATACATCCCTCAGGGACTTGAACAAGGTTTAATATCGCGTTTTGATATTGACATAACGAGTCTTAATTGAGCTAGCCAGAGCAAAATACGGAAGACAAGATTTGCCGAAAAATAGATAAATAAAAACGAGGTGTGGTAATAAGGCCCAAATTTTGGCCCAAACTAGGCTAAAGAGCCCTAATTGAGTTATACAGCCCTGAAGGAATTGGGCCGGGCCTAAATATTGCGTCGTCAGATTGACGTGATGAGTCCTAATTTAGCTAGCCAGAGAAAAATACGGAGGACAAACTTTGCCGAAAAAAATAAATAAAAACAAGGTGTGGTATTAAGGGCTAACGTTTGGTCCAAACTTGGTTTTAGAATCCAATTTGAGTTATACAGCCCCCAGGGACTTGAGCAAGGTTAGATATGGCGTTTTCAGATTGGCATAACGAGTCTTAATTTAGCTAGCCAGAGCAAAATACGAAAGACAATCTTTGGCGGAAAAAATAAATAAAAACGAGTTGTGGTATTAAGGGCTTAAGTTTGGCCCCAACTCGGTTTCAGAATCGAATTTGATTGATACATCCCTCAGAGACTTGAGCAAGGTTAAATATGACGTTTTCAGATTGAAATAACGAGTCTTTATTTAGCTAGCCAGAGCAAAATACGGAAGACAAACTTTGCCGAAAAAAATTAATTAAAAACGAGGTGTTCTAATAAGGGCCAAAGCTTAGCCCTATCTTGGTTAACGAATCCAATTTGTGTTATACATCCCTGAGGGACTTGAGAAAGGTTAAACATGGCGTTTTCAGATTGACATAAGGAAGGTTAGTATAGCTAGCAAGAGCAAAATACGGAAGACAAACTTTGCCGTAAAATAGATAAATAAAAACGAGGTGTGGTGATAAGGGCCAAATTTTGGCCCAAACTAGGTTAACGAATCAAATTTGAGTTATACAGCCCTGAAGGACTAGGGCCGGGCCTAAATATTGCTTCGACAGATTGACGTGATGAGTCCTAATTTAGCTAGCCAGAGAAAAATACGGAGGACAAACTTTGACGAAAAAATAAATAAAAACGAGTTGTGGTATTAAGGGCTTAAGTTTGGTCCAAACTTGGTTTCAGAATCCAATTTGATTTATACATCCCTCAGAGACTTGAGCAAGCTTAAATATGACGTTTTCTGATTGAAATAACGAGTCTTTATTTAGCTAGCAAGAGCAAAATACGGAAGACAAACTTTGCCGAAAAAAATTAATTAAAAACGAGGTGTTGTAATAAGGGCCAAAGTTTAGCCCTATCTTGGTTTACGAATCAAATTAGTGTTATACATCCCTGAGGGACTTGAGAAAGGTTAAACATGGCGTTTTCAGATTGACGTAACGAAACTTAGTATAGCTAGCAAGAGCAAAATAGGGACGACAAACTTTGCCGTAAAATAGATAAATAAAAACGAGGTGTGGTGATAAGGGCCAAATTTTCGCCCAAACTAGGTTAAAGAGCCCTTATTTAGTTATACAGCCCTGCAGGAATTGGGCCGGGCCTAAATATTTCGTCAGATTGACGTAATGAGTCCTAATTTAGCTAGCCAGAGAAAAATACGGAGGACAAACTTTGCCGAAAAAATAAATAAAAACAAGGTGTGGTATTAAGGGCTAACGTTTGGTCCCAACTTGGTTTTATAATCCAATTTGAGTTATACAGCCCCCAGGGACTTGAGCAAGGTTAGATATGGCGTTTTCAGATTGGCATAACGAGTCTTTATTTAGCTAGCCAGAGCAAAATACGAAAGACAATCTTTGCCGAAAAAAATAGATAAAATAAGGTGTGGTATTAAGGGCTAAAGTTTGGCCCCAACTTGGTTTCAGAATCCAATTTGAGTTATACAGCCCCCCAGGGACTTGAGCAAGGTTAAATATGGCGTTTTCAGATTGACATAACGAGTCTAAATTTAGCTAGGAAAAGAAAAATACGGAAGACAAACTTTGCCGAAAAAATAAATAAAAACGAGGTGTGGTATTAAGGGAAAGGTTTGGTCCAAACTTGGTTTTAGAATCCAATTTGAGTTATACAGCCCTCAGGGACTTGAGCATGGTTAAATATGGCGTTTTTCAGATTGGCATAACGAGTCTTAATTCAGCTAGCCAGAGCAAATACGGAAGACAAGCTTTGCCGAAAAAATAGATAAATAAAAACGAAGTGTGGTAATAAGGGCCAAATTTTGGCCAAAACCAGGTTAAAGAGCCCTAATTTAGTTATACAGCCCTGAAGGAATTGGGCCGGGCGTAAATATTTCGTCAGATTGACGTGATTAGTCCTAATTTAGCTAGCCAGAGAAAAATACGGAGGACAAACTTTGCCCAGAAAATAAATAAAAACAAGGTGTGGTATTAAGGGCTAACGTTTGGTCCCAACTTGGTTTTAGAATCCAATTTGAGTTATACAGCCCCCAGGGACTTGAGCAAGGTTAGATATGGCGTTTTTCGATTGGCATAACGAGTCTTAATTTAGCTAGCCAGAGCAAAATACAGAAGACAATCTTTGCCGAAAAAAAATAAATAAAAATTAGGTGTGGTATTAAGGGCTAAAGTTTGCCCCAACTTGGTTTCGAATCCAATTTGAGTTATACAGCCCCCCAGGGACTTGAGCAAGGTTAAATATGGCGTTTTCAGATTGACATAACGAGTCTAAATTTAGCTAGGAAAAGAAAAATACGGAAGACAAACTTTGCCGAAAAAATAAGTAGATAAAAACGACGTGTTGTAATAAGGACCAAATTTCGGCCCAAACTAGGTTAGATATACATAATTGAGTTATACAGCCCTGAAAGACTTTAGCCGGGCCTAAAGATTGCTTTTTCAGATTGATCTGATGAGTCCTATTTTAGCTAGCCAGAGAAAAATACGGAGGACAAACTTTCTCGAAAAAATGAATAAAAAAGAGGTGTGGTATTAAGGCCCAAAGTTTTGCCCTAACTTGGTTTACGAATCCAATTTGAGTTATACATACCTTAGGGACTTGATCAAGGTTAAATATCGCGTTTTGATATTGACATAACGAGTCTTAATTGAGCTAGCCAGAGCAAAACACGGAAGACAAGCTTTGCCCGAAAAAATAGATAAATAAAAACGAGGTGTGGTAATAAGGGCCAGATTTTGGCCCAAACTAGGTTAAAGAGCCCTAATTGAATTATACATCCCAGAAGGAATTGGGCCGGGCCTAAATATTGCGTCGTCAGATTGACGTGTTGAGTCTGAATTTAGCTAGCCAGAGAAAAATACGGAGGACAAACTTTGCCGAAAAAATAAATAAAAACGAGTTGTGGTATTAAGGGCTTAAGTTTGGCCCCAACTTGGTTTCAGAATCCAATTTGATTTATACATCCCTCAGAGACTTGAGCAAGGTTAAATATGGCGTTTTCAGATTGACATAACGAGTCTAAATTAAGCAAGGAAAAGAAAAATACGGAAGACAAACTTTGCCGAAAAACAAGTAGATAAAAACGACGTGTTGAAATAAGGGCACAATTTCGGCCCAAACTAGGTTAGAGATACCTAATTGAGTTATACAGCCCTGAAAGACTTTAGCCGGGCCTAAAGATTGCTTTTTCAGATTGATCTGATGAGTCCTAATTTAGCTAGCCAGAGAAAAATACGGAGGACAAACTTTCTCGAAAAAATGAATAAAACAGAGGTGTGGTATTAAGGCTCAAAGTTTGGCCCTAGCTTGGTTTACGAATCCAATTTGAGTTATACATACCTTAGGGACTTGATCAAGGTTAAATATCGCGTTTTGATATTGACATAACGAGTCTTAATTGAGCTAGCCAGAGCAAAATACGGAAGACAAGCTTTGCCGAAAAAATAGATAAATAAAAACGAGGTGTGGTAATAAGGGCCAAATTTTGGCCCAAACTAGGTTAAAGCGCCCTAATTGAATTATACATCCCAGAAGGAATTGGGCCGGGCCTAAATATTGCGTCGTCAGATTGACGTGTTGAGTCTGAATTTAGCTAGCCAGAGAAAAATACGGAGGACAAACTTTCTCGAAAAAATAAATAACAACGAGGTGTGGTATTAAGGCCCAAAGTTTGGCCTCAACTTGGTTTACGAATCCAATTTGAGTTACACCCCTCAGGGACATGATCAAGGTTAAATATCGCGTTTTGATATTGACATAACGAGTCTTAATTGAGCTAGCCAGAGCAAAATACGGAAGACAAGCTTTGCCGAAAAAATAGATAAATAAAACGAAGTGTTGTAATAAGGGCCAAATTTTGGCCCAAAATAGGTTAAAGAGCTCTAATTGAGTTATACAGCCCTGAAGGAATTGGGCCAGGCCTAAATATTTCGTCAGATTGACGTGATGAGTCCTAATTTAGGTAGCCCAGAGAAAAATTCGGAGGACAAACTTTGCCGAAAAAAATAAATAAAAACGAGGTGTGGTTATAAGGCTTAAGTTTTTCCCCAACTGGATTCAGATTCCAATTTCAGTTATACAGCCCTCAGGGACTTGAGCAAGTTGAATATGACGTTTTCAGATTGAAATAACGAGTCTTAATTGAGCTAGCCAGAGCAAAAATACGTAAGACAGCTTTGCCGAAAAAATAGATAAATAAAAACGAGGTGTGGTAATAAGGGCCAAATTTTGGCCCAACTAGGTTTAAAGAGCCCTAATTTAGTTATACAGCCCTAACGGAATTTTGCCGGGCCTAAATATTGCGTCGTCAGATTGACGTGATGAGTCCTAATTTAGCTAGCCAGAGAAAAATACGGAGGACAAAGTTTGCCGAAAAAATAAATAAAAGCGAGATGTGGTATTAAGGGCTTTAGTTTGGCCCCAACTTGGTTTCAGAATCCAATTTGAGTCATACATCCCTCAGAGACTTAAGCAAGGTTAATTAGGACGTTTTCAGATTGACATAACGAGTCTTAATTCAGCTAGCCGGAGCAAAATACGGAAGACAAGCTTTGCCGAAAAAATAGATAATAAAACGAGGTGTGGTAATAACGGCCAAATTTTGGCCCAAACTAGGTTAAAGAGCCCTAATTGAGTTATACATCCCTGAAGGAATAGGGCCAGGCCTAAATATTGCGTCGTCAGATTGACGTGATGAGTTCTAATTTAGCTAGCCAGAAAAAAATACGGAGGACAAACTTTGCCTAAAAAATAAATAAAAACGAGGTGTGGTTTTAAGGGCTTAAGTTTGGCCCCAAGTGGATTTCAGATTCCAATATGAGTTATGTATCCCTCAGAGACTTGAGCAAGGTCAAATATGACGCTTTCAGATTGAAATAACGCGTCTTAATTTAGCTAGCCAGAGCAAAACACGGAAGACAAGCTTTGCCGAAAAATAGATAAATAAAAACGAGGTGTGGTAATTAGGGCCAAATTTTGGCCCAAAGTAGGTTAAAGAGCCCTAATTGAGTTATACATCCCTGAAGGAATTGGGCCGGGCCTAAATATTGCGTAGTCAGATTGACGTGATGAGTCCTAATTTAGCTAGCCAGAGAAAAATACGGAGGACAAACTTTGACGAAAAAATAAAGAAAAACAAGGTGTGGTATTAAGGGCTAACGTTTGGTCCCAACTTGGTTTCAGAATCCAATTTGAGTTATACAGCCCTCAGGGACTTGAGCATGGTTAAATATGGCGTTTTCAGATTGGCATAACGAGTCTTAATTTAGCTAGCCAGAGCAAAATACGAAAGACAAACTTTGGCGAAAAAAATAATAAAAATTTGGTGTGGTATTAAGGGCTAAAGATTGGCCCCAACTTGGTTTCAGAATCAAATTTGAGTTATACAGCCCCCAGGGACTTGAGCAGGGTTAAATATGGCGTTTTCAGATTGACATAACGAGTCTAAATTTAGCTAGGAAAGAAAAATATGGAAGACAAACTTTGCCGAAAAATAAGTAGATAAAAACGACGTGTTGTAATAAGGTCCAAATTTCGGCCCAAACTAGGTTAGAGATACCTATTTGAGTTATACACTCCTGAAAGATTTAGCCGGGCCTAAAGATTGCTTTTTCAGATTGATTCGATGAGTCCTAATTGAGCTAGAGAGAGAAAAATACAAAGGACAAACTTCTCGAAAAAATAAATAAAAACGAGGGTGTGGTATTAAGGCCTAAAGTTTGGCTCCTAACTTGGTTACGAATCCAATTGTGAAGTTTACATCCCTCAGGGACTTGATCAAGGTGTAAGATATCGCGTTTTTGATATGACATAACGAGTCTTAATTGAGCTAGCCAGAGCAAAATACGGAAGACAAGCTTTGCCGAATAAATAGATAAATAAAAACGAGGCGTTGGTAATAAGGGCCAAATTTTGGCCCAAACTAGGTTAAAGAGCCCTAATTGAGTTATACATCCCATGAAGGAATTGGGCCGGGCCTAAATATTGCGTCGTCAGATTGACGTGAATGAGTCCTGAATTTAGCTAGCCAGAGAGAAAATACGGAGGACAAACTTTGCCGAAAAAATAAATAAAAACGAGGTTTGGTGTATAAGGCTTAAGTTTGGCCCCAACTTGGTTTCAGATCCAATTGAGTATACATCCCTCAGAGACTTCGAGCAAGGTTAAATATGATCTTTTTCAGATTGAAATAACGAGTCTTTATTTAGCTAGCCAGAGGCGGAAAATACGGAAGACAATCTTGCCGATAATAATTAATTAAAAACGAGGTGTTGTAATAAGGGCCAAAGTTTTGCCCTATCTTGGTTTACGAATCAAATTTGTGTTATACATCCCTGAGGGATTTGAGAAAGGTTAAACATGGCGTTTTCTGATTGACAAAACGAAACTTAGTATAGCTAGCCAGAGCAAAATACGGAAGACAAACTTTGCCTTAAAATAGATAAATAAAAACGAGGTGTGGTGATAAGGGCAAATGTTGGCCAGTTTGAGTTATACAGCCCCCAGGGACTTGAGCAAGATTAAATATGGCGTTTTCAGATTGACATAACGATTCTAAATTAGCTAGGAAAAGAAAAATACAGAAGACAAACTTTGCCGAAAAAATAAGTAGATAAAAACGACGTGTTGTAATAAGGGCCAAATTTTGGCCCAAACTAGGTTAGAGATACCTGTTTGAGTTATACAGCACTGAAAGACTTTAGCCGGGCCTAAAGATTGCTTTTTCAGATTGATCTGATGAGTCCTAATTTAGCTAGCCAGAGAAAAATACGGAGGACAAACTTTCTCGAAAAAATAAATAAAAACAAGGTGTGGTATTAAGGCCCAAAGTTTCGCCCTAACTTGGTTCACGAATCGAATTTGAGTTACACCCCTCAGGGGACTTGATCAAGGTTAAATATCGCGTTTTGATATTGACATAACGAGTCTTAATTGAGCTAGCCAGAGCAAAATACGGAAGACAAGCTTTGCCGAAAAAATAGATAAATAAAAACGAGGTGTGGGTAATAAGGGCCAAATTTGGCCCAAACTAGGTTAAAGAGCCCTAATTGAGTTATACATCCCAGAAGGATTTGGGCCGGGCCTAAATATTGCGTCGTCAGATTGACGTGATGAGTCTGAATTTAGCTAGCCAGAGAAAAATACGGAGGACAAACTTTCCCGAAAAAATAAATAAAAACGAGTTGTGGTATTAAGGGCTTAAGTTTGGCCTCAACTTCGTTTCAGAATCCAATTTGAGTTATTCATCCCTCAGAGACTTGAGCAAGGTTAAATATGACGTTTTCAGATTGAAATAACGAGTCTTTATTTAACTAGCCAGAGCAAAATACGGAAGACAAACTTTGCCGAAAAAAATTAATTAAAAACGAGGTGTTGTAATAAGGGCCAAAGTTTAGCCCTATCTTGGTTTACGAATCCAATTTGTGTTATACATCCCTGAGGGACTTGAGAAAGGTTAAACATGGCGTTTTTCAGATTGGACATAAGGAAACTAAGTCTAGCTAGCTAGAGCAAATACGGAGAGCAAACTTTGCCGTAAATAGATAAATAAAAACGAGGTGTGGTGATAAGGGCAAAATTTTGGCAAAAACTAGGTAAACGAATGCAATTTGAGTTATACAGCCCTGAAGGTCTTGGGCCGGGCCGAAATATTGCGTTGACAGATTGACGTGATGAGTTCTAATTTAGCTAGTCAGAGAAAAATACGGAAGACAAACTTTGCCGAAAAAATAAATAAAAACGAGTTGTGGTATTAAGGACTAAGGTTTGGTCCCAACTTGGTTTTAGAATCCAATTCGAGTTATACAGCCCTCAGGGACTTGAGCATGGTTAAATATGGGCGTTTTCAGATTGGCATAACGAGTCTTAATTTAGCTAGCCAGAACAAAATACGGAAGACAAACTTTGCCGAAAAAATAATAAAAATTAGATGTGGTATAAAGGGCTAAAGTTTGGCCCCAACTTGGTTTCAGAATCCAATTTGGAGTTATACAGCCCCCTGGACTTGAGCAAGGGGTTAAATATTGCGTTTTCAGATTGACATAACGATTCTAAATTAAGCTAGGAAAAGAAAAAATACAAAAGACAACTTTGCCGAAAAAATAAGTAGATAAAACGACGTGTTGTAATAAGGTGCCAAAATTTTGGCCCAAACTAGGTTAGAGATACCTAATTGAGTTAAACAGCCCTGAAAGCCTTTAGCCGGGCCTAAAGATTGCTTTTTTAGATTGATCTGATGAGTCCTAATTTAGCTAGCCAGAGAAAAATACGGAGGACAAACTTTCTCGAAAAAAAAAAAAAAACGAGGTGTGGTATTAAGGCCTAAAGTTTGGCTCTAACTTGGTTTACGAATCCAATTTGAGTTATACATCCCTCAGGGACTTGATCAAGGTTAATATCGCGTTTTGATATTGACATAACGAGTCTTAATTGAGCTAGCCAGAAAAATACGGAAGACAAGCTTTGCCGAAAAAATAGATAAATAAAAACGAGGTGTGGTAATAAGGGCCAAATTTTGGCCCAAACTAGGTTAAAGAGCCCTAATTGAGTTATACATCCCGAAGGAATTGGGCGGGCCTAAATTGCGTCGTCAGATTGACATGTGAGTCTAATTTAGCTAGCAGAGAAAAATACGGAGGACAAACTTTGCCGAAAAAATAAATAAAAACGAGGTGTGGTATTAAGGGCTTAAGTTTGGCCCAACTTGGTTTCAGAATCCAATTTGAGTTATACATCCCTCAGATACTTGAGCAAGGTTAAATATGACGTTTTCAGATTGAAATAACGAGTCTTTATTTAGCTAGCCAGAGCAAAATACGGAAGACAAACTTTGCCGAAAAAAAATAATTAAAAACGAGGTGTTGTAATAAGGGCCAAAGTTTAGCCCTATCTTGGTTTACGAATCCAATTTGTGTTATACATCCCTCAGGGACTTGAGAAAGGTTAAATGGCGTTTTCAGATTGACATAACGAAACTTAGTATAGCTAGCCAGAGCAAAATACGGAAGACAAACTTTGCCGTAAATAGATAAATAAAAACGAGGTGTGGTGAAGGGCCAAATTTGGCCCAAACTAGGTTTACGAATCCAATTTGAGTTATACAGCCCTGAAGGACTTGAGGGGTCTAAATTGCGTCGACAGATTGACGTGAGTCCTAATTTACCTAGCCAGAGAAAAACACGGAAGACAAACTTTGCCGAAAAAATAGATAAAAACGAGGTTTGGTATTAAGGGCTATGGTTTGGTCCCAACTTGGTTTTAGAATCCAATTTGAGTTATACAGCCCTCAGGGACTTGAGCAAGGTTAAATATGGCGTTTTCAGATTGGTATAACGAGTCTTAATTTAGCTAGCCAGAACAAAATACGGAAGACAAACTTTGCCGAAAAAAATAAATAAAAATTAGATATAGTATTAAGGGCTTAAGTTTGGCCCCAACTTGGTTTCAGAATCCAATTTGAGTTATACAGCCCCCAGCAAGGTTAAATATGGCGTTTTCAGATTGACATAACGATTCTAAATTTAGCTAGGAAAAGAAAAATACGGAAGACAAACTTTGCCGAAAAAATAAGTAGATAAAAACGACGTGTTGTAATAAGGGTCAAATTTCGGCCCAAACTAGGTTCGAGATACCTAATTGAGTTATACAGCCCTGAAAGACTTTAGTCGGGCCTAAAGATTGCTTTTTCATATTGATCTGATGAGTCCTAATTTAGCTAGCCAGAGAAAAATAGGGAGGACAAACTTTCTCGAAAAAATAAATAAAAACGAGGTGTGGTATTAAGGCCCAAAGTTTGGCCCTAACTTGGTTAACGAATCCAATTTGAGTTATACATCCCTCAGGGACTTGATCAAGGTTAAATATCGCGTTTTGATATTGACATAACGAGTCTTAATTGAGCTAGCCAGATCAAAATACGGAAGACAAGATTTGCCGAAAAAATAGATAAATAAAAACGAGGTGTGGTAATAAGGGCCAAATTTTGGCCCAAACTAGGTTAAAGAGCCCTAATTGAGTTATACATCCCAGAAGGAATTGGACCGGGCCTAAATATTGCGTCGTCAGATTGACGTGATGAGTCTGAATTTAGCTAGCCAGAGAAAAATACGGAGGACAAACTTTGCCTAAAAAAATAAGTAAAAACGAGTTGTGGTATTAAGGGCTTAAGTTTGGCCCCAACTTGGTTTCAGAATCCAATTTGATTTATACAGCCCTCAGAGACTTGAGCAAGGTTAAATATGACGTTTTCAGATTGAAATAACGAGTCTTTATTTAGCTAGCCAGAGCAAAATACGGAAGACAAACTTTGGCGAAAAAAATTAATTAAGGGGTAACGAGTGGCTGGTAAGCGAGCTAACTCGCACAGTCAATTACTTCGTTTCAATCCGTGTTTAACTGATTTCCCGTTAAAGTCAGAGTCAAATTTTACAAATTATCGGAACTCTTTAACAAAGAGATACATAAAAAGGTTGCGGTTTGACTTGCACCAAAACGTTTTCGCACTGGAAATATTCGCAATTGACAACCCTTTACTAGTTCAACACGGGAATGCACGCACAACTTTTTAAAACATTGAGGATAAGATCCAAATGACTTGACCGCTAAATAATGGGAATGTTCACTCAAAATTTTACGGTTAAACGAAAAGACTAGGGCACATATTTTTTTTATATAGCATAGTTTTTATCAGGTCTGGTGCTCTGGATCAGTGGAAATCGACAGCACTTATTCTTTTTCCCGATTATTTCCTCAAAATTGTATAATTCCCCTTACCTTAAATTTAATTTTATTTGGCTGATTTTCCTCGTCTTAACGTGTAAATTTTATAACAACAATAGGTAAGAGAACACCCCCCCCCCTCATTTGCTTGGACCCCACCCACGCCTTAGAAAAAAAATCTAATTACGTTCATTTAGCAAGTCTAAATAATTCTTAAAAGGATAAGGTTTTTATTCGAAAATGAGAAGGAAATGACATGTCGTGTGATTGCCTTTACTTCACAGGAATATATTATACAGGAAAGATAACTCTAGCAACTTTTGTATTTGAAACTTTGAAGCTGATCAGATTTGCCGGGCTGTAACATAAAAGTATTGATGGATACCTCAGTGTTTCATGCTTTTTTCTACTTTTTATGTCCAAGTACATGAATATTACATAAGTTTCGCTTCCAAAAAAATATTCTGCAACAGTAATTTTTTTGAGATTTCTATTAGGTGTACAAATTTTGTGCATTGTCTCATGAGACTGTCATCATCTTCAATATCAGTTTCTGATGAAGTATTGTTGGAAAGGTGTATCAAAATTACTGTCATATGCTTCAAAATCACTCATATTTTCAGTAAATAATAACAAATAACTGAAAAAAATTATTCAGATTTGTATTTTTTTCTGTCATTTATACAAGCAGACACTCGTTACCCCTTAAAAACGAGGTGTTGTAATAAGGGCCAAAGTTTAGCCCTATCTTGGTTAACGAATCCAATTTGTGTTATACATCCCTGAGGGACTTGAGAAAGGTGAAACATGGCGTTTTCAGATTGACATAACGAAACTTAGTACAGCTAGCAATAGCAAAATACGGAAGACAAACTTTGCCGTAAAATAGATAAATAAAAACGAGGTGTGGTGATAAGGCCCAAATTTTGGCCCAAACTAGGTTAACGAATCAAATTTGAGTTATACAGCCCTGAAGGACTTGGGCCGGGCCTTAATATTGCGTCGACAGATTGACGTGATGAGTCCTAATTTAGCTAGCCAGAGAAAAATACGGAAGACAAACTTTGCCGAAAAAATAAATAAAAACGAGGTGTGGTATTAAGGGCTAAGGTTTGGTCCCAACTTGGTTTTAGAATCCAATTTGAGTTATACAGCCCTCAGGGACTTGAGCATGGTTAAATATGGCATTTTCAGATTGGCATAACGAGTCTTAATTAAGCTAGCCAGAGCAAAATACGGAAGACAAACTTTGCCGAAAAAAATTAATTAAAAACGAGGTGTTGCAATAAGGGCCAAAGTTTAGCCCTATCTTGGTTTACGAATCCAATTTGTGTCATACATCCCTCAGGGACTTGAGAAAGGTTAAACATGGCGTTTTCAGATTGACATAACGAAACTTAGCATAGCTAGCTAGAGCAAAATACGGAAGACAAACTTTGCCGTAAAATAGATAAATAAAAACAAGATGTGGTAATAAGGGCCAAATTTTGGCCCAAACTTGGTTAAAGAGCTCTAATTGAGTTAAACATCCCAGAAGGAATTGGGCCGGGCCTAAATATTGCGTCGACAGATTGACGTGATGAGTCCTAATTTAGCTAGCCAGAGAAAAATACGGAAGACAAACTTTGCCGAAAAAATAAATAAAAACGAGGTGTGGTATTAAGGGCTAAGGTTTAGTCCCAACTTGGTTTTAGAATCCAATTTGAGTTATACAGCCCTCAGGGACTTAAGCATGGTTAAATATGGCGTTTTCAGATTGGCATAACGAGTTTTAATTTAGCTAGCCAGAACAAAATACGGAAGACAAACTTTGCCGAAAAAAATAAATAAAAATTAGATGTGGTATTAAGGGCTAAAGTTTGGCCCCAACTTGGTTTTAGAATCCAATTTGAGTTATACAGCCTCCAGGGACTTGAGCAAGGTTAAATATGGCGTTTTCAGATTGACATAACAATTCTAAATTTAGCTAGGAAAAGAAAAATACGGAAGACAAACTTTGCCGAAAAAATAAGTAGATAAAAACGACGTGTTGTAATAAGGGCCAAATTTCGGCCCAAACTAGGTTAGAGAGCCCTAATTGAGTTATACAGCCCTGAAAGACTTTAGCCGGGCCTAAAGATTGCTTTTTCAGATTGACGTGATGAGTCCTAATTTAGCTAGCCAGAGAAAAATACGGAGGACATACTTTGTCGAAAAAATAAATAAAAACGAGGTGTGGTATTAAGGCCTAAAGTTTTGCTCTAACTTGGTTTACGAATCCAATTTGAGTTATACATCCCTCAGGGACTTGATCAAGGTTTAATATCGCGTTTTGATATTGACATAACGAGTCTTAATTGAGCTAGCCAGAGCAAAATACGGAAGACAAGATTTGCCGAAAAATAGATAAATAAAAACGAGGTGTGGTAATAAGGGCCAAATTTTGGCCCAAACTAGGCTAAAGAGCCCTAATTGAGTTATACAGCCCTGAAGGAATTGGGCCGGGCCTAAATATTGCGTCGTCAGATTGACGTGATGAGTCCTAATTTAGCTAGCCAGAGAAAAATACGGAGGACAAACTTTGCCGAAAAAATAAATAAAAACAAGGTGTGGTATTAAGGGCTAACGTTTGGTCCAAACTTGGTTTTAGAATCCAATTTGAGTTATACAGCCCCCAGGGACTTGAGCAAGGTTAGATATGGCGTTTTCAGATTGGCATAACGAGTCTTAATTTAGCTAGCCAGAGCAAAATACGAAAGACAATCTTTGGCGGAAAAAATAAATAAAAACGAGTTGTGGTATTAAGGGCTTAAGTTTGGCCCCAACTCGGTTTCAGAATCGAATTTGATTGATACATCCCTCAGAGACTTGAGCAAGGTTAAATATGACGTTTTCAGATTGAAATAACGAGTCTTTATTTAGCTAGCCAGAGCAAAATACGGAAGACAAACTTTGCCGAAAAAAATTAATTAAAAACGAGGTGTTCTAATAAGGGCCAAAGCTTAGCCCTATCTTGGTTTACGAATCAAATTAGTGTTATACATCCCTGAGGGACTTGAGAAAGGTTAAACATGGCGTTTTCAGATTGACGTAACGAAACTTAGTATAGCTAGCAAGAGCAAAATAGGGACGACAAACTTTGCCGTAAAATAGATAAATAAAAACGAGGTGTGGTGATAAGGGCCAAATTTTCGCCCAAACTAGGTTAAAGAGCCCTTATTTAGTTATACAGCCCTGCAGGAATTGGGCCGGGCCTAAATATTTCGTCAGATTGACGTAATGAGTCCTAATTTAGCTAGCCAGAGAAAAATACGGAGGACAAACTTTGCCGAAAAAATAAATAAAAACAAGGTGTGGTATTAAGGGCTAACGTTTGGTCCCAACTTGGTTTTATAATCCAATTTGAGTTATACAGCCCCCAGGGACTTGAGCAAGGTTAGATATGGCGTTTTCAGATTGGCATAACGAGTCTTTATTTAGCTAGCCAGAGCAAAATACGAAAGACAATCTTTGCCGAAAAAAATAGATAAAAATAAGGTGTGGTATTAAGGGCTAAAGTTTGGCCCCAACTTGGTTTCAGAATCCAATTTGAGTTATACAGCCCCCCAGGGACTTGAGCAAGGTTAAATATGGCGTTTTCAGATTGACATAACGAGTCTAAATTTAGCTAGGAAAAGAAAAATACGGAAGACAAACTTTGCCGAAAAAATAAATAAAAACGAGGTGTGGTATTAAGGGAAAGGTTTGGTCCAAACTTGGTTTTAGAATCCAATTTGAGTTATACAGCCCTCAGGGACTTGAGCATGGTTAAATATGGCGTTTTCAGATTGGCATAACGAGTCTTAATTCAGCTAGCCAGAGCAAAATACGGAAGACAAGCTTTGCCGAAAAAATAGATAAATAAAAACGAAGTGTGGTAATAAGGGCCAAATTTTGGCCAAAACCAGGTTAAAGAGCCCTAATTTAGTTATACAGCCCTGAAGGAATTGGGCCGGGCGTAAATATTTCGTCAGATTGACGTGATTAGTCCTAATTTAGCTAGCCAGAGAAAAATACGGAGGACAAACTTTGCCGAAAAAATAAATAAAAGCGAGATATGGTATTAAGGGCTTTAGTTTGGCCCCAACTTGGTTTCAGAATCCAATTTGAGCTATACATCCCTCAGAGACTTAAGCAAGGTTAAATACGACGTTTTCAGATTGACATAACGAGTCTTAATTCAACTAGCCAGAGCAAAATACGGAAGACAAGCTTTGCCGAAAAAATAGATAAATAAAAACGAGGTGTGGTAATAAGGGCCAAATTTTGGCCCAAACTAGGCTAAAGAGCCCTATTTGAGTTATACAGCCCTGGAGGAATTGGGCCGGGCCTAAATATTGCGTCGTCAGATTGACGTGATGAGTCCTAATTTAGCTAGCCAGAGAAAAATACGGAGGACAAACTTTGCCGAAAAAATAAATAAAAACAAGGTGTGGTATTAAGGGCTAACGTTTGGTCCAAACTTGGTTTTAGAATCCAATTTGAGTTATACAGCCCCCAGGGACTTGAGCAAGGTTAGATATGGCGTTTTCAGATTGGCATAACGAGTCTTAATTTAGCTAGCCAGAGCAAAATACGAAAGACAATCTTTGGCGGAAAAAATAAATAAAAACGAGTTGTGGTATTAAGGGCTTAAGTTTGCCCCAACTTGGTTTCGAATCCAATTTGAGTTATACAGCCCCCCAGGGACTTGAGCAAGGTTAAATATGGCGTTTTCAGATTGACATAACGAGTCTAAATTTAGCTAGGAAAAGAAAAATACGGAAGACAAACTTTGCCGAAAAAATAAGTAGATAAAAACGACGTGTTGTAATAAGGACCAAATTTCGGCCCAAACTAGGTTAGATATACATAATTGAGTTATACAGCCCTGAAAGACTTTAGCCGGGCCTAAAGATTGCTTTTTCAGATTGATATGATGAGTCCTATTTTAGCTAGCCAGAGAAAATACGGAGGACAAACTTTCTCGAAAAAATGAATAAAAAAGAGGTGTGGTATTAAGGCCCAAAGTTTTGCCCTAACTTGGTTTACGAATCCAATTTGAGTTATACATACCTTAGGGACTTGATCAAGGTTAAATATCGCGTTTTGATATTGACATAACGAGTCTTAATTGAGCTAGCCAGAGCAAAACACGGAAGACAAGCTTTGCCGAAAAAATAGATAAATAAAAACGAGGTGTGGTAATAAGGGCCAGATTTTGGCCCAAACTAGGTTAAAGAGCCCTAATTGAATTATACATCCCAGAAGGAATTGGGCCGGGCCTAAATATTGCGTCGTCAGATTGACGTGTTGAGTCTGAATTTAGCTAGCCAGAGAAAAATACGGAGGACAAACTTTGCCGAAAAAATAAATAAAAACGAGTTGTGGTATTAAGGGCTTAAGTTTGGCCCCAACTTGGTTTCAGAATCCAATTTGATTTATACATCCCTCAGAGACTTGAGCAAGGTTAAATATGGCGTTTTCAGATTGACATAACGAGTCTAAATTAAGCAAGGAAAAGAAAAATACGGAAGACAAACTTTGCCGAAAAACAAGTAGATAAAAACGACGTGTTGAAATAAGGGCACAATTTCGGCCCAAACTAGGTTAGAGATACCTAATTGAGTTATACAGCCCTGAAAGACTTTAGCCGGGCCTAAAGATTGCTTTTTCAGATTGATCTGATGAGTCCTAATTTAGCTAGCCAGAGAAAAATACGGAGGACAAACTTTCTCGAAAAAATGAATAAAACAGAGGTGTGGTATTAAGGCTCAAAGTTTGGCCCTAGCTTGGTTTACGAATCCAATTTGAGTTATACATACCTTAGGGACTTGATCAAGGTTAAATATCGCGTTTTGATATTGACATAACGAGTCTTAATTGAGCTAGCCAGAGCAAAATACGGAAGACAAGCTTTGCCGAAAAAATAGATAAATAAAAACGAGGTGTGGTAACAAGGGCCAAATTTTGGCCCAAACTAGGTTAAAGAGCCCTAATTGAATTATACATCCCAGAAGGAATTGGGCCGGGCCTAAATATTGCGTCGTCAGATTGACGTGTTGAGTCTGAATTTAGCTAGCCAGAGAAAAATACGGAGGACAAACTTTCTCGAAAAAATAAATAACAACGAGGTGTGGTATTAAGGCCCAAAGTTTGGCCTCAACTTGGTTTACGAATCCAATTTGAGTTACACCCCTCAGGGACATGATCAAGGTTAAATATCGCGTTTTGATATTGACATAACGAGTCTTAATTGAGCTAGCCAGAGCAAAATACGGAAGACAAGCTTTGCCGAAAAAATAGATAAATAAAAACGAAGTGTTGTAATAAGGGCCAAATTTTGGCCCAAAATAGGTTAAAGAGCTCTAATTGAGTTATACAGCCCTGAAGGAATTGGGCCAGGCCTAAATATTTCGTCAGATTGACGTGATGAGTCCTAATTTAGGTAGCCAGAGAAAAATTCGGAGGACAAACTTTGCCGAAAAAAATAAATAAAAACGAGGTGTGGTTATAAGGGCTTAAGTTTTTCCCCAACTGGATTTCAGATTCCAATTTCAGTTATACAGCCCTCAGGGACTTGAGCAAGGTTGAATATGACGTTTTCAGATTGAAATAACGAGTCTTAATTGAGCTAGCCAGAGCAAAATACGTAAGACAAGCTTTGCCGAAAAAATAGATAAATAAAAACGAGGTGTGGTAATAAGGGCCAAATTTTGGCCCAAACTAGGTTAAAGAGCCCTAATTTAGTTATACAGCCCTAAAGGAATTTTGCCGGGCCTAAATATTGCGTCGTCAGATTGACGTGATGAGTCCTAATTTAGCTAGCCAGAGAAAAATACGGAGGACAAAGTTTGCCGAAAAAATAAATAAAAGCGAGATGTGGTATTAAGGGCTTTAGTTTGGCCCCAACTTGGTTTCAGAATCCAATTTGAGTCATACATCCCTCAGAGACTTAAGCAAGGTTAATTAGGACGTTTTCAGATTGACATAACGAGTCTTAATTCAGCTAGCCGGAGCAAAATACGGAAGACAAGCTTTGCCGAAAAAATAGATAAATAAAAACGAGGTGTGGTAATAACGGCCAAATTTTGGCCCAAACTAGGTTAAAGAGCCCTAATTGAGTTATACATCCCTGAAGGAATAGGGCCAGGCCTAAATATTGCGTCGTCAGATTGACGTGATGAGTTCTAATTTAGCTAGCCAGAAAAAATACGGAGAACAAACTTTGCCTAAAAAATAAATAAAAACGAGGTGTGGTTTTAAGGGCTTAAGTTTGGCCCCAAGTGGATTTCAGATTCCAATATGAGTTATATATCCCTCAGAGACTTGAGCAAGGTCAAATATGACGCTTTCAGATTGAAATAACGCGTCTTAATTTAGCTAGCCAGAGCAAAACACGGAAGACAAGCTTTGCCGAAAAATAGATAAATAAAAACGAGGTGTGGTAATTAGGGCCAAATTTTGGCCCAAAGTAGGTTAAAGAGCCCTAATTGAGTTATACATCCCTGAAGGAATTGGGCCGGGCCTAAATATTGCGTAGTCAGATTGACGTGATGAGTCCTAATTTAGCTAGCCAGAGAAAAATACGGAGGACAAACTTTGACGAAAAATAAAGAAAAACAAGGTGTGGTATTAAGGGCTAACGTTTGGTCCCAACTTGGTTTCAGAATCCAATTTGAGTTATACAGCCCTCAGGGACTTGAGCATGGTTAAATATGGCGTTTTCAGATTGGCATAACGAGTCTTAATTTAGCTAGCCAGAGCAAAATACGAAAGACAAACTTTGGCGAAAAAAATAAGTAAAAATTTGGTGTGGTATTAAGGGCTAAAGATTGGCCCCAACTTGGTTTCAGAATCAAATTTGAGTTATACAGCCCCCAGGGACTTGAGCAGGGTTAAATATGGCGTTTTCAGATTGACATAACGAGTCTAAATTTAGCTAGGAAAAGAAAAATATGGAAGACAAACTTTGCCGAAAAATAAGTAGATAAAAACGACGTGTTGTAATAAGGTCCAAATTTCGGCCCAAACTAGGTTAGAGATACCTATTTGAGTTATACACTCCTGAAAGATTTTAGCCGGGCCTAAAGATTGCTTTTTCAGATTCATTCGATGAGTCCTAATTGAGCTAGAGAGAGAAAAATACAAAGGACAAACTTTCTCGAAAAAATAAATAAAAACGAGGTGTGGTATTAAGGCCTAAAGTTTGGCTCTAAATTGGTTTACGAATCCATTGTGAGTTGTACATCCCTCAGGGACTTGATCAAGGTAAGATATCGCGTTTTGATATTGACATAACGAGTGTTAATTCAGCTAGCCAGAGCAAAATACGGAAGACAAGCTTTGCCGAAATAATAGATAAATAAAAACGAGGTTTGGTAATAAGGGCCAAATTTTGGCCCAAACTAGGTTAAAGAGCCCTAATTGAGTTATACATCCCTGAAGGAATTGGGCCGGGCCTAAATATTGCGTCGTCAGATTGACGTGATGAGTCCTAATTTAGCTAGCCAGAGAAAAATACGGAGGACAAACTTTGCCGAAAAAATAAATAAAAACGAGGTTTGGTGTATTAAGGGCTTAAGTTTGGCCCCAACTTGGTTTCAGAATCCAATTTGAGTTATACATCCCTCAGAGACTCGAGCAAGGTTAAATATGACGTTTTCAGATTGAAATAACGAGTCTTTATTTAGCTAGCCAGAGGGAAATACGGAAGACAATCTTTGCCGATAATAATTAATTAAAAACGAGGTGTTGTAATAAGGGCCAAAGTTTTGCCCTATCTTGGTTTACGAATCAAATTTGTGTTATACATCCCTGAGGGATTTGAGAAAGGTTAAACATGGCGTTTTCTGATTGACAAAACGAAACTTAGTATAGCTAGCCAGAGCAAAATACGGAAGACAAACTTTGCCTTAAAATAGATAAATAAAAACGAGGTGTGGTGATAAGGGCCAAATGTTGGCCAGTTTGAGTTATACAGCCCCCAGGGACTTGAGCAAGATTAAATATGGCGTTTTCAGATTGACATAACGATTCTAAATTTAGCTAGGAAAAGAAAAATACAGAAGACAAACTTTGCCGAAAAAATAAGTAGATAAAAACGACGTGTTGTAATAAGGGCCAAATTTTGGCCCAAACTAGGTTAGAGATACCTGTTTGAGTTATACAGCACTGAAAGACTTTAGCCGGGCCTAAAGATTGCTTTTTCAGATTGATCTGATGAGTCCTAATTTAGCTAGCCAGAGAAAAATACGGAGGACAAACTTTCTCGAAAAAATAAATAAAAACAAGGTGTGGTATTAAGGCCCAAAGTTTCGCCCTAACTTGGTTCACGAATCGAATTTGAGTTACACCCCTCAGGGACTTGATCAAGGTTAAATATCGCGTTTTGATATTGACATAACGAGTCTTAATTGAGCTAGCCAGAGCAAAATACGGAAGACAAGCTTTGCCGAAAAAATAGATAAATAAAAACGAGGTGTGGTAATAAGGGCCAAATTTTGGCCCAAACTAGGTTAAAGAGCCCTAATTGAGTTATACATCCCAGAAGGATTTGGGCCGGGCCTAAATATTGCGTCGTCAGATTGACGTGATGAGTCTGAATTTAGCTAGCCAGAGAAAAATACGGAGGACAAACTTTCCCGAAAAAATAAATAAAAACGAGTTGTGGTATTAAGGGCTTAAGTTTGGCCTCAACTTCGTTTCAGAATCCAATTTGAGTTATTCATCCCTCAGAGACTTGAGCAAGGTTAAATATGACGTTTTCAGATTGAAATAACGAGTCTTTATTTAACTAGCCAGAGCAAATACGGAAGACAAACTTTGCCGAAAAAAATTAATTAAAAACGAGGTGTTGTAATAAGGGCCAAAGTTTAGCCCTATCTTGGTTTACGAATCCAATTTGTGTTATACATCCCTGAGGGACTTGAGAAAGGTTAAACATGGCGTTTTCAGATTGACATAAGGAAACTAAGTATAGCTAGCTAGAGCAAAATACGGAAGGCAAACTTTGCCGTAAAATAGATAAATAAAAACGAGGTGTGGTGATTAAGGGCAAAATTTTGGCAAAAAACTAGGTAAACGAATGCAATTGAGTTATACAGCCCTGAAGGTCTTGGGCCGGGCCGAAATATTGCGTTGACAGATTGACGTGATGAGTTCTAATTTAGCTAGTCAGAGAAAAATACGGAAGACAAACTTTGCCGAAAAAATAAATAAAAACGAGTTGTGGTATTAAGGACTAAGGTTTGGTCCCAACTTGGTTTTAGAATCCAATTCGAGTTATACAGCCCTCAGGGACTTGAGCATGGTTAAATATGGCGTTTTCAGATTGGCATAACGAGTCTTAATTTAGCTAGCCAGAACAAAATACGGAAGACAAACTTTGCCGAAAAAAAAAAAATTAGATGTGGTATAAAGGGCTAAAGTTTGGCCCCAACTTGGTTTCAGAATCCAATTTGAGTTATACAGCCCCCAGGGACTTGAGCAAGGTTAAATATTGCGTTTTCAGATTGACATAACGATTCTAAATTAAGCTAGGAAAAGAAAAATACAAAAGACCAACTTTGCCGAAAAATAAGTAGATAAAAACGATCGTGTTGTAATAAGGGCCAAATTTTGGCCCAAACTAGGTTAGAGATACCTAATTGAGTTATACAGCCCTGAAAGACTTTAGCCGGGCCTAAAGATTGCTTTTTTCAGATTGATCTAATGAGTCCTAATTTAGCTAGCCAGAGAAAAATACGGAGGACAAACTTTCTCGAAAAAATAAATACAAACGTGGTGTGGTATTAAGGCCTAAAGTTTGGCTCTAACTTGGTTTACGAATCCAATTTGAATAAAACATCCCTCAGGGACTTGATCAAGGTTAGATATCGCGTTTTGATATTGACATAACGAGTCTTCATTGAGCTAGAGAGAGAAAAATACGGAAGACAAGCTTTGCCGAAAAAATAGATAAATAAAAACGAGGTGTGGTAATAAGGGCCAAATTTTGGCCCAAACTAGGTTAAAGAGCCCTAATTGTGTTATACATCCCAGAAGGAATGGGCAGGGCCTGAATATTGCGTCGTCAGATTGACATGATGAGTCTGAATTTAGCTAGCAAGAGAAAAATACGGAGAACAAACTTTCCCGAAAAATAAATAAAAACGAGGTGTGGTATTAAGGGCTTAAGTTTGGCCCTAACTTGGTTTTCAGAATCCAATTTGAGTTATACATTCCTCAGATACTTGAGCAAGGTTAAATATGACGTTTTCATATTGAAATAACGAGTCTTTATTTAGCTAGCCAGAGCAAAATACGGAAGACAAACTTTGCCGAAAAAAAATAATTAAAAACGAGGTGTTGTAATAAGGGCCAAAGTTTAGCCCTATCTTGGTTTACGAATCCAATTTGTGTTATACATCCCTCAGGGACTTGAGAAAGGTTAAATATGGCGTTTTCAGATTGACATAACGAAACTTAGTATAGCTAGCCAGAGCAAAATACGGAAGACAAACTTTGCCGTGAAATAGATAAATAAAAACGAGGTGTGGTGATAAGGGCCAAATTTTGGCCCAAACTAGGTTTACGAATCCAATTTGAGTTATACAGCCCTGAAGGACTTGAGTGGTGTCTAAATATTGCGTCGACAGATTGACGTGGTGAGTCCTAATTTACCTAGCCAGAGAAAACACGGAAGACAAACTTTGCCGAAAAAATAGATAAAAACGAGGTTTGGTATTAAGGGCTATGGTTTGGTCCCAACTTGGTTTTAGAATCCAATTTGAGTTATACAGCCCTCAGGGACTTGAGCAAGGTTAAATATGGCGTTTTCAGATTGGCATAACGAGTCTTAATTTAGCTAGCCAGAACAAAATACGGAAGACAAACTTTGCCGAAAAAATAAATAAAAATTAGATATAGTATTAAGGGCTTAAGTTTGGCCCCAACTTGGTTTCAGAATCCAATTTGAGTTATACATCCCCCAGCAAGGTTAAATATGGCGTTTTCAGATTGACATAACGATTCTAAATTTAGCTAGGAAAAGAAAAATACGGAAGACAAACTTTGCCGAAAAATAAGTAGATAAAAACGACGTGTTGTAATAAGGGTCAAATTTCGGCCCAAACTAGGTTCGAGATACCTAATTGAGTTATACAGCCCTGAAAGACTTTAGTCGGGCCTAAAGATTGCTTTTTTCATATTGATCTGATGAGTCCTAATTTAGCTAGCCAGAGAAAAATAGGGAGGACAAACTTTCTCGAAAAAATAAATAAAAACGAGGTGTGGTATTAAGGCCCAAAGTTTGGCCCTAACTTGGTTAACGAATCCAATTTGAGTTATACATCCCTCAGGGACTTGATCAAGGTTAAATATCGCGTTTTGATATTGACATAACGAGTCTTAATTGAGCTAGCCAGATCAAAATACGGAAGACAAGATTTGCCGAAAAAATAGATAAATAAAAACGAGGTGTGGTAATAAGGGCCAAATTTTGGCCCAAACTAGGTTAAAGAGCCCTAATTGAGTTATACATCCCAGAAGGAATTGGACCGGGCCTAAATATTGCGTCGTCAGATTGACGTGATGAGTCTGAATTTAGCTAGCCAGAGAAAAATACGGAGGACAAACTTTGCCTAAAAAAATAAGTAAAAACGAGTTGTGGTATTAAGGGCTTAAGTTTGGCCCCAACTTGGTTTCAGAATCCAATTTGATTTATACAGCCCTCAGAGACTTGAGCAAGGTTAAATATGACGTTTTCAGATTGAAATAACGAGTCTTTATTTAGCTAGCCAGAGCAAAATACGGAAGACAAACTTTGGCGAAAAAAATTAATTAAGGGGTAACGAGTGGCTGGTAAGCGAGCTAACTCGCACAGTCAATTACTTCGTTTCAATCCGTGTTTAACTGATTTCCCGTTAAAGTCAGAGTCAAATTTTACAAATTATCGGAACTCTTTAACAAAGAGATACATAAAAAGGTTGCGGTTTGACTTGCACCAAAACGTTTTCGCACTGGAAATATTCGCAATTGACAACCCTTTACTAGTTCAACACGGGAATGCACGCACAACTTTTTAAAACATTGAGGATAAGATCCAAATGACTTGACCGCTAAATAATGGGAATGTTCACTCAAAATTTTACGGTTAAACGAAAAGACTAGGGCACATATTTTTTTTATATAGCATAGTTTTTATCAGGTCTGGTGCTCTGGATCAGTGGAAATCGACAGCACTTATTCTTTTTCCCGATTATTTCCTCAAAATTGTATAATTCCCCTTACCTTAAATTTAATTTTATTTGGCTGATTTTCCTCGTCTTAACGTGTAAATTTTATAACAACAATAGGTAAGAGAACACCCCCCCCCCTCATTTGCTTGGACCCCACCCACGCCTTAGAAAAAAAATCTAATTACGTTCATTTAGCAAGTCTAAATAATTCTTAAAAGGATAAGGTTTTTATTCGAAAATGAGAAGGAAATGACATGTCGTGTGATTGCCTTTACTTCACAGGAATATATTATACAGGAAAGATAACTCTAGCAACTTTTGTATTTGAAACTTTGAAGCTGATCAGATTTGCCGGGCTGTAACATAAAAGTATGATGGATACCTCAGTGTTTCATGCTTTTTTCTACTTTTATGTCCAAGTACATGAATATTACATAAGTTTCGCTTCCAAAAAAATATTCTGCAACAGTAATTTTTTTGAGATTTCTATTAGGTGTACAAATTTTGTGCATTGTCTCATGAGACTGTCATCATCTTCAATATCAGTTTCTGATGAAGTATTGTTGGAAAGGTGTATCAAAATTACTGTCATATGCTTCAAAATCACTCATATTTTCAGTAAATAATAACAAATAACTGAAAAAAATTATTCAGATTTGTATTTTTTTCTGTCATTTATACAAGCAGACACTCGTTACCCCTTAAAAACGAGGTGTTGTAATAAGGGCCAAAGTTTAGCCCTATCTTGGTTAACGAATCCAATTTGTGTTATACATCCCTGAGGGACTTGAGAAAGGTGAAACATGGCGTTTTCAGATTGACATAACGAAACTTAGTACAGCTAGCAATAGCAAAATACGGAAGACAAACTTTGCCGTAAAATAGATAAATAAAAACGAGGTGTGGTGATAAGGCCCAAATTTTGGCCCAAACTAGGTTAACGAATCAAATTTGAGTTATACAGCCCTGAAGGACTTGGGCCGGGCCTTAATATTGCGTCGACAGATTGACGTGATGAGTCCTAATTTAGCTAGCCAGAGAAAATACGGAAGACAAACTTTGCCGAAAAAATAAATAAAAACGAGGTGTGGTATTAAGGGCTAAGGTTTGGTCCCAACTTGGTTTTAGAATCCAATTTGAGTTATACAGCCCTCAGGGACTTGAGCATGGTTAAATATGGCATTTTCAGATTGGCATAACGAGTCTTAATTAAGCTAGCCAGAGCAAAATACGGAAGACAAACTTTGCCGAAAAAATTAATTAAAAACGAGGTGTTGCAATAAGGGCCAAAGTTTAGCCCTATCTTGGTTTACGAATCCAATTTGTGTCATACATCCCTCAGGGACTTGAGAAAGGTTAAACATGGCGTTTTCAGATTGACATAACGAAACTTAGCATAGCTAGCTAGAGCAAAATACGGAAGACAAACTTTGCCGTAAAATAGATAAATAAAAACAAGATGTGGTAATAAGGGCCAAATTTTGGCCCAAACTTGGTTAAAGAGCTCTAATTGAGTTAAACATCCCAGAAGGAATTGGGCCGGGCCTAAATATTGCGTCGACAGATTGACGTGATGAGTCCTAATTAGCTAGCCAGAGAAAAATACGGAAGACAAACTTTGCCGAAAAAATAAATAAAAACGAGGTGTGGTATTAAGGGCTAAGGTTTAGTCCCAACTTGGTTTTAGAATCCAATTTGAGTTATACAGCCCTCAGGGACTTAAGCATGGTTAAATATGGCGTTTTCAGATTGGCATAACGAGTTTTAATTTAGCTAGCCAGAACAAAATACGGAAGACAAACTTTGCCGAAAAAAATAAATAAAAATTAGATGTGGTATTAAGGGCTAAAGTTTGGCCCCAACTTGGTTTTAGAATCCAATTTGAGTTATACAGCCTCCAGGGACTTGAGCAAGGTTAAATATGGCGTTTTCAGATTGACATAACAATTCTAAATTTAGCTAGGAAAAGAAAAATACGGAAGACAAACTTTGCCGAAAAAATAAGTAGATAAAAACGACGTGTTGTAATAAGGGCCAAATTTCGGCCCAAACTAGGTTAGAGAGCCCTAATTGAGTTATACAGCCCTGAAAGACTTTAGCCGGGCCTAAAGATTGCTTTTTCAGATTGACGTGATGAGTCCTAATTTAGCTAGCCAGAGAAAAATACGGAGGACATACTTTGTCGAAAAAATAAATAAAAACGAGGTGTGGTATTAAGGCCTAAAGTTTTGCTCTAACTTGGTTTACGAATCCAATTTGAGTTATACATCCCTCAGGGACTTGATCAAGGTTTAATATCGCGTTTTGATATTGACATAACGAGTCTTAATTGAGCTAGCCAGAGCAAAATACGGAAGACAAGATTTGCCGAAAAATAGATAAATAAAAACGAGGTGTGGTAATAAGGGCCAAATTTTGGCCCAAACTAGGCTAAAGAGCCCTAATTGAGTTATACAGCCCTGAAGGAATTGGGCCGGGCCTAAATATTGCGTCGTCAGATTGACGTGATGAGTCCTAATTTAGCTAGCCAGAGAAAAATACGGAGGACAAACTTTGCCGAAAAAATAAATAAAAACAAGGTGTGGTATTAAGGGCTAACGTTTGGTCCAAACTTGGTTTTAGAATCCAATTTGAGTTATACAGCCCCCAGGGACTTGAGCAAGGTTAGATATGGCGTTTTCAGATTGGCATAACGAGTCTTAATTTAGCTAGCCAGAGCAAAATACGAAAGACAATCTTTGGCGGAAAAAATAAATAAAAACGAGTTGTGGTATTAAGGGCTTAAGTTTGGCCCCAACTCGGTTTCAGAATCGAATTTGATTGATACATCCCTCAGAGACTTGAGCAAGGTTAAATATGACGTTTTCAGATTGAAATAACGAGTCTTTATTTAGCTAGCCAGAGCAAAATACGGAAGACAAACTTTGCCGAAAAAAATTAATTAAAAACGAGGTGTTCTAATAAGGGCCAAAGCTTAGCCCTATCTTGGTTTACGAATCAAATTAGTGTTATACATCCCTGAGGGACTTGAGAAAGGTTAAACATGGCGTTTTCAGATTGACGTAACGAAACTTAGTATAGCTAGCAAGAGCAAAATAGGGACGACAAACTTTGCCGTAAAATAGATAAATAAAAACGAGGTGTGGTGATAAGGGCCAAATTTTCGCCCAAACTAGGTTAAAGAGCCCTTATTTAGTTATACAGCCCTGCAGGAATTGGGCCGGGCCTAAATATTTCGTCAGATTGACGAAATGAGTCCTAATTTAGCTAGCCAGAGAAAATACGGAGGACAAACTTTGCCGAAAAAATAAATAAAAACAAGGTGTGGTATTAAGGGCTAACGTTTGGTCCCAACTTGGTTTTATAATCCAATTTGAGTTATACAGCCCCAGGGACTTGAGCAAGGTTAGATATGGCGTTTTCAGATTGGCATAACGAGTCTTTATTTAGCTAGCCAGAGCAAAATACGAAAGACAATCTTTGCCGAAAAAAATAGATAAAAATAAGGTGTGGTATTAAGGGCTAAAGTTTGGCCCCAACTTGGTTTCAGAATCCAATTTGAGTTATACAGCCCCCCAGGGACTTGAGCAAGGTTAAATATGGCGTTTTCAGATTGACATAACGAGTCTAAATTTAGCTAGGAAAAGAAAAATACGGAAGACAAACTTTGCCGAAAAAATAAATAAAAACGAGGTGTGGTATTAAGGGAAAGGTTTGGTCCAAACTTGGTTTTAGAATCCAATTTGAGTTATACAGCCCTCAGGGACTTGAGCATGGTTAAATATGGCGTTTTCAGATTGGCATAACGAGTCTTAATTCAGCTAGCCAGAGCAAAATACGGAAGACAAGCTTTGCCGAAAAAATAGATAAATAAAAACGAAGTGTGGTAATAAGGGCCAAATTTTGGCCAAAACCAGGTTAAAGAGCCCTAATTTAGTTATACAGCCCTGAAGGAATTGGGCCGGGCGTAAATATTTCGTCAGATTGACGTGATTAGTCCTAATTTAGCTAGCCAGAGAAAAATACGGAGGACAAACTTTGCCGAAAAAATAAATAAAAGCGAGATATGGTATTAAGGGCTTTAGTTTGGCCCCAACTTGGTTTCAGAATCCAATTTGAGCTATACATCCCTCAGAGACTTAAGCAAGGTTAAATACGACGTTTTCAGATTGACATAACGAGTCTTAATTCAACTAGCCAGAGCAAAATACGGAAGACAAGCTTTGCCGAAAAAATAGATAAATAAAAACGAGGTGTGGTAATAAGGGCCAAATTTTGGCCCAAACTAGGCTAAAGAGCCCTATTTGAGTTATACAGCCCTGGAGGAATTGGGCCGGGCCTAAATATTGCGTCGTCAGATTGACGTGATGAGTCCTAATTTAGCTAGCCAGAGAAAAATACGGAGGACAAACTTTGCCGAAAAAATAAATAAAAACAAGGTGTGGTATTAAGGGCTAACGTTTGGTCCAAACTTGGTTTTAGAATCCAATTTGAGTTATACAGCCCCCAGGGACTTGAGCAAGGTTAGATATGGCGTTTTCAGATTGGCATAACGAGTCTTAATTTAGCTAGCCAGAGCAAAATACGAAAGACAATCTTTGGCGGAAAAAATAAATAAAAACGAGTTGTGGTATTAAGGGCTTAAGTTTGCCCCAACTTGGTTTCGAATCCAATTTGAGTTATACAGCCCCCCAGGGACTTGAGCAAGGTTAAATATGGCGTTTTCAGATTGACATAACGAGTCTAAATTTAGCTAGGAAAAGAAAAATACGGAAGACAAACTTTGCCGAAAAAATAAGTAGATAAAAACGACGTGTTGTAATAAGGACCAAATTTCGGCCCAAACTAGGTTAGATATACATAATTGAGTTATACAGCCCTGAAAGACTTTAGCCGGGCCTAAAGATTGCTTTTTCAGATTGATATGATGAGTCCTATTTTAGCTAGCCAGAGAAAAATACGGAGGACAAACTTTCTCGAAAAAATGAATAAAAAAGAGGTGTGGTATTAAGGCCCAAAGTTTTGCCCTAACTTGGTTTACGAATCCAATTTGAGTTATACATACCTTAGGGACTTGATCAAGGTTAAATATCGCGTTTTGATATTGACATAACGAGTCTTAATTGAGCTAGCCAGAGCAAAACACGGAAGACAAGCTTTGCCGAAAAAATAGATAAATAAAAACGAGGTGTGGTAATAAGGGCCAGATTTTGGCCCAAACTAGGTTAAAGAGCCCTAATTGAATTATACATCCCAGAAGGAATTGGGCCGGGCCTAAATATTGCGTCGTCAGATTGACGTGTTGAGTCTGAATTTAGCTAGCCAGAGAAAAATACGGAGGACAAACTTTGCCGAAAAAATAAATAAAAACGAGTTGTGGTATTAAGGGCTTAAGTTTGGCCCCAACTTGGTTTCAGAATCCAATTTGATTTATACATCCCTCAGAGACTTGAGCAAGGTTAAATATGGCGTTTTCAGATTGACATAACGAGTCTAATTAAGCAAGGAAAAGAAAAATACGGAAGACAAACTTTGCCGAAAAACAAGTAGATAAAAACGACGTGTTGAAATAAGGGCACAATTTCGGCCCAAACTAGGTTAGAGATACCTAATTGAGTTATACAGCCCTGAAAGACTTTAGCCGGGCCTAAAGATTGCTTTTTCAGATTGATCTGATGAGTCCTAATTTAGCTAGCCAGAGAAAAATACGGAGGACAAACTTTCTCGAAAAAATGAATAAAACAGAGGTGTGGTATTAAGGCTCAAAGTTTGGCCCTAGCTTGGTTTACGAATCCAATTTGAGTTATACATACCTTAGGGACTTGATCAAGGTTAAATATCGCGTTTTGATATTGACATAACGAGTCTTAATTGAGCTAGCCAGAGCAAAATACGGAAGACAAGCTTTGCCGAAAAAATAGATAAATAAAACGAGGTGTGGTAACAAGGGCCAAATTTGGCCCAAACTAGGTTAAAGAGCCCTAATTGAATTATACATCCCAGAAGGAATTGGGCCGGGCCTAAATATTGCGTCGTCAGATTGACGTGTTGAGTCTGAATTTAGCTAGCCAGAGAAAAATACGGAGGACAAACTTTCTCGAAAAAATAAATAACAACGAGGTGTGGTATTAAGGCCCAAAGTTTGGCCTCAACTTGGTTTACGAATCCAATTTGAGTTACACCCCTCAGGGACATGATCAAGGTTAAATATCGCGTTTTGATATTGACATAACGAGTCTTAATTGAGCTAGCCAGAGCAAAATACGGAAGACAAGCTTTGCCGAAAAAAATAGATAAATAAAAACGAAGTGTTGTAATAAGGGCCAAATTTTGGCCCAAAATAGGTTAAAGAGCTCTAATTGAGTTATACAGCCCTGAAGGAATTGGGCCAGGCCTAAATATTTCGTCAGATTGACGTGATGAGTCCTAATTTAGGTAGCCAGAGAAAAATTCGGAGGACAAACTTTGCCGAAAAAAATAAATAAAAACGAGGTGTGGTTATAAGGGCTTAAGTTTTTCCCCAACTGGATTTCAGATTCCAATTTCAGTTATACAGCCCTCAGGGACTTGAGCAAGGTTGAATATGACGTTTTCAGATTGAAATAACGAGTCTTAATTGAGCTAGCCAGAGCAAAATACGTAAGACAAGCTTTGCCGAAAAAATAGATAAATAAAAACGAGGTGTGGTAATAAGGGCCAAATTTTGGCCCAAACTAGGTTAAAGAGCCCTAATTTAGTTATACAGCCCTAACGGAATTTTGCCGGGCCTAAATATTGCGTCGTCAGATTGACGTGATGAGTCCTAATTTAGCTAGCCAGAGAAAAATACGGAGGACAAAGTTTGCCGAAAAAATAAATAAAAAGCGAGATGTGGTATTAAGGGCTTTAGTTTGGCCCCAACTTGGTTTCAGAATCCAATTTGAGTCATACATCCCTCAGAGACTTAAGCAAGGTTAATTAGGACGTTTTCAGATTGACATAACGAGTCTTAATTCAGCTAGCCGGAGCAAAATACGGAAGACAAGCTTTGCCGAAAAAATAGATAAATAAAAACGAGGTGTGGTAATAACGGCCAAATTTTGGCCCAAACTAGGTTAAAGAGCCCTAATTGAGTTATACATCCCTGAAGGAATAGGGCCAGGCCTAAATATTGCGTCGTCAGATTGACGTGATGAGTTCTAATTTAGCTAGCCAGAAAAAATACGGAGAACAAACTTTGCCTAAAAAATAATAAAAACGAGGTGTGGTTTTAAGGGCTTAAGTTTGGCCCCAAGTGGATTTCAGATTCCAATATGAGTTATATATCCCTCAGAGACTTGAGCAAGGTCAAATATGACGCTTTCAGATTGAAATAACGCGTCTTAATTTAGCTAGCCAGAGCAAAACACGGAAGACAAGCTTTGCCGAAAAATAGATAAATAAAAACGAGGTGTGGTAATTAGGGCCAAATTTTGGCCCAAAGTAGGTTAAAGAGCCCTAATTGAGTTATACATCCCTGAAGGAATTGGGCCGGGCCTAAATATTGCGTAGTCAGATTGACGTGATGAGTCCTAATTTAGCTAGCCAGAGAAAAATACGGAGGACAAACTTTGACGAAAAAATAAAGAAAAACAAGGTGTGGTATTAAGGGCTAACGTTTGGTCCCAACTTGGTTTCAGAATCCAATTTGAGTTATACAGCCCTCAGGGACTTGAGCATGGTTAAATATGGCGTTTTCAGATTGGCATAACGAGTCTTAATTTAGCTAGCCAGAGCAAAATACGAAAGACAAACTTTGGCGAAAAAAATAAGTAAAAATTTGGTGTGGTATTAAGGGCTAAAGATTGGCCCCAACTTGGTTTCAGAATCAAATTTGAGTTATACAGCCCCCAGGGACTTGAGCAGGGTTAAATATGGCGTTTTCAGATTGACATAACGAGTCTAAATTTAGCTAGGAAAAGAAAAATATGGAAGACAAACTTTGCCGAAAAATAAGTAGATAAAAACGACGTGTTGTAATAAGGTCCAAATTTCGGCCCAAACTAGGTTAGAGATACCTATTTGAGTTATACACTCCTGAAAGATTTTAGCCGGGCCTAAAGATTGCTTTTTCAGATTCATTCGATGAGTCCTAATTGAGCTAGAGAGAGAAAATACAAAGGACAAACTTTCTCGAAAAAATAAATAAAAACGAGGTGTGGTATTAAGGCCTAAAGTTTGGCTCTAAATTGGTTTACGAATCCATTGTGAGTTGTACATCCCTCAGGGACTTGATCAAGGTAAGATATCGCGTTTTGATATTGACATAACGAGTGTTAATTCAGCTAGCCAGAGCAAAATACGGAAGACAAGCTTTGCCGAAATAATAGATAAATAAAACGAGGTTTGGTAATAAGGGCCAAATTTTGGCCCAAACTAGGTTAAGAGCCCTAATTGAGTTATACATCCCTGAAGGAATTGGGCCGGGCCTAAATATTGCGTCGTCAGATTGACGTGATGAGTCCTAATTTAGCTAGCCAGAGAAAAATACGGAGGACAAACTTTGCCGAAAAAATAAATAAAAACGAGGTTTGGTGTATTAAGGGCTTAAGTTTGGCCCCAACTTGGTTTCAGAATCCAATTTGAGTTATACATCCCTCAGAGACTCGAGCAAGGTTAAATATGACGTTTTCAGATTGAAATAACGAGTCTTTATTTAGCTAGCCAGAGGGAAATACGGAAGACAATCTTTGCCGATAATAATTAATAAAAACGAGGTGTTGTAATAAGGGCCAAAGTTTTGCCCTATCTTGGTTTACGAATCAAATTTGTGTTATACATCCCTGAGGGATTTGAGAAAGGTTAAACATGGCGTTTTCTGATTGACAAAACGAAACTTAGTATAGCTAGCCAGAGCAAAATACGGAAGACAAACTTTGCCTTAAAATAGATAAATAAAAACGAGGTGTGGTGATAAGGGCCAAATGTTGGCCAGTTTGAGTTATACAGCCCCCAGGGACTTGAGCAAGATTAAATATGGCGTTTTCAGATTGACATAACGATTCTAAATTTAGCTAGGAAAAGAAAAATACAGAAGACAAACTTTGCCGAAAAATAAGTAGATAAAAACGACGTGTTGTAATAAGGGCCAAATTTTGGCCCAAACTAGGTTAGAGATACCTGTTTGAGTTATACAGCACTGAAAGACTTTAGCCGGGCCTAAAGATTGCTTTTTCAGATTGATCTGATGAGTCCTAATTTAGCTAGCCAGAGAAAAATACGGAGGACAAACTTTCTCGAAAAATAAATAAAAACAAGGTGTGGTATTAAGGCCCAAAGTTTCGCCCTAACTTGGTTCACGAATCGAATTTGAGTTACACCCCTCAGGGACTTGATCAAGGTTAAATATCGCGTTTTGATATTGACATAACGAGTCTTAATTGAGCTAGCCAGAGCAAAATACGGAAGACAAGCTTTGCCGAAAAAATAGATAAATAAAAACGAGGTGTGGTAATAAGGGCCAAATTTTGGCCCAAACTAGGTTAAAGAGCCCTAATTGAGTTATACATCCCAGAAGGATTTGGGCCGGGCCTAAATATTGCGTCGTCAGATTGACGTGATGAGTCTGAATTTAGCTAGCCAGAGAAAAATACGGAGGACAAACTTTCCCGAAAAAATAAATAAAACGAGTTGTGGTATTAAGGGCTTAAGTTTGGCCCTCAACTTCGTTTCAGAATCCAATTTGAGTTATTCATCCCTCAGAGACTTGAGCAAGGTTAAATATGACGTTTTCAGATTGAAATAACGAGTCTTTATTTAACTAGCCAGAGCAAAATACGGAAGACAAACTTTGCCGAAAAAAATTAATTAAAAACGAGGTGTTGTAATAAGGGCCAAAGTTTAGCCCTATCTTGGTTTACGAATCCAATTTGTGTTATACATCCCTGAGGGACTTGAGAAGGTTAAACATGGCGTTTTCAGATTGACATAAGGAAACTAAGTATAGCTAGCTAGAGCAAAATACGGAAGGCAAACTTTGCCGTAAAATAGATAAATAAAAACGAGGTGTGGTGATAAGGGCAAAATTTTGGCAAAAACTAGGTAAACGAATGCAATTTGAGTTATACAGCCCTGAAGGTCTTGGGCCGGGCCGAAATATTGCGTTGACAGATTGACGTGATGAGTTCTAATTTAGCTAGTCAGAGAAAAATACGGAAGACAAACTTTGCCGAAAAAATAAATAAAACGAGTTGTGGTATTAAGGACTAAGGTTTGGTCCCAACTTGGTTTTAGAATCCAATTCGAGTTATACAGCCCTCAGGGACTTGAGCATGGTTAAATATGGCGTTTTCAGATTGGCATAACGAGTCTTAATTTAGCTAGCCAGAACAAAATACGGAAGACAAACTTTGCCGAAAAAAATAAATAAAAATTAGATGTGGTATAAAGGGCTAAAGTTTGGCCCCAACTTGGTTTCAGAATCCAATTTGAGTTATACAGCCCCCAGGGACTTGAGCAAGGTTAAATATTGCGTTTTCAGATTGACATAACGATTCTAAATTAAGCTAGGAAAAGAAAAATACAAAAGACAAACTTTGCCGAAAAAATAAGTAGATAAAAACGACGTGTTGTAATAAGGGCCAAATTTTGGCCCAAACTAGGTTAGAGATACCTAATTGAGTTAAACAGCCCTGAAAGCCTTTAGCCGGGCCTAAAGATTGCTTTTTTAGATTGATCTGATGAGTCCTAATTTAGCTAGCCAGAGAAAAATACGGAGGACAAACTTTCTCGAAAAAATAAATACAAACGTGGTGTGGTATTAAGGCCTAAAGTTTGGCTCTAACTTGGTTTACGAATCCAATTTGAATAAAACATCCCTCAGGGACTTGATCAAGGTTAGATATCGCGTTTTGATATTGACATAACGAGTCTTCATTGAGCTAGAGAGAGAAAAATACGGAAGACAAGCTTTGCCGAAAAAAATAGATAAATAAAAACGAGGTGTGGTAATAAGGGCCAAATTTTGGCCCAAACTAGGTTAAAGAGCCCTAATTGTGTTATACATCCCAGAAGGAATTGGGCAGGGCCTGAATATTGCGTCGTCAGATTGACATGATGAGTCTGAATTTAGCTAGCAAGAGAAAAATACGGAGAACAAACTTTCCCGAAAAAATAAATAAAAACGAGGTGTGGTATTAAGGGCTTAAGTTTGGCCCTAACTTGGTTTCAGAATCCAATTTGAGTTATACATTCCTCAGATACTTGAGCAAGGTTAAATATGACGTTTTCATATTGAAATAACGAGTCTTTATTTAGCTAGCCAGAGCAAAATACGGAAGACAAACTTTGCCGAAAAAAAATAATTAAAAACGAGGTGTTGTAATAAGGGCCAAAGTTTAGCCCTATCTTGGTTTACGAATCCAATTTGTGTTATACATCCCTCAGGGACTTGAGAAAGGTTAAATATGGCGTTTTCAGATTGACATAACGAAACTTAGTATAGCTAGCCAGAGCAAAATACGGAAGACAAACTTTGCCGTGAAATAGATAAATAAAAACGAGGTGTGGTGATAAGGGCCAAATTTTGGCCCAAACTAGGTTTACGAATCCAATTTGAGTTATACAGCCCTGAAGGACTTGAGTGGTGTCTAAATATTGCGTCGACAGATTGACGTGGTGAGTCCTAATTTACCTAGCCAGAGAAAAACACGGAAGACAAACTTTGCCGAAAAAATAGATAAAAACGAGGTTTGGTATTAAGGGCTATGGTTTGGTCCCAACTTGGTTTTAGAATCCAATTTGAGTTATACAGCCCTCAGGGACTTGAGCAAGGTTAAATATGGCGTTTTCAGATTGGTATAACGAGTCTTAATTTAGCTAGCCAGAACAAAATACGGAAGACAAACTTTGCCGAAAAAAATAAATAAAAATTAGATATAGTATTAAGGGCTTAAGTTTGGCCCCAACTTGGTTTCAGAATCCAATTTGAGTTATACAGCCCCCAGCAAGGTTAAATATTGCGTTTTCAGATTGACATAACGATTCTAAATTTAGCTAGGAAAAGAAAAATACGGAAGACAAACTTTGCCGAAAAAATAAGTAGATAAAAACGACGTGTTGTAATAAGGGCCAAATTTCGGCCCAAACTGGGTTAGAGATACCTAATTGAGTTATACAGCCCTGAAGGACTTTAACCGGGCCTAAAGGTTGCTTTTTCAGTTTGATCTGATGAGTCCTAACTTAGCAAACCAGACAAAAATACGGAGGACAAACTTTCTCAAAAAAATATATAAAAACGAGGTGTGGTATTAAGGCCCAAAGTTTGGCCCTAACTTGGTTTACGAATCCAATTTGAATTATACATCCCTCAGAGCCTTGATCAAGGTTAAATATCGCGTTTTGATATTGACATAACGAGTCTTAATTGAGCTAGCCAGAGCAAAATATGGAAGACAAGCTTTGCCGAAAAAATCGATAAATAAAAACGAGGTGTGGTAATAAGGGCCAAATTTTGGCCCAAACTAGGTTAAAGAGCCCTAATTGAGTTATACATCCCAGAAGGAATTGGGCCGGGCCTAAATATTGCGTCGTCAGATTGACGTGATGAGTCTGAATTTAGCTAGCCAGAGAAAAATACGGAGGACAAACTTTGCCCAAAAAATAAATAAAAACGAGTTGTGGTATTAAGGGTTTAAGTTTGGCCCCAACTTGGTTTCAGAATCCAATTTAAATTATACATCCCTCAGAGACTTGAGCAAGGTTAAATATGACGTTTTCAGATTGAAATAACGAGTCTTTATTTAGCTAGTCAGAGCAAAATACGGAAGACAAACTTTGCCGAAAAAAATAATTAAAAACGAGGTGTTGTAATAAGGGCCAAAGTTTAGCCCTATCTTGGTTTACGAATCCAATTTGTGTTATAGATCCCTAAGGGACTTGAGAAAGGTTAAACATGGCGTTTTCAGATTGACATAACGAAACTTAGTATAGCTAGCCAGAGCAAAATACGGAAGACAAACTTTGCCGAAAAAAATTAATAAAAACGAGGTGTTGTAATAAGGGCCAAAGTTTAGCCCTATCTTGGTTTTCGAATCCAAGTTGAGTTATACATCCCTCAGGGAAAATTTAAACATGGCATTTTCAGATTGACATGACGAAACTTAGTATAGCTAGCCAGAGCAAAATACTGAAGGCAAATTTTGCCGTAAAATAGATAAATAAAAACAAGGTGTGGTGATAAGGACCAAATTTTGGCCCAAACTATGTTTACGAATCCAATTTGAGTTATACAGCCCTGAAGGAGTAGGGCCGGGCCTAAATATTGCGTCGACAGATTGACGTGATGAGTCCTAATTTAGCTAGCCAGAGAAAAATACGGAAGACAAACTTTGCCGAAAAAATAGATAAAAACGAGGTGTGGTATTAAGGGCTAAGGTGTGGTCCCAACTTGGTTTTAGAATCAAATTTGAGTTATACAGCCCTCAGGGACTTGAGCATGGTTAAATATGGCGTTTTCAGATTGGCACAGCGAGTCTTAATTTAGCTAGCCAGAGCAAAATACGGAAGACAAGCTTTGCCGAAAAAATAGATAAATAAAAACGAGGTGTGGTAATAAGGGCCAAATTTTGGCCCAAACTAGGTTAAAGAGCCATAATTGAGTTATACATCCCTGAAGGAATTGGGCCGGGCCTAAATATTGCGTCGTCAGATGGACGTGATGAGTCCTAATTTAGCTAGCCAGAGCCTAGCCTAACGAATCAAATTTGAGTTATACAGCCCAGAAGGACTTGGGCCGGGCCTAAATATTGCGTCGACAGATTGACGTGATGAGTCCTAATTTAGCTAGCCAGAGAAAATTACGGAAGACAAACTTTGCCGAAAAAATAAATAGAAACGAGGTGTGGTATTAAGGGCTAAGGTTTGGTCCAAACTTGGTTTTAGAATCCAATTTGAGTTATGCAGCCCTCAGGGACTTGAGCATTGTTACATATGGCATTTTTAGATTGGCATAACGAGTCTTAATTTAGCTAGCCAGAACAAAATACGGAAGACAAACTTTGCCGAAAAAAATAAATAAAAATTAGATGTGGTATAAGGGGCTAAAGTTTGGCCCCAACTTGGTTTCAGAATCCAATTTGAGTTATACAGCCCCCAGAGACTTGAGCAAGCTTAAATATAGCGTTTTCAGATTGACATAACGATTCTAAATTAAGCTAGGAAATGAAAAATACGGAAGACAAACTTTGCCGAAAAAATAAGTAGATAAAAACGACGTGTTGTAATAAGGGCCAAATTTTGGCCCAAACTAGGTTGGAGATACCTAATTGAGTTATACAGCCCTGAAAGACTTTAGCCGGGCCTAAGGCTTGCTTTTTCAGATTGATCTGATGAGTCCTAATTTAGCTAGCCAGAGAAAAATACGGAGGACAAACTTTCTCGAAAAAATAAATACAAACGAGGTGTGGTATTAAAGCCTAAAGTTTGGCCCTAACTTGGTTTACGAATCCAATTTGAATTAAACATCCCTCAGGGACTTGATCAAGGTTAGATATCGCGTTTTGATATTGACATAACGAGTCTTAATTGAGCTAGAGAGAGAAAAATACGGAAGACAAGCTTTGCCGAAAAAATAGATAAATAAAAACGAGGTGTGGTAATAAGGGCCAAATTTTGGCCCAAACTAGGTTAAAGAGCCCTAATTGTGTTATACATCCCAGAAGGAATTGAGCCGGGCCTGAATATTGCGTCGTCAGATTGACGTGATGAGTCTGAATTTAGTTAGCCAGAGAAAAATACGGAGAACAAACTTTCCCGAAAAAATAAATAAAAACGAGGTGTGGTATTAAGGGCTTAAGTTTGGCCCCAACTTGGTTTCAGAATCCAATTTGAGTTAAACATTCCTCAGAGACTTGAGCAAGGTTAAATATGACGTTTTCATATTGAAATAACGAGTCTTTATTTAGCTAGCCAGAGCAAAATACGGAAGACAAAATTTGCCGAAAAAAATTAATTAAAAACGAGGTGTTGTAATAAGGGCCAAAGTTTAGCCCTATCTTGGTTTACGAATCCAATTTGTGTTATACATCCATAAGGGACTTGAGAAAGGTTAAATATGGCGTTTTCAGATTGACATAACAAACCTTAGTAAAGCTAGCGAGAGCAAAATACGGAAGACAAACTTTGCCGTGAAATAGATAAATAAAAACGAGGTGTGGTGATAAGGGCCAAATTTTGGCCCAAACTAG
Source organism: Pinctada imbricata (assembly GCA_033119305.1). NCBI lineage: Eukaryota > Metazoa > Mollusca > Bivalvia > Pterioida > Pteriidae > Pinctada > Pinctada imbricata. Next base: position 534,519 of record VSWD01000006.1, on the reverse strand, counting down.
GTTTACGAATCCAATTTGAGTTATACAGCCCTGAAGGACTTAAGTGTTGTCTAAATATTGCGTCGACAGATTGACGTGGTGAGTCCTAATTTAGCTAGCCAGAGAAAAATACGGAAGACAAACTTTGCCGAAAAAATAAATAAAAACGAGGTGTGGTATTAAGGGCTAAGGTTTGGTCCCAACTTGGTTTTAGAATCCAATTTGATTTATACAGCCCTCAGGGAGTTGAGCATGGTTAAATATGGCGTTTTCAGATTGGCACAGCGAGTCTTAATTGAGCTAGCCAGAGCAAAATACGGAAGACCAGCTTTGCCGAAAAAATAGATAAATAAAAACGAGGTGTGGTAATAAGGGCCAAATTTTGGCCCAAAGTAGGTTAAAGAGCCCTAATTGAGTTATACATCCCTGAAGGAATTGGGCCGGGCCTAAATATTGCGTCGTCAGATTGACGTGATGAGTCCTAATTTAGCTAGTCAGAGAAAAATACGAAGGACAAAATTTGCCGAAAAAATAAACAATAAAGCCCATGTTTGTGAAACACGAATGCCCCCGGGGGCATCTTTGTTAGTATAAACACTATTTTCTGTTAAGTACATGTATGTGAAAGGTCAAGGTAAGGGTCCATGGGTTAAAAGGTCAAAGGTCAAGGTCATGAGGTCAAAAATTTAGGTATCAATTGAAAGGTTTTGTCAAAAGGAATAGACATGTCAAATATGAAAGCTATATCACTAACCATTCAAAAGTTATGCCCAATGTTAAAGTTTTTGAAAAGTAGGTCAAAGGTCAAGGTCGAGGTCACGAGGTCAAAAATTTTGGTATCAATGGAAAGGTCTTTTCACAAGGAATACACATGTGAAATATGAAAGCCCTACTACTTACCTTTCAAAAGTTATGCCAAATGTTAAAGTTTTTTGTAAAGTAGGTCTGAGGTCAAGGTCACAAGGTCAACAATTTTGGTATCAATGGAAAGGTCTTGTCACAAGGAATACACAAGTGAAATATGAAAGCCCTATCACTTACCATTCAAAAGTTATGTCCAATGTTAAAGTTTTTCGGACAAACAGACAGACACACAGACGGACAGGCCAAAAACTATATGCCCCGAATCTTTGATTCCGGGGGCATAAAAACGAGGTGTGGTATTAAGGGCTTAAGTTTGGCCCCAACTTGGTTTCAGAATGCAATTTGAGTTATACATCCCTCAGAGACTTGGGCAAGGTTAAATATAACGTTTTCAGATTGAAATAACGAGTCTTTATTTATCTAGCCAGAGCAAAATACGGAAGACAAACTTTGCCGAAAAAATTAATAAAAACGAGGTGTTGTAATAAGGGCCAAAGTTTAGCCCTATCTAAGTTTACGAATCCAACTTGTGTTATACATCCCTAAGGGACTTGAGAAAGGTTAAACATGGCGTTTTCAGATTGACATAACGTAACTAAGTATAGCTAGCCAGAGCAAAATACGGAAGACAAACTTTGCCAAAAAAATGAATAAAAACGAGGTGTGGTATTAAGGGCTAAGGTTTGGTCCCAACTTGGTTTTAGAATCCAAATTGAGTTATACAGCCCTTAGGGACTTGAGCATGGTTAAATATGGCGTTTTCAGATTGACATAACGAAACTTAGTTTAGCTAGCCAGAGCAAAATACGGAAAACAAACTTTGCCGTAAAATAGATAAATAAAAACGAGGTGTGGTGATAAGGGCCAAATTTTGCCCAAAACTAGGTTTACGAATCCAATTTGAGTTATACAGCCCTGAAGGAGTAGGGCCGGGCCTGAATATTGCGTCGACAGATTGACGTGATGAGTCCTAATTTACCTAGCCAGAGAAAAATACGGAAGACAAACTTTGCCGAAAAAATAAATAAGAACGAGGTGTGGTATTATGGCCTAAGGTTTGGTTCCAACTTGGTTTTATATTCCAATTTGAGTTATACAGCCCTCAGGGACTTGAGCATGGTTAAATATGGCGTTTTCAGATTGGCATAACGAGTCTTAATTTAGCTAGCCAGAGCAAAATACGGAAGACTAGCTTTGCCGAAAAAATAGACAAATAAAAACGAGGTGTGGTAATAAGGGCCAAATTTTGGCCCAGACTAGGTTAAAGAGGCCTAATTGAGTTATACCTCCCTGAAGGAATTGGGCCAGGCCTAAAGATTGTGTCGTCAGATTGATGTGATGAGTCCTAATTTAGCTAGCCAGAGAAAAATGGGGAGGACAAGCTTTGCCGAAAAAATAAATAAAAACGAGGTGTGGTATTAAGGGCTTAAGTTTGGCCCAAACTCGGTTTCAGAATCCAATTTTATTAATAAATCCCTCAGAGACTTGAGCAAGGTTAAATATTGAGTTTTCAGATTGACATAATGAGTCTTTATTTAGCTAGCCAGAGCAAAATACGGAAGACAAACTTTGCCGAAAAAAATTAATAAAAACGAGGTGTGGTAATAAGGGCCAAAGTTTAGCCCTATCTTGGTTTACGAATCCAAGTTGAGTTATACATCCCTCAGCGAAAATTTAAACATGGCATTTTCAGATTGACATAACGAAACTTAGTATAGCTAGCCAGAGCAAAATACTGAAGGCAAATTTTGCCGTAAAATAGATAAATAAAAACGAGGTGTGGTGATAAGGGCCAAATTTTGGCCCAAACTAGGTTTACGAATCCAATTTGAGTTATACAGCCCTGAAGGACTTGGGCCGGGCCTAAATATTGCGTCGACAGATTGACGTGATGAGTCCTAATTTAGCTAGCCAGAGAATAATACGGAAGACAAACTTTGCCGAAAAAATAAATAAAAACGAGGTGTGGTATTAAGGGCTAAGGTTTGGTCCCAACTTGGTTTTAGAATCAAATTTGAGTTATACAGCCCTCAGGGACTTGAGCATGGTTAAATATGGCGTTTTCAGATTGGCACAGCGAGTCTTAATTTAGCTAGCCATAGCAAAATACGGAAGACAAGCTTTGCCGAAAAAATAGATAAATAAAAACGAGGTGTGGTAATAAGGGCCAAAGTTTGGTCCAAACTAGGTTAAAGAGCCATAATTGAGTTATACATCCCTGAAGGAATTGGGCCGGGCCTAAATATTGCGTCGTCAGATTGACGTGATGAGTCCTAATTTAGCTAACCAGAGAAAAATACGGAGGACAACCTTTGCCGAAAAATTAAATAAAAACTAGGTGTGGTATTAAGGGCTTAAGTTTGGCCCCAACTCGGTTTCAGAATCCAATTTTAGTTATAAATCCCTCAGAGACTTGAGCAAGGTTTAATATTGCGTTTTCAGACTGACACAATGAGTCTTTATTTAGCTAGCCAGAGCAAAATACGGAAGGCAAACTTTGCCGAATAGATAAATAAAAATTAGGTGTGGTATTAAGGGCTAAAGTTTGGCCCCAACTTGGTTTCAGAATCCAATTTGAGTTATACAGCCCCCAGGGACTTGAGCAAGTTTAAATATGGCGTTTTCAGATTGACATAACGAGTCTTAATTCAGCTAGGAAAAAAAGAAAAATACGGAAGACAAACTTGCCGACAAAATAAGTAGATAAAAACGACGTATTGTAATAAGGGCCAAATTTCGGCCCAAACTAGGTAAGAGATACCTAATTGAGTTATACAGCCCTGAAAGACTTTAGCCGGGCCTAAAGATTGCTTTTTCAGATTGATCTGATGAGTCCGAATTTAGCTAGCCAGAGAAAAAATCGGAGGACAAACCTTCTCAAAAAAATAAATAAAAACGAGTTGTGGTATTAAGGCCCAAAGTTTGGCCCTAACTTTGTTCACGAATCCAATTTGAGTCATACATCCCTCAGGGACTTGATCAAGGTTAAATATCGCGTTTTGATATTGACATAAGGAGTCTAAATTTAGCTAGCCAGAGCATAATACGGAAGAGAAGCTTTGCCGAAAAAATAGATAAATAAAAACAAGATGTGGTAATAAGGGCCAAATTTTGGCCCAAACTAGGTTAAAGAGCCCTAATTGAGTTATACAGCCCTGAAGGAATTTGGCCGGGCCTAAATATTGCGTCGTCAGATTGACATGATGAGTCTGAATTTCGCTAGCCAGAGGAAAATACGGAGGACAAGCTTTGCCGAAAAAATAAATAAAAACGATTTGTGGTATTTAGGGCTTAAGTTTGGCCCCAACTTGGCTTCAGAATCCAATATGAGTTATACATCCCTCAGAGACTTGAGCAAGGTTAAATATGACGTTTTCAGATTGAAATAACGAGTCTTTGTTTAGCTAGCCAGAGCAAATACGGAAGACAAACTTTGCCGAAAAAAATTAATTAAAAACGAGGTGTTGTAATAAGGGCCAAAGTTTAGCCCTATCTTGGTTAACGAATCCAATTTGTGTTATACATCACTCAGGGACTTGAAAAAGGTTGAACATTGCGTTTTCAGATTGACATAACGAAACTTAGTATAGCTATCCAGAGCAAAATACGGAAGACAAACTTTGCTGTAAAATAGATAAATAAAAACGAGGTGTGGTGATAAGGGCCAAATTTTGGCCCAAACTAGGTTAACGAATCCAATTTGAGTTATACAGCCCTGAAGGACTTGGACCGGGCCTAAATATTGCGTCGACAGATTGACGTGATGAGTCCTAATTTAGCTAGTCAGAGAAAAATACGGAAGACAAACTTTGCCGAAAAAATAAATAAAAACGAGGTTTGGTATTAAGGGCTAAGGTTTGGTCCCAATTTGGTTTTAGAATCCAATTTGAGTACTACAGCCCTCAGGGACTTGAGCATGGTTGAATATGGCATTTTCAGATTGGCATAACGAGTCTTAATTTAGCTAGCCAGAACAAAATACGGAAGACAAACTTTACCGAAAAAAAAATTAGATGTGGTATTAAGGGCTTAAGTTTGGCCCCAACTTGGCTTCAGAATCCAATATGAGTTATACATCCCTCAGAGACTTGAGCTAGGTTAAATATGACGTTTTCAGATTGAAATAACGAGTCTTTGTTTAGCTAGCCAGAGCAAATACGGAAGACAAACTTTGCCGAAAAAATAAGTAGATAAAAACGACGTGTTGTAATAAGGGCCAAATTTCGGCCCAAACTAGGTTAGAGATACCTAATTGAGTTATACAGCCCTAAAGGACTTTAACCGGGCGTAAAGATTGCTTTTTCAGATTGATCTGATGAGTCCTAATTAAGCTAGCCAGAGAAAAATACGGAGGACAAACTTTCTCGAAAAAATAGATAAAAACGAGGTGTGGTATTAAGGCCCAAAGTTTGGCCCTAACTTGGTTTACGAATCCAATTTGAGTTATACATCCCTCAGGGACTTGATCAAGGTTAAATATCGCGTTTTGATATTGACATAACGAGTCTTAATTGTGCTAGCCAGAGCAAAATACGGAAGACAAGCTTTGCCGAAAAAATAGATAAATAAAAACGAGGTGTGGTAATAAGGGCCAAATTTCGGCCCAAACTAGATAAAAGAGCCCTAATTGAGTTATACATCCCAGAAGGGATTGGGCCGGGCCTAAATATTGCATCGTCAGATTGACGTGATGAGTCTGAATTTAGCTAGCCAGAGAAAAATACGGAGGACAAACTTTGCCGAAAAAATAAATAAAAACGAATTGTGGAATTAAGGGCTTAAGTTTGGCCCCAACTTGGTTTCAGAATCCAATTTGAGTTATACATCCCTCAGAGACTTGAGCAAGGTTAAATATGACATTTTCAGATTGAAATAACGAGTCCTTATTTCGCTAGCCAGAGCAAAATCGGAAGACAAACTTTGCCGAAAAAAATTTATTAAAAACGAGGTGTTGTAATAAGGGCCAAAGTTTAGCCCTATCTTGGTTTACGAATCCAATTTGTGTTATACATCCCTCAGGGACTTGAGAAAGGTTAAATATGGCGTTTTCAGATTGACATAACGAAACTTAGTATAGCTAGCCAGAGAAAAATACGGAAGACAAACTTTGCCGAAAAAAAAAATTAGATGTGGTAATAAGGGCTAAGGTTTGGCCCCAACTTGGTTTCAGAATCCAATTTGAGTTATACGGCATCTAGGGACTTGAGCAAGGTTAAATATAGCGTTTTCAGATTGACATGACGATACTAAATTTATCTAGGAAAAGAAAAATACGGAAGACAAACTTTGCCGAAAAAATAAGTAGATAAAAACGACGGGATGTAATAAGGGCCAAATTTCGGCCCAAACTAGGTTAGAGATACCTAATTGAGTTATACAGCCCTGAAAGACTTTAGCCGGGCCTAAAGATTGCTTTTTCAGATTGATCTGATGAGTCCTAATTTAGCTAGCCAGAGAAAAATACGGAGGACAAACTTTCTCGAAAAAATTAATAAAAACGAGGTGTGGTATTAAGGCCCAAAGTTTGGCCCTAACTTGGTTTACGAATCCAATTTGAGTTATACATCCCTCAGGGACTTGATCAAGGTTAAATATCGCGTTTTGATATTGACATATTGAGTCTCAATTGAGCTAGCCAGAGCAAAATACGGAAGACAAGCTTTGCCGAAAAAATAGATAAATAAAAACGAGGTGTGGTAATAAGGGCAAAATTTTGGCCCAAACTAGGTTAAAGAGCCCTAATTGAGGTATACATCCCAGAAGGGATTGGGCCGGGCCTAAATATTGCGTCGTCAGATTGACGTGATGAGTCTGAATTTAGCTAGACAGAGAAAAATGCAGAGGACAAACTTTGCCGAAAAAAATAAATAAAAACGAGGTGTGGTATTAAGGGCTTAAGTTTGGCTCCAACTTGGTTTCAGAATCCAATTTGAGTTATACATTCCTCAGAGACTTGAGCAAGGTTTAATATGACGTTTTCATATTGAATTATCGAGTCTTTATTTAGCTAGCCAGAGCAAAATACGTAAGACAAACTTTGCCGAAAAAAAATAATTAAAAACGAGGTGTTGTAATAAGGGCCAAAGTTTAGCTCTATCTTGGTTTACGAATCCAATTTGTGTTATACATCCCTCAGGGACTTGAGAAAGGTTAAACATGGTGTTTTCAGATTGACATAACGAAACATAGTATAGCTATCCGTAGTAAAATACTGAAGACAAACTTTGCCGTAAAATAGATGAATAAAAACGAGGTGTGGTATTAAGGCCCAAAGTTTGGCTCTAACTTGGTTTACGAATCCAATTTGAGTTATACATCCCTCAGGGACTTGATAAAGGTTAAATATCGCGTTTTGATATTGACATAACGAGTCTTAATTGAGCTAGCCAGAGCAAAATACGGAAGACAAGCTTTGCCGAAAAAATAGATAAATAAAACGAGGTGTGGTAATAAGGGCACAATTTTGGCCCAAACTAGGTTAAAGAGCCCTAATTGAGTTATACATCCAAGAAGGAATTGGGCCAGACCTAAATATTGCGTCGTCAGATTGACGGGATGAGTCCTAATTTAGCTAGCCAGAGATAAATACGGAAGACAAACTTTGCCGAAAAAATAAATAAAAACGAGGTGTGGTATTAAGGGCTTAAGTTTGGCCCCAACTTGGTTTCAGAATCCAATTTGAGTTATACATCCCTCAGAGACTTGAGCAAGGTTTCAGATTGAAATAACGAGTCTTTATTTAGCTAGCCAGAGCAAAATACGGAAGACAAACTTTGCCGAAAAAATAAATAAAAACGAGGTGTTGTAATAAAGGCCAAAGTTTAGCCCTATCTTGATTTACGAATCCAATTTGTGTTATACATCCCTAAGGGACTTGAAAAAGGTTGAATATGGCGTTTTCAGATTAACATAACGAAACTTAGTAAAGATAGCCAGAGCAAAATACGGAAGACAAACTTTGCCGTGAAATAGATAAATAAAAACGAGGTGTGGTGATAAGGGCCAAAGTTTGGCCCAAACTAGGTTTACGAATCCAATTTGAGTTATACAGCCCTGAAGGACTTGGGCGGGGTCAAAATATTGCGTCGACAGATTGACTTGTTGAATCCTAATTTAGCTAGCCAGAGAAAAATACGGAAGACAAACTTTGCCGTAAAAATAAATAAAAACGAGGTGCCCAAAGTTTGGCCCTAACTTAATTTTAAAATCCAATTTGAGTTATACAGCCCTCAGGGATTAGAGCAAGGTTAAATATGACGTTTTCAGATTGATATAACGAGTCTTAATTAAGCTAGCCAGAGCAAAATACGGAAGACAAGTTTTGCCGAAAAAATAGATAAATAAAAACGAGGTGTGGTAATAAGGGCGAAATTTTGGCCCAAACTAGGTTAAAGAGCCCTAATTGAGTTATACATCCCTGAAGGAATTTGACCGGGCCTAAATATTGCGTCGTCAGATTGACGTGATGAGTCCTAATTTAGCTAGCCAGAGAAAAATACGAAGGACAAACTTTGCCGAAAACATAAATAATAAAGCCTATGTTTGCTAAACACGAATGCCCCCGGTGGCATCGTTGTTAGTATAAACACTATTTTATGTTAAGTACATGTATGTGAAAGGTGAAGGTAAGGGTCCATGGGTTAAAAGGTCAAAGGTCAAGGTCACGAGGTCAAAAATTTAGGTATCAATTGAAAGGTTTTGTCACAAGGAATAAACATGTCAAATATGAAAGCTCTATCACTAACCATTCAAAAGTTATGCCCAATGTTAAAGTTTTTGAAAAGTAGGTCAAAGGTCAAGGTCGAGGTCACGAGGTCAAAAATTGTGGTATTAATGGAAAGGTCTTGTCACAAGAAATACACATGTGAAATATGAAAGCCATACTACTTACCATTCAAAAGTTATGCCAAATGTTAAAGTTTTTTTTAAAGTAGGTCTGAGGTCAAGGTCAACAATTTTGGGATCAATGGAAAGGTCTTGTCACATGGAATACACAAGTGAAATATGAAAGCCCTATCACTTACCATTCAAAAGTTATGTCCAATGTTAAAGTTTTCGGACAAACAGAAAGACAGACAGACGGACAGGCCAAAAACTATATGCCCCGAATCTTTTATTCCGGGGGCATGAAAACGAGGTGTGGTATTAAGGGCTTAAGTTTGGCCCCAACTTGGTTTCAGAATCCAATTTTAGTTATACATCCCTCAGAGACTTGAGCAAGAATAAATATTGCGTTTTCAGATTGAAATAACGAGTCTTTATTTAGCTAGCCAGAGCAAAATACGGAAGACAAACTTTGCCGAAAAAATTAATAAAAACGAGGTGTTGAAATAAGGGCCAAAGTTTAGCCCTATCTTGGTTTCAGAATCCAATTTGAGTTATACATCCCTCAGGGACTTGCGAAAGGTTAAACATGGCGTTTTCAGATTGACATAACGAAACTTAGTATAGCTAGCCATAGCAAAATCCGGAAGACAAACTTTGCCATAAAATAGATAAATAAAAACGAGGTGTGGTGATAAGGGCCAAAGTTTGGCCCAAACTAGGTTTACGAATCCAATTTGAGTTATACAGCCCTGAAGGACTTGGGCGGGGTCTAAATATTGCGTCGACAGATTGACGTGGTGAGTCCTAATTTAGCTAGCCAGAGAATAATACGGAAAACAAACTTTGCCGAAAAAATAAATAAAAACGAGATGTGGTATTAAGGGCTAAGGTTTGGTCAAAACCTGGTTTTAGAATCCAATTTGAGTTATACAGCCCTCAGAAATTTGGGCATGGTTAAATATGGCGTTTTCAGATTGGCATAACGAGTCTTAATTTAGCTAGCCAGAGAAAAATACGGAGGACAAACTTTGCCGAATAAAATAAATAAAAATTAGGTGTGGTATTAAGGGCTAAAGTTTGGCTCCAACTTGGTTTCAGAATCCAATGTGAGTTATACAGCCCCCAGGGACTTGAGCAAGGTTAAATATGGCGTTTTCAGATTGACATAACGAGTCTTAATTAAGCTAGGAAAAGAAAAATACGGAAGACAAACTTTGCCGAAAAAATAGATAAATAAAAACGAGGTGTTGTAATAAGGGCAAAATTTCGGTCCAAACTAGGTTAGAGATACCTAATTGAGTTATACAGCCCTAAAGGACTTTAGCCGGGCCTAAAGATTGCTTTTTCAGATTGATCTGATGAGTCCTAAGTTAGCTAGCCAGAGAAAAATACGGAGGACAAACCTTCTCAAAAAAATAAATAAAAACGAGGTGTGGTATTAAGGCCCAAAGTTTGGCCCTAACTTGGTTTACGAATCCAATTTGATTTATACATCCCTCAGGGACTTAATCAATGTTAAATATCATGTTTTGATATTAACATAACGAGTCTTAATTTAGCTAGCCAGAGCAAAATACGGAAGACAAGCTTTGCCGAAAAAATAGATAAATAAAAACGAGGTGTGGTAATAAGGGCCAAATTTTTGTCATTTTGATAATAAGGTCTTGTCACAAGGAATACACATATGAAATATCAAAGCCTTACTACTTACCATTCAAAAGTTATGCCAAATGTTAAAGTTTTTTTTTAAAGTAGGTCTGAGGTCAAGGTCAACAATTTTGGGATCAATGGAAAGGTCAAGTGAAATATGAAAGTCCTATCACTTACCATTCAAAAGTGATGTCCAATGTTAAAGTTTTTCGGACAAACAGACAGACAGACAGATGGACAGGCCAAAAACTATATGCCCCGAATCTTTGATTCCGGGGGCATAAAAACAAGGTGTGGTATTAAGGGCTTAAGTTTGGCCCCAACTTGGTTTCAGAATCCAATTTTAGTCATACATCCCTCAGAGACTTGAACAATGTTAAATATTGCGTTTTCAGATTGACATAAGCAGTTTTTATTTAGCTAGCCAGAGCACAATACGGAAGACAGACTTTGCCGAAAAAATTAATAAAAACCAGGTGTTGTTATAAGGGCCAAAGTTTAGCCCTATATTGGTTTACGAATCCAATTTGAGTTATACATCCCTCAGGGACTTGAGAAAGGTTAAACATGGCGTTTTCAGATTGACATAACGAGTGTTAATTTAGCTAGCCAGAGCAAAATACGGAAGACAAACTTTGCTGTGAAATAGATAAATAAAAACGAGGTGTGGTGATAAGGGCCAAATTTTGGCCCAAAGTAGGTTTACGAATCCAATTTGAGTTATATAGCCCTGAAGGACTTGGGCCGGGCCTAAATATTGCGTCGACAGATTGACGTGGTGAGTCCTAATTTACCTCGCCAGAGAAAAACACGGAGGACAAACTTTGCCGAAAAAATAGATAAATAAAAATGAGGTGTGGTAATAAGGGTCAAATTTTGGCCCAAAGTAGGTTAAAGAGCCCTAATTGAGTTATACATCCCTGAAGGAATTGGGCCGGGCCTAAATATTGCGTCGTCAGATTGACGTGATGAGTCCTAATTTAGCTAGTCATAGAAAAATACGGAAGACAAACTTTGCCGAAAAAAATAAACAATAAAGCCTATGTTTGTGAAAAACGAATGTCCCCGATTCCATCTTTGTTAGTATAAACACTATTTTCTGTTAAGTACATGTATGTGAAAGGTCAAGGTAAGGGTCCATGGGTTAAAAGGTCAAAGGTCAAGATCACGAGGTCAAAAATTTAGTTATCAATTGAAAGGTTTTGTCACAAGGAATAGACATGTCAAATATGAAAGCTCTATCACTAATCACTCAAAAGTTATGCCCATTGTTAAAGTTTTTGAAAAGTAGGTCAAAGGTCAAGGTCGAGGTCACGAGGTCAAACATTGTGGTATCAATGGAAAGGTCTTGTCACAAGGAATACACAAGTGAAATATGAAAGCCCTATCACTTACCATTCAAAAGTTATGTCCAATGTTAAAGTTTTTCGGACAAACAGACAGACAGACAGACGGCCAGGCCAAAAACTATATGCCCCGAATCTTTGATTCCGGGGGCATAAAAACGAGGTGTGGTATTAAGGGCTTAAGTTTGGCCCCAACTTGGTTTCAGAATCCAATTTTAGTTAAACATCCCTCAGAGACTTGAGCAAGGTTAAATATTGCGTTTTCAGATTGACATATCGAGTCTTTATTTAGCTAGCCAGAGCAAAATATGGAAGACAAACTTTGCCGAAAAAATTAATAAAAACGAAGTGTTGAAATAAGGGCCAAAGTTTAGCCCTATCTTGGTTTACGAATCCAATTTGAGTTATTCATCCCTCAGGGACTTGAGAAAGGTTAGACATGGCGTTTTCAGATTGACATAACGAAACTTAGTATAGCTAGCCAGAGCAAAATAGGGAAGACAAACTTTGCTGTAAAATAGATAAATAAAAACGAGGTGTGGTGATAAGGGCCAAAGTTTGGCCCAAACAAGGTTTACGAATCCAATTTGAGTTATACAGCCCTGAAGGACTCGGGCCGGGCCTAAATATTGCGTCGACAGATTGACGTGATGAGTCCTTATTTACCTAGCCAGAGAAAAATACGGAAGACAAACTTTGCCGAAAAAATAAATAAAAACGAGGTGTGGTATTAAGGGCTAAGGTTTGGTCAAAACCTGGTTTTAGAATCCAATTTGAGTTATACAGCCCTCAGGGATTTGAGCATGGTTAAATATGGCGTTTTCAGATTGGCATAACAAGTCTTAATTTAGCTAGCCAGAGAAAAATGCGGAAGACAAACTTTGCCGAATAAAATTAATAAAAATTAGGTGTGGTATTAAGGGCTAAAGTTTGGCTCCAACTTGGTTTCAGAATCCAATTTGAGTTATACAGCCCCCAGGGACTTGAGCAAGGTTAAATATGGCGTTTTCAGATTGACATAACGAGTCTTAATTAAGAAAAGAAAAATACGGAAGACAAACTTTGCCGAAAAAATAAGTAGATAAAACAACGTTCTGTAATAAGGGCCAAATGTCGGCCCAAACTAGGTTAGAGATACCTAGTTGAGTTATACAGCCCTGAAGGACTTTAGCCGGGCCTAAAGATTGCCTTTTCAGATTGATCTGATGAGTCCTAATTTAGCTAGCCAGAGAAAAATACGGAGGACAAACTTTCTCGAAAAAAATAATAAAAACGAGGTGTGATATTAAGGCCCAAAGTTTGGCCCTAACTTGGTTTACGAATCCAATTTGAGTTATACATCCCTCAGGGACTTGATCAAGGTTAAATATCGCGTTTTGATATTGACATAACGAGTCTAAATTTAGCTAGCCAGAGCAAAATAGGGAAGACAAGCTTTGCAGAAAAAATAGATAAATAAAAACGAGGTGTGGTAATAAGGGCCAAATTTTTGCCCAAACTAGGTTCAAGAGCCCTAATTGAGTTATACAGCCCTGAAGAAATTGGGCCGGGCCTAAATATTGCGTCGTCAGATTGACTTGATGAGTCCTAATTTAGCTAGCCAGAGAAAAATACGGAGGACAAACTTTCTGAATAAATAAATAAAAACGAGGTGTGGTATAAAGGCTTAAATTTGGCCCCAACTTGGTTTCAGAATCCATTTTGAGTTATACATCCCTGAGAGACTTAAGCAAGGTTAAATATGACGTTTTCAGATTGACATAACGAGTCTTAATTTAGCTAGTCAGAGCAAAATACGGAAGACAACCTTTGCCGAAAAAATAGATAAATAAAATCGAGGTGTGGTAATAAGGGCCAAATTTTGTCCCAAACTAGGTTAAAGAGCCCTAAATGAATTATACATCCCTGAAGGAATTGGACCGGGCCTAAACATTGCGTCGTCAAATTGACTTGATGAGTCCTAATTTAGCTAGCCAGAAAAAACTACGGAGGACAAACTTTGCCGAAAAAATGAAAAAAACGAGGTGTGGCATTAAGGGCTTAAGTTTGGCCCCAACTTGGTTTAAGAATCCAATTTTAGTTATACATCCCTCAGAGACTTGAGTTAGGTTAAATATTGCGTTTTCAGATTCACATAACGAGTCTTTATTTAGCTAGCCAGAGCAAAGACAAACTTTGCCGAAAAAAGTAATGAAAACGAGTTGTTGTAATAAGGGCCAAAGTTTAGCCCTATCTTGATTTACGAATCCAATTTGAGTTATGCATCCCTCAGGGACTTGAGAAAGGTTAAAAATGGCGTTTTCAGATTGACATAACGAGTCTTAATTTAGCTAGCCAGAGCAAACTACTGAAGACAAACTTTGCCGTCAAATAGATAAATAAAAACGAGGTGTGGTGATAAGGGCCAAATTTTGGCCCAAACTAGGTTGACGAATCCAATTTGAGTTATACAGCCCTGAAGGACTTGGGCCGGGCCTAAATATTGCGTCGACAGATTGACGTGATGAGGCCTAATTTACCTAGCCAGAGAAAGATACGGAAGACAAACTTTGCCGAAAAAATAAATAAAAACGAGGTGTGGTTTTAAGGGCTAAGGTTAGGTCCCAACTTGGTTTTAGAATCCAATTTTAGTTATACAGCCCTCAGGAACTTTAGGAAGGTTAAATATGGCGTTTTCAGATTGGCATAACGAGTCTTAATTTAGCAAGCCAGAGCAAATTACGGAAGAGAAACTTTGCCGAAAAAAATAAATAAAAATTAGGTGTGGTATTGAGGGTTAAAGTTTGGCACCAACTTGGTTTCAGAATCCAATTTGAGTTATACTGCCCCAAGTGACTTGAGCAAGGATAAATATGGCGTTTCAGATTGACATAACGAGTCTTAATTAAGCTAGGAAAAGAAAAATACGAAAGACAAACTTTGTCGAAAAAATAAGTAGATAAAACGACGTGTTATAATGAGGGCCAAATTTCGGCCCAAACTAGCTTAGAGATACCTAATTGAGTTATACAGCGCTGAAGGACTTTAGCCGGGCCTAAAGATTGCTTTTTCAGATTGATCTGATGAGTCCTAATTCAGCTAGCCAGAGAAAATACGGAAAACAAACTTAGCCGAAAAAATAAATAAAAACGAGGTGTGGTATTAAGGGCGAAGGTATGGTCCCAACTTAGTTTTAGAATCCAATTTGAGTTATACAGCATTCAGGGATCTGAGCATGGTTAAATATGGCGTTTTCAGATTGGCATAACGAGTCTTAATTTAGCTAGCCAGAGCAAAATACGGAAGACAAACTTTGCCGAAAAAAATAAATAAAAATTAGGTGTGGTATTAAGGGCTAAAGTTTGGCCCCAACTTGGTTTCAAAATCCAATTTGAGTTATACAGCCCCCAGGGACCTGAGCAAGGTTTAATATGGCGTTTTCAGATTGACATAACGAGTCTTAATTCAGCTAGGAAAAGAAAAATACGGAAGACAAACTTTGCCGAAAAAATAAGTAGATAAAAACGACGTTTTGTAATAAGGGCCAAAGGTCGGCCCAAACTAGGTTAGAGATACCTAATTGAGTTATACAGCCCTGAAAGACTTTAGCCGGGCCTAAAGATTGCCTTTTCAGATTGATCTGATGAGTCCTAATTTAGCTAGCCAGAGAAAAATACGGAGGACAAACTTTCTCGAAAAAATTAATAAAAACGAGGTGTGATATCAAGGCCCAAAGTTTGGCCCTAACTTGGTTTACGAATCCAATTTGAGTTATACATCCCTTGATCAAGGTTAAATATCGCGTTTTGATATTGACATAACGAGTCTAACTTTAGCTAGCCAGAGCAAAATACGGAAGACAAGCTTTGCCGATAAAATAGATAAATAAAAACGATGTGTGGTAATAAGGGCCAAATTTTTGCCCAAACTAGGTTCAAGAGCCCTAATTGAGTTATACAGCCCTGAAGCAATTGGGCCGGGCCTAAATATTGCGGCGTCAGATTGACGTGATGAGTCCTAGTTTAGCTAGCCAGAGAAAAATACGGAGGACAAACTTTGCCGAATAAATAAATAAAAACGAGGTGTTGTATTAAGGCTTAAGGTTGGCCCCAGCTTGGTTTCAGAATCCATTTTGAGTTATACATCCCTCAGAAAATTGAGCAAGGTTAAATATGACGTTTTCAGAATGACATAACGAGTCTTAATTTAGCTAGCCAGAGCAAAATACGGAAGACAAGCTTTGCCGAAAAAATAAATAAATAAAAACGAGGTGTTGTATTAAGGGCTTAAGTTTGGCCCCAACTTGGTTTAAGAATCCAATTTTAGTTATACATCCCTCAGAGACTTGAGTACGGTTAAATATTGCGTTTTCAGATTGACATAACGAGTCTTTATTTAGCTAGCCAGAGCAAAATACGGAAGACAAACTTTGCCGAAAAAAATTAATAAAAACGGGTTGTTGTAATAAGGGCCAAAGTTTAGTCCTATCTTGATTTACGAATCCAATTTGAGTTATACATCCCTAAGGGACTTGAGAAAGGTGAAACACGGCGTTTTCAGATTGACATAACGAGTCTTAGTTTAGCTAGCCAGAGCAAAATACGGAAGACAAACTTTGCCTAAAAAATAGATAAATAAAAACGAGGTGTGGTGATAAGGGCCAAATTTTGGCCCAAACTAGGTTTACGAATCCAATTTGAGTTATACAGCCCTGAAGGACTTGGGCCGGGCCTAAATATTGCGTCGACAGATTGACGTGATGAGGCCTAATTTACCTAGCCAGAGAAAAATACGGAAGACAAACTTTGCCGAAAAAATAAATAAAAACGAGGTGTGGTATTAAGGGCTAGGCTTAGGTCCCAACTTGGTTTTAGAATCAAATTTTAGTTATACAGCCCTCGGGAACTTTAGCAAGGTTAAATATGGCGTTTTCAGATTGGCATAACGAGTCTTAATTTAGCAAGCCAGAGCAAATTACGGAAGACAAACTTTGCCGAAAAAAAATAAATAAAAGTTAGGTGTGCTACTGAGGGTTAAAGTTTGGCCCCAACTTGATTTCAGAAGCCAATTTGAGTTATACTGCCCCAAGGGACTTGAGCAAGGTTAAATATGGCGTTTTCAGATTGACATAACGAGTCTTAATTCAGCTAGGAAAAGAAAAATACGGAAGACAAACTTTGCCGAAAAAAATAAGTAGAAAAAATGACGTGTTGTAAGTAGGGCCAAATTTCGGCCCAAACTAGGTTAGAGATACCTAATTGAGTTATACAGCCCTGAAGGACTTTAGCCGGGCCTAAAGATTGCTTTTTCAGATTGGTCTGATGAGTCCTAACTTAGCTAGCCAGAGAAAAATACGGAGGACAAATTTTCTCGAAAAAATAAATAAAAATGAGGCGTGGTATTAAGACCCAAAGTTTGGCCCTAACTTGGTTTACGAAACCAATTTGAGTTATACATCCCTCAGGGACTTGATCAAGATTAAATATCGCGTTTTGATATTGACATAACGAGTCTTAATTTAGCTAGCCAGAGCAAAATACGGAAGACAAGCTTTGCCGAAAAAATAGATAAATAAAAACGAGGTGTGGTAAGGGATCAATTTTGGCCCAAACTAGGTTAAAGAGCCCTAATTGAGTTATACAGCCCTGAAGGAATTTGGCCGGGCCTAAATATTGCGTCGTCAGATTGACGTGATGAGTCCTAATTTAGCTAGCCAGAGAAAAATACAGAGGACAAACTTTGCCAAAAAAATAATAAAAACGAGGTGTGGTATTAAGGGCTTAAGTTTCGCCCCAACTTGGTTTCAGAATCCAATTTGAGTTATACATCCTTCAGGGACTTGAGAAAGGTTGAACATGGCGTTTTCAGATCGACATAACGAAACTTAGTATAGCTAGCCAGAGCAAAATACGGAAGACAAACTTTGCCGAAAAAAAATTAATAAAAACGAGGTGTTGTAATAAGGGCCAAAGTTTAGCCCTATTTTGGTTTACGAATCCAATTTGAGTTAAACATCCCTCAGGGACTTGAGAAAGGTTAAACATATCGTTTAATAAGGGCTAAGGTTTGGTCCCAACCTGGTTTTAGAATCCAATTTGAGTTATACAGCCCTCAGGGACCTCAGCATGGTTGAATATGCCGTTTTGATATTGACATAACGAGTCTTAATTTAGCTAGTCAGAGCAAATTACGGAGGACAAACTTTCTCGAAAAAATAAATAAAAACGAGGTATGGTATTAAGGCCCAAAGTTCGGCCATAACTTGGTTTACAAATCCAATTCGAGTTATACATCCCTCATGGACTAGATCGAGGTTAAATACCGCGTTTTGATATTGACATAACGAGTCTTAATTTAGCTAGCCAGACCAAAATACGGAAGAAAAGCTTTGCCGAAAAAATAGATAAATAAAAACGAGGTGTGGTAATAAGGGCCAAATTTTGGCCCAAACTAGGTTAAAGAGCCCTAATTGAGTTATACAGCCCTGAAGGACTTGGGCCGGACCTAAATATTGCGTCGACAGATTGACGTGAGGAGTCCTTATTTACCTAGCCAGAGAAAAATACGGAAGACAAACTTTTCCGAAAAAATAAATAAAAACAAGGTGTGGTATTCAGGGCTAATGTTTGGTCCCAACTTGGTTTTAGAATCCAATTTGAGTTATCCAGCCCTCAGGGAATTGAGCAAGGTTAAATATAACGTTCTCAGACTGACATAACGAGTCTTTATTTAGCTAGCCAGAGCAAAATACGGAAGACAAACTTTGCCGAAAAAATAAATAAAAACGAGGTGTGGTATTAAGGGCTACCAATCCAATTTGAGTTATACAGCCCTGAAGGAATTGGGCCGGGCCTAAATATTGCGTCGTCAGATTGACGTGATGAGTCCTAATTTAGCTAGCCAGAGAAAAATACGTAGGACAAACTTTGCCGAAAAAATTAATAAAAACGAGGTGTGGTATTAAGGGCTTAAGTTTGGCCTCAACTTGGTTTCAGACTCCAATTTGAGTTATATACCCCCCAGGGACTTGAACAAGGTTAAATATGGCGTTTTCAGATTGACATAACGAGTCTTTATTTAGCTAGCCAGAGCAAAATACGGAAGACAATCTTTGCCGAAAAAAAAATTAATAAAAACGAGGTGTTGTAATAAGGGCCAAAGTTTAGCCCTATCTTGGTTGACGAATCCAATTTGAGTTATACATTCCTCAGGGACTTGAGAAAGGTTAAACATATCGTTTTCAGATTAAAATAACGAAACTTAGTATAGCTAACCAGAGCAAAATATGGAAGACAAACTTTGCCGTAAAATAGATAAATAAAAACATGGTGTGGTGATAAGGGCCAAATTTTGGCCCAAACTAGGTTTACGAATCCAATTTGAGTTATACAGCCCTGAAGGATTTGGCGCGGGCCTAAATATTGCGTCGACAGATTGACGTGATGAGTCCTAATTTACCTAGCCAGAGAAAAATACGGAAGACAAACTTTGCCGAAAAAATAAGTAGATAAAAACGACGTGTTGTAACAAGGGCCAAATTTCGGCCAAAACTAGATTAGAGATACCTAATTGAGTTATACAGCTCTGAAGGACTTTAGCCGGGCCTAAAGACTGCTTTTTGAGATTGATCTGATGAGTCCTAATTTAGCTAGCCAGAGAAAAATACGGAGGACAAATTTTCTCGAAAAAATAAATAAAAACGAGGTGTGGTATTAAGGCCCACAGTTTGGCCCCAACTTGGTCTACCAATCCAATTTGAGTTTTACATCCCTCAGAGACTTGATCAAGGTTAACTATCGCGTTTTGATATTGACATAACGAGTCTTAATTTAGCTAGCCAGACGAAAATACGGAAGAAAAGCTTTGCCGAAAAAATAGATCAATAAAAACGAGGTGTGGTAAAAAGGGCCAAATTTTGGCCAAAACTAGGTTAAAGAGCCCTAATTGAGTTATACAGCCCTGAAGGAATTTAGCCGGGCCTAAATATTGCGTCGTCAGATTGACGTGATGAGTCCTAATTTAGCTAACCAGAGAAAAATACGGAGGACAAACTTTGCCAAAAAATAAATATAAACGAGGTGTGGTATTAAGGGCTAAAGTTTGGCCCCAACTTGGTTTCAGAATCCAATTTAAGTTATACATCCCACAGGGACTTGAGCATGGTTACATATAGCGTTATCAGATTAGCATAAGGAGTCTTAATTTAGCTAGCCAGAGCAAAATACGGAAGACAAACTTTGTGGGAAAAAAAATAAATAAAAATTAGGTGTGGTATTAAGGGCTTAAGTTTGGCCCCAAGTTGGTTTCAGAATCCAATTGTAGTTATACATCCCTCAGAGACTTGAACAAGGTTAAATATGACGTTTTGAGATTGACATAACGAGTCTTTATTTAGCTAGCCAGAGCAAAATACGGAAGACAAACTTTGCCGAAAAAATTAATTTAAAAAAAGGTATTGTAATAAGGGCCAAAGATTAGCCCTATCTTGGTTTACGAATCCAATTTGTGTTATACATCCCTCAGGGACTTGAGAAAGTCTAAACATGGCGTTTTCAGATTGACATAGCGAAACTAAGTATAGCTAGCCAGAGCAAAATACGGAAGACAAACTTTGCCGTAAAATAGATAAATCAAAAGGAAGTGTGGTGATAAGGGCCAAATTTTGGCCCAAACAAGGTTTATGAATCCAATTTGAGTTATACAGCCCTGAAGGACTTGGGACGGGCCTAAATATTGCGTCGTCAGTTTGACGTGATGAGTTCTAATTTAGCTAGCCAGAGAAAAATATGGAGGACAAACTTTGCCGAAAAAATAAATATAAACGAGGTGTGGTACTGAGGGCTAAAGTTTGGCCCCAACTTGGATTCAGAATCCAATTTGAGTTATACAGCCCCAAGGGACTTGAGCAAGGTTAAATATGGCGTTTTCAGATTGACATAACGAGTCTTAATTCAGCTAGAAAAAGAAAAATACGGAAGACAAACTTTGCCGAAAAAATAAGTAGATAAAAACGAGGTGTGGTAATAAGGGCCAAATTTTGACCCATACTAGGTAAAAGAGCCCTAATTCAGTTATACAGCCCTGAAGGAATTGGGCCGGGCCTAAATATTGCGTCGTCAGATTGACATGATGAGTCCTAATTTAGCTAGCCAGAGAAAAATACGGAGAACAAACTTTCTCGAAAAAATAAATAAAAACGTGGTATTAAGGCCCAAGGTTTGTCCCTAACTTGGTTTACAAATCCAATTTTAGTTATACATCCCTCAGGGAATTGATCAAGGTTAAATATAACGTTTTGATATTGACATAACGAGTCTTAATTTAGCTAGCCAGAGCAGAATACGGAAGACAAGCTTTGCCGAAAAAATAGATAAATAAAAACGAGGTGTGGTAATAAGGGCCAAATTTTGGCCCAAACTAGGTTAAGGAGCCCTAATTGAGTTATACAATCCTAAAGGAATTGGGCCGGGCCTAAATATTGAGTCGTCACATTGACGTGATGAGTCCTTATTTAACTAGCCAGAGAAAAATACGGAGGACAAACTTTGCCGAAAAAATAAATAAAAACGAGGTGTGGTATTAAGGGCTAAAGTGTGGCCCCAACTTGGTTTCAGAATCCAATTTGAGTTATACATCCCTAAGGGACTTTAGCATGGTTACATATGGCGTTTTCAGATTGACATAACGAGTCTTAATTTATCTAGGAAAAGAAAAATACGGAAGACAAACTCTGCCGAAAAATGAAATGATAAAAACGACGTGTTGTAATCAGGGCCAAATTTCGGCCCAAACTAGGTTAGAGATACCTTATTGAGTTATACAGCCCTGAAGGACTTGAGCCGGGCCTAAAGATTGCTTTTTCAGATTGATCTGATGAGTCCTAATTTAGCTAGCCAGAAAAAAATACGGAGGACAAACTTTGCCGAAAAAATAAATAAAAACGAGGTGTGGTATTAAGAGGGTATGAGCGTGAACAAATCAAACGTAAACCGTATCGATGTCGTAAAGAAAACAAAATCGGAAAACTTACTGAACTAAAGGTTGAACATACCTCCAGATTAAAGGGCAATGCATTTCGAATGACCAGCAATATATATCCTTGCTTACATCTAAAATACGCTTCTATCACGACATTATTTTACCCAGTTTACGTCATCAACGGGAGTTTATTTGACGTCATACTGAATTATGACGTTGTAATATTTTTCCGCGAATTATTATGAAAGCGCTTTGTGCTTGTTCTTTAGAAGTCTGGTAATTCAGTTTGTCTTATATTATTTCACGCCATGACAAATTCACGGAGCGGAATAATTTGATTGCGAATGAAATGAGTAAGTTAATACTTCAAATTTATTCTTGTAATATGAATTATGGCAAAGCCATAGTAAGGACGCAGGGTGAAATTGAAAAAAAAAATATTACTACTGACAGGGACGTATATAGTTATATACGTCCCTGCTACTGACTTCAAAAAATTGAAAATGTAATTTTTTTAATTAGAAATAGAAGATAAATGAGCATGTAAATATAATACTAGTGATAGATAAACAAATAAATTTGAAAATACATGTAAATGAATAAATGAAAACGAAATAAAAAAGAGAAATAAAAAAAAAAAATCCTACTCCAAGAAGAGAATATGGTGTATTATAATAAACGTGAATTTCAATGTATATTTCTTCATGAATTAAGCCTTTTAAGTTTTTATGGGATGAGGGAGTTCCCGAGCATTACCTAAAGTGAGCGTCACGATGTGCTCTACCACGATGTGCTACGTCAGGTTACGTTGTCGGTGCTTAAAAGCGCTAAGTGCTGGGAAAATGAACGAGAAATTGATCAGAATATGATTCAAATTTTTAGTCTGAAGTCCAGATTATAAGAAATCTCGGATAGAATGTATAGATAAATAACAACTTCCCATTTTCAATCATAAACAACGGATTTATCATATCCAGAGGCTTGGTCAGAGGAATTCTAAGCTAAATTTCTTTAAAACGGCTACACTCTTTTTTCTATAAATCATTTTTTTATCTTAAGCATGTACACTTGATGATAAAAGAAACATTTCATCAAAATTCTATTATGCCAACTACTTCGAAAATGAATGTTTTTAAACTTTTCATACAATTTTTACTGTCAAAAATGGGATGAAATAAATGTCCTTCTCCAGCATGGTTACCATGGCAACAAAATTATTTTTTTCGAAAATGATAAATTAACTTCATTTGCTACGTGAATGGATAAAAATTTACTTCGTATTGCATTATGTTAATTTTTAAAATAAAGTCCAAAGTTGGGACATTGTTTTAGAAAAAATGTGCAGAGTTACCTCCCTTTTTTGTCGGGGTATAGGGGACAAACGGCTACACTCTTTTTTTCATGAAATATTGCAATCGATGGAGGAAGAGATATTCTTTTATATGTAGACAATTATTTTCAATTTCTATTATTCCCTGAAAATGCGGTTCACACTCATACCCCCTTAAGGGCTTAAGTTTGGCCCCAACTTGGTTTCACAATCCAATTGGAGTTATGCATCACTCAGAGACTTGAACAAGGTTAAATATGACGTTTTCAGATTGACATAACGAGTCTTTATTTAGCTAGCCAGAGGAAAATACGGAAGACAAACTTTGCCGAAAAAATTAATAAAATCGAGGTGTTGTAATAAGGGCCAAAGTTTAGCCTTATCTTGGTTTACGAATCCAATTTGTGTTATACATCCCTCAGGGACTTGAGAAAGGTTAAACATGGCGTTTTCAGATTGACATAACGAAACTTAGTATAGCTAGCCAGAGCAAAATACGGAAGACAAACTTTACCGTAAAATAGATAAATAAAAACGAGGTGTTGTGATAAGGGCCAAATTTTGGCCCAAACTAGGTTTACGAATCCAATTTGAGTTATACAGCCCTGAAGGACTTGGGCCGGGCTTAAATATTGCATCGTCAGATTGACGTGATGAGTTCTAATTTAGCTAGCCAGAGAAATATATGGAGGACAAACTTTGCCGAAAAAATGAATAAAAACGAGGTGTGGTATTAAGGGCTTAAGTTTGGCCCCAACATGGTTTCAGAATCCAATTTGAGTTATACATCCCTTAGGGACTTGAGCATGGTTACATATAGCGTTTTCAGATTGGCATAACGAGTCTTAATTTAGCTAGCCAGAGCAAAATACGGAAGACAAACTTTGCCAAAAAAATAGATAAAAACGAGGTGTGGTATTAAGGGCTAAGGTTTGGTCTCAACTTGGTTTTAGAATCCAATTTGAGTTATACAGCCCTCAGGGGCTTGAGCATGGTTAAATATGGCGTTTTCAGATTGGCATAACGAGTCTTAATTTAGCTAGCCAGAGCAAAAAACGGAAGACAAGCTTTGCCGAAAAAATAGATAAATAAAAACGAGGTGTGGTAATAAGGGCCAATTTTTTGCCCAAACTAGGTTAAAGAGCCCTAATTGAGTTATACATCCCTAAAGGAATTGGGCCGGGCCTAATTATTGCGTCGTCAGATAAACGTGATGAGTCCTAATTTACCTAGCCAGAGAAAAATACGGAGGACAAACTTTGCCGAAAAAATAAATAAAAACGAGGTGTGGTATTAAGGGCTTAAGTTTGGCCCCAACTTGGTTTCAGAATCCAATTTGAGTTATAAATCCTTCAGGGACTTGAGCATGGTTACATATAGCGTTTTCAGATTTGCATAACGAGTCTTAATTTAGCTAGCCAGAGCAAAATACGGAAGACAAACTTTGCCGAAAAAATAAATAAAAACGAGGGTGGTATTAAGGGCTAAGGTTTGGTCCCAACTTGGTTTTAGAATCCAATTTGAGTTATACAGCCCTCAGGGACTTGAGCATGGTTAGATATGGCGTTTTCAGATTGGCATAACGAGTCTTAATTTAGCTAGCCAGAGCAAAATACGGAAGACAAACTTTGCCGAAAAAAATAAATAAAAATTAGGTGTGGTATTAAGGGCTTAAGTTTGGCCCCAACTTGGTTTCAGAATCTAATTTGAGTTATTTTCTAAGACCCTGGGGGTCAGGGGCTCAAACAAAATATCAGGTGCACAACTAGACCACAGACCCATCATATTGCAAAAAGAATTAAGTCTCCATCATTTATAGTGTCAAAGGAGTTGCGAGCACAAGATTACATAGATTTTCATGACCACGCCCATTTTCTAAGACCCTGGGGGTGAGGGGCTGAAACCAAATGTCAGGTGCACAACTAAACCACATACCAAGTAGGAAGCAAAAAGAATTAACTTTCTATCTCCTATGGTTTCAGAGGAGTTGCGAGCACAAGAATTGTTTACGGACGGACGGACGGACGGACGGACAGACGGACAGACGGACGGACGCCGGACGACGGGATATCGCATAAGCTCGACTGGTCTGAGACCAGTAGAGCTAAAAAACAAGGCGAGGTATTAATGGTCAAATTTTGGCCCGAACTTGGTTTAAGAATCAAAATTGAGTTATTATACAGACCTCAAGGACTAGAGCAAGATTGAGTTATTCAGACCTCAAGGACTAGAGCAAGATTGAGTTATTCAGACCTCAAGGACTAGAGCAAGTCTTAATTTAGTTAGCCAGAGCAAAATACGGAAAACAAACTTTACCGAAAAAATAAATTAATAAAAAACGAAGTTGTTATAAGGGCCAAATTTGGGACCAAACTATGTCTAAGAGCCCTACTTGAGTTATACTGCCCTGAAGGACTAAGGCAGATTGACCTGACGAGTCCTAATTTAGCTAGCCATTGACAGATTGACCTGACGAGTCCTGACGAGTTTTCAGATTGATATAAATTGACATAACATGTCTTAATTTAGCTAGCCAGATTAAAATACGGAAGACAAACTTTGACGAAAAAATGAATAAATAAAAATAGCAATCCAATGAATGCTTGTGTCGCATGCGGCCTATTTTAAAAAGTTGATCAAATATGTAGGTCATGGTCACTTGGTTTAATATTTGTACATGTATTAGTGGGAAAGTAGTGTCAAATGAACTCGTATGCCTCTTACTTACCAATTAAAAGATATGGTCAATCTATTACTTTCAGAAAAGGTCAATCATCAATCATTTTTGGAATAAAATAAAGCCTGTGTTTGTGAAACACGAATGCCCCCGGTGGCATCTTTGTTAGTATGAACACTATTTTCTGTTAAGTACATGTATGTGAGGTCACTGGGTTAAAAGGTCAAGGTCAAGGTCACGAGGTCAAAAATTTTGGTATCAATGGAAAGGTCTTGTCACAAGGAATACACATATGAAATATGAAAGCCCTATCACTTACCATTCAAAAGTTATGCCAAATGTTAAAGTTTTTGAAAAGTAGGTCAAAGGTCAAGGTCAAGGTCATGAGGTCAAACATTTTGGTATCAATGGAAAGGTCTTGTCACAAGGAATACTCATGTGAAATATGAAAGACCTATCACTTCCCATTCAAAAGGTATGCCCAATGTTAAAGTTTTTGAAAAGTAGGTCAAAGGTCAAGGTCAAGGTCACGAGGTCAAAAATTTTGGTATCAATGGAAAGTTCTTGTCACAAGGAATACACATGTGAAATATGAAAGCCCTATCACTTCCCATTCAAAAGTTATGCCCAATGTTAAAGTTTTTGAAAAGTAGGTCAAAGGTCAAGGTCAAGGTCACGAGGTCATAAATTTTGGTATCAATGGAAAGGTCTTGTCACAAGAAATACACATGTGAAATATGAAAGCCCTATCACTTCCCATTCAAAAGTTATGCCCAATGTTAAAGTTTTTGAAAAGTAGGTCAAAGGTCAAGGTCAAGGTCACGAGGTCATAAATTTTGGTATCAATGGAAAGGTCTTGTCACAAGGAATACACATGTGAAATATGAAAGCCATATCACCTCCCATTCAAAAGTTATGCCCAATGTTAAAGTTTTTGAAAAGTAGGTCAAAGGTCAAGGTCAAGGTCACAAGGTCAAAAATTTTGGTATCAATGGAAAGTTCTTGTCACAAGGAATACACATGTGAAATATGAAAGCCCTATCACTTCCCATTCAAAAGTTATGCCCAATGTTAAAGTTTTTGAAAAGTAGGTCAAAGGTCAAGGTCACGAGGTCAAAAATTTTGGTATCAATGGAAAGGTCTTGTCACAAGGAATACACATGTGAAATATGAAAGCCCTATCACTTCCCATTCAAAAGTTATGTCCAATGTTAAAGTTTTTCGGACAAACAGACAGACAAACAGACGGACAGGCCAAAAACTATATGCCCCCGAATCTTTGATTCCGGGGGCATAAAAAGGACTCATCATAAGAAATACATGTTTGAAATATTAAAGCCATATCACTCATCAATCAAAAGATATAGCCAATCTTAATTTTTTTTAAATGTAGGTCAAGGTCACTAGGTAAAAAATTATGGTACGAGTAAGAAGGTCTCATCACAAGGAATACACATGTGAAATATCAAAGCCCTATCACTTACCAATCTTACTTTTTTTTAAATGTAGGTCAAATATCTAGGTCAAGGTCACTAGGTCAAAAGTCATGGCATGTTTTATCACAAGGAATACACATGTGAATTATCAAAGCCCTATCACTTACCAATCAAAAGTTATGGGGTGTCACAGACAGACGGACTGATCGACAGACAGACTGACAAAGTGATCCCTAAGCTATGCTTCGCCTGACGAGGTTGTTATAAGGAATAAATCAAGCTAGTTTCAAAAACCCAAGTTGAGCTATACACCCCTGAAGGACTTGGGCCGGGCCTAAACATTGCGTTGTCAGAGAAAAATACAGAGGACAAACTTTGTCGAAAAATAAATAAACCATAAACCGCTAAAGGCGGTAAGGCCGGATCACTAAGTGTTTGTAGTAGAGATGTATACATTTTTACAAAATGAAAAAAAGCTATGATCATAAGGAATAATAATTTAATAATAATTTAAAAGTGGGTCAAAGGTCAATGTCAAGGTCACTGGGCCAAAAGTCATGATATCAAATTAAAGTTCTGGTCATGAGGAATCTATATGTGAAATATCAAAACCCCGCCTCTTGTAGTTCACAAGTAGGTCAAAGGTCAATGTCAAGGTCACTAGGTCAAAACTTATGATATCAAATGAAAGGTCTGGTCATAAAGATTCTGCATGTGAAATTTCAAAGCATGAGATATAGCCCAGATTTATTATTTTTAAAATTAGGTCAATCTCCAAGGTCAAGGTCACAAGGTCAAAACTTTTGGTATCCATGCTGAGGTCTTGTGACAAGGAATACATATGTGAAATATAAAAGCCCTATCACTTACCATTCAAAAGCTATGGCCAAGGTTAAAGTTTTTCAAAAGTAGGTCAACCTTCAAGGTCAAGGTCACAAGGTAAAAATTTTTGGTATCCATAGAAAGGCCTTTTCACAAGTAATACACAAGTGAAATATGAAAGCCCTATCACTTACCATTCAAAAGCTATGGCCAAGGTTAAAGTTTTTCAAAAGTAGGTCACACTCCAAGGTCAAGGTCACTAGGTCAAATTTTGTTGCTGTGTTTGAAGTTACTCCCCCAAACAGTTTTCTCTCAACGGACTTAAACGCAACACTTTATCCAAAATGTTGATGCACAGACGGACGGACAGACGAACTTCGCCATTTCATAGACCGGATTTTGCTTCGCATAATTGTGAATTTCTGACTAAGTCCGAAAAGACATAAAAAAATTTGACTGAAACCAAAATAACAACACTTCTTCAGACATCTCTCTAGATGTCAAAGGAGGGTACCCACCATGACCTACTTTTGCCTGTGGTGGCGCCACCTGTTGATGGTTCCAGAGGAAAAACAACAACACTTGTAGGGGACTGATAGTACTTCATACCTACCAAGCTTCATCAAAATCCCTCTCGAGAAGTCGAAAATGTGAAAAGTTATGACAGACACATGACAGACAACAGATCGCTATGACAATAGCTGACTTGAGCCTTTTTTTTTTATTAATTTCGCAATTTTGATAAAAAGCTGATAAACTTAAATTCTTATTCTACTTCCAAAATAATATACAATGCACTATGACTGCTCCCAGGATTTGAACCTGAACCTCCTCATTACAAATAACGCGTATGAGGTGTGCTGACCAATTACACCAAAGCAGCTAGATGACACTGTTTCATTTCAATATTATCACGTGTCTATATTCATTCCTTTCAAGGCCGACGGAGGACTTTTTTTTTGTCATTTCCTTACTGATTGCTTTAGGGTTAACGTTCTTTTACCAAGACTCAGGTATCATATTAAGAGTATGCAGAAGGGTTCCAACTCTATACCTTCTTGAAGAAAATTTCTATTTAATTTATTATGCACCAGACACATGTTTGGAATATCAAATTCTCATCATTGATGCTTCCAGCTTTCTTTTCAAATGCATATGCGGTATGCATATTAATGTAAGTCAGTACTTTCAGGTATCCTTGATATAATTTACAGTGCGTGCCCGATTTCCAACCAGGTGACCAGGTCATACGACTAATCACGTGTCTAGGTCACATGAACAAATCAAAGTCCATGTCTTGCACTTGGAAACTTTAAAGGCTTTCAAGTGGTGTTTAAGAATAATCAAAGGACTGTTTGTGAAATACGAATGCTCCCGGCAGAGTATAAACACCATTTTTCTGTTAAGTATGTGAAAGGTCAAGGTCAGGGTCACTGGGCATAAAAATGTTGGTATCTATGGAAAAATTGTGTGACAAGGAATACATATGTGAAATATAAAAGCCATATAATTTACCATTCAAAGTTTTTTGGACAAACAGACGGACAGGCCAAAAACTATATACCCCCGAATCTTTGATTCCGGGGTGCATAAAAAGTTTGTTTTTTCTTAATCTCTAAGCAATATTAGTCCCCTACCAGCATAAATCTAAGTCATAACTTTTAATGTGTGTCTTACATGTACAAGTACATGCTTATTTTTCTCACATTGTCTAAAAGCGCTTAAAATAAAATTTTATGTACGGGTATTCATTTTCATATGTTGATCAGCCAACGCAGCATTCATGAATGACATCACAAATGTCTGAATTGACATTACAGTTAAAAGGCACGTGAAAATGAAATCTTACCCCATAGGGTTAAGACTTATAGAATCTACATGTATCATCAGGTGTGAGCATCGACAAGGAAATGCACTCCGAATGTCCAGAATTTGCTTGTACAATGACAAGACTAGCCGAGTCATTGACAAAAGCAAATCCCAGACAAGAGGTATAGATTTAAGGAATCATTCAATATTTTTTGGTTGATCCAGGTATCAACACCAAAAATTTAGGGAAAACTGCATTGTGCGCGTAGCGCAAGATGCACAAGTTTTTCCTCAATGTTTTCTTTACTTTTCTGCCATCTTTTGATCAAGGTTGAAGCGACGCAGTGTGTCAATTATTTTCTCCTTACAGGTATGTGCAAAAACGTCAAAAATAGTACTTTTCCTATGCCTTATCAAGACTAAACGTCATAGTCAGAACGTGAATGATCGATTTGCCATTTTGCTTTATACGAGTACAGTCCTGTAAATATGGGATAAAAGAATTTTTTTCCCAGCGTTTCCATGAATATCCAAGTCCACGGTAATAACACGTGATGAAGTGAGTGTGTTGGAATACTACAAGTAGTACATGGACATATATACATTTATTGCAGTCATTAGGTGAAGATTTATTAAGCCTTGAAAAATTATATTCCTCGAGGACAATGCTCTTCTTATAGTTCGGGTTACCGAACTGTAATGTACATCGTTCATTCACCTAATCAAACACAACACCCCCCCCCCCCCCTCCTTCCCAAAAATCGAACTTCGATAAACAGATAACGACATACAGTAAATAGACGATCTAGTCTTTTGAATTGTGGTCTTTTCATAATCCTTTATACAACAGATAAGAACATATTCAAATATTCTATCAGTTATTTTCAAAAACTTACTACAAATCCGGTTCGCCGTTCATCGTATGGCCTTCCGAGTGTCCTCTGATCTTAAGACGCAAGAACCATAGCGATTTATATTGACATCAACAGACTATTTTATATCTATCTTTTCATCAATGAAATATAAATCGACATGGTTATAATAACTATCATTAGGCCTAACCTCTGGTAATTCCCCCGGAAAAAAAACGCATGGCCGGCATAGTGCAGTGCTACTTTGGACTACTTAAAATTTGAATTCCTACGCGATACGAGAACTATACTCCGAATCTTCATTACAAATAGCTCTATAGACCATTTTTTCACTCCAATAATTACATTGGAATCATCATTTACGACTTGCACTCATTGTGTCGTTTAAAATGTTTTTGTCCAAATAATAGTGGTACTATTTCTTACAAGGCAAGACTACAGATTTTTGACCGTTGCACGGTTCGTGCTGGCCCTAACTGGGGCATTCGATTCCAATGAATAGTTGGCTTTGCCAACTCAAAAAAGGGATTTTTATAGAGCCACATTTAATGAAAAATAGGTCATTATAGGGCATTATTTGTTTTCAAAACTGAAAATACCATAATTTGCAGACCCCAAAATTTTCTTTAAAGAAAAGTTAGAAGTTTGGTTGAATTATTTAAAGAAATTTTTGCGCTTCATTTCATGTCTCAAAACAGAGATAAAAAGTTTTGCAAAAAAAAAAACCTGTTAATGTATTTACCTCTGCCTGATTCTAAAGTGGACTTACTTACACTTAACTATGGTTTCACCATTGAAGTGCAATTAACCTCATGTTAAAACTTTTAATGGCCTCCTTCCTCCCCTTCAGCCATCCAACTCCACCATTTATTTTCAGTATTTTATTATGATAAGCCTTCAACAGTCAGGGGTATAACTTATTTAAGTTTATCGTTAAAAATAACCTATTTTCGTTATTAATAACAAGGAGAGAAATGGGCATCCTTCTGGTACATGTAGCACTTATACTTTGCTCAATATTGGCCTTTAAAGGCAAAAGCACTCAAGTGGCAAAAGGAGGTCAAGGTCATTTCATGAAAGTTTGATAAAAGATACATCCAATATGCAAGTTTGGTAAAATCACTCAAGCGAAAAAAATTAGGTCAGATGCTGCATCCGATGCATGGGTTCACCTCAGCATCCCAAGATGAATCACTGGTGCAAGTTTGCTTACTGTAGCATCAGTACTTTGTCAGATACTGAGCTACCCCAAAAACTTTAACCGGATGCAGACATCAGGGTTATAGCATAAAATAAAGCTGATCTCAACTTTGTCGAGGTGAGCTAAAAAAATCTTCAAACGATGATTTGAGGAGTGTAACTTTTTATCCCTTATAACTTGAATGTGTTAGTTTTAGTGATAACCTCTAAAGGTTTTACCCCTGACTGTTCAAGCAAAGTTTTTGAATGTCCAGGCATTTTGCAGTTGATTTTTTTTTTCATTCATTGTAACCTTCACAATGGTCACTTGACAATGGTTCATGGTGATATGAAACCATACTGGATCTATTTTGTTTTTAATGATTTGTTATTTTAATCTGACCTTTTCTCATTGGTCACACAATGGTTCATGTCTATATGAAACCATATTGAATCTATTTTGTTCATCATGATTTGTACTCTGTAATCTGACCTTCACCTTGGTTATTTTCCAATGATCCATGGCAACATGAGACCATATTCGATAATAAAAAAAAATTCATTTATATTTCATTTCTCTCCTTTAAACAAACAAAATTCATTCCACAATATGAAATCTGTTTGCTTTCATAAATGTATTGATGTTATTGACTAGGTCTGCCTGAATTGTTCATGAAATGATATATCATTAAACGGTATTCACTGTGGGCCCAAACTGGGTTAAAGGGCCATAAATGGACTATATGCTACCTAAAGGCCTAGGATGGGCTAGGGAATTGATCTGACAGTCCGTAATTTAGCTAGCCTTATAATTAAGCAACATGCACCGGCAACTTGGCAATAAAACGTTACGCCTCATATGATATTACTTCCAATTCAATTTATTAGCATCTATACTTTGATCTCGCTTGCTTAATTCGCTTGTCTACATCCAGCAGATCTATCACAAATATAAAAAATCCCCCGATTGACACATCTTAACAACTGATGTAGTCAAGAAATGTATAATTATTTTTACACAAATGTAGTTCATGGTATCCTCTTCTGCATTGTACTGGTACTGAATGATAATATCACTCAATCCTCTACTGCATTGTACTGGTACTGAATGATAATATCACTCAATCCTCTACTGCATTGTACTGGTACTGAGAGATAATATCACTCAATCCTCTACTGCATTGTACTGGTACTGAGAGATAATATCACTCAATCCTCTACTGCATTGTACTGGTACTGAGAGATAATATCACTTAATACTCTACTAGTCTATGTTTTAGAAATAGTTTTTTTTATCAAACTTTGAGTATACCGACAGACAGATATTGGTTACGCGTTAACAGATCTGGCTGCAATTGACACGAATCAAAGGATGGGGGAAGGGGGGATTTGGGGACATGGAATTAGGGAGGGGAAGGGGGATTTGGGGACATGGAATAAGGGTAGGGAGGGGAAGGCGTAGGAAATGAAATTAATATTGTAAAAATATAGCACAAAACATGACAAATACAGCACAAAACATGACAAATATAGCATACAACATGACAAATATAGCATACAACATGACAAATATAGCGTACAGGACAAATATAGCATACAACATGACAAATATAGCATACAACATGACAAATATAACATACAACATGACAAATATAACATACAACATGACAAATATAGCATAAATGACAAATATAGCATACATGACAAATATAGCATACAACATGACAAATATAACATACAACATGACAAATATAACATACAACATGACAAATATAGCATACAACATGACAAATATAACATACAACAAGACAAATATAGCATACAACAGTTGCAGTTCTTCCTGAGTGCACACATTTGTAGGGTTCTGAGACAAAATGGATGCTTCCTAATTAATAAAGATTATTATTTATTCAGTTTTCTATCATTACTTTACGGCCGAATTCTTTTCACGCTTTCATCATCTGTCTGCAAAGTCAATGTTATATATATAAGTTGCGGTAACTGTTTTCTTTATTCAGTTCTTGAGACTCTTCACTTTAACGTTCTTTTATTGCACACTGTCATAATTAGATCTGACCTATTATGGCCACAGTTCTTATACAGGTATACAGAATCATCTTCTTCTCCCTTGGTATGTAGAATCATCTTCTTTTTCCTTCTCTTCTTCCTCCTCTTCTTCGTGATGATCATCATTATCTTTAAGTGCAACCATCATCTGTGCCAAACTGAAACAGACAATTTAATTTCTAAGTCTATTTTTGTAATCCATCTAAATTCAAGTTTGCTATAATGTGTATTTAACTTTCATTCACATATTATTTCACATTTGTTATACTTAAACTGCACAACTCTGTCTGTCT
This sequence comes from Pinctada imbricata, assembly GCA_033119305.1. Taxonomy (NCBI): domain Eukaryota; kingdom Metazoa; phylum Mollusca; class Bivalvia; order Pterioida; family Pteriidae; genus Pinctada; species Pinctada imbricata. Next base: position 500,411 of record VSWD01000006.1, on the reverse strand, counting down.
GTCTGTCTGTCTGTCTGTCAATTATCGACTTGCTGCTAGAACATTGAGCACTTTCTCTTCTGATTTTTTCACGTTACTATTTGACAAACTGATGTATCAGTTGCCTTCATTTTCACCATTACCATGTCTGAGTGTATTTACTTTCAATAATAAAGAAACAGGAGAATAGTTAGCCTATAATTAATGCTTACCTATGGGAGCCTGGCATGGTGCGTTTGGAAGGAAACATGCTGAGGTGCTGAAAAATTCAATGATATTTCAAGCAATATATGAGCTGGAAATAATAAGTGTATATATATCCAAATTTGCTAAAAACTACAAGAAAGATTAAAGTTCTTACTACATGATCATTTCTCCCTGGGTAGCCAATCATTAGAGTTCTTACTAGATGCTCACTTCTCCTTCAGTAACCAATCATTAGAGTTCTTACTAGATGCTCACTTCTCCTTCAGTAACCAATCATTAGAGTTCTTACTACATGCTCACTTCTCCTTCAGAAACCAATCATTCTTCCCAAATGTTCAATTCTCCCCTTTTAACCAAGATTCCTGTCTTTAAATGACCTTTTTGTTGTTTTACCCTCTTGTATTGTTTCTATCATCATGTTTTTCATTTTATTAAATGTACTTTTATTATACTTGGAATGAAGTATGACGTAAGATTATACCCTTTGAGGCGTTGCCTATAAAATGGGTAACTTAAACTTGTCTTCAAGGTTCAACATTATAACATACACTTGATCGCCGGGGTTATGTTGAAAATACACTTGGTGAGGTATTGACATTAGAAAATGACGTCTGGAAGTGTGCGGTATACAACGGGCGAACATATACTCAGAATTAGAGCATCAAGCATTAGTTTGTACATGGCTTCAGAATATGCAATGTTGGCATATACACCCGGCGAAGGAGAGTAAAGACCAAAGTTACATACCTTAGGCATCAGTGTGCATACTAACTAGCTTCTAAGACGTATTGGATATAGGCCCCGTAACATACCGGTAGCCTCCTGTATTATCTTAGTAACCCAACCTCTACGCTGTGATATAAATCAACATAACCTCCTTTTCAAGTATCGTATGTTATAATGTGACACCTTGAGCGCGTTTAAAGAACCCTTAAACATAGGCCGATCCCCAGGGTATAATCTATTGTCATACACCCCACCCCTTATAACCCCGCCCCCCTCCCATCTACCCCCCCCCTCCCTGAACAAAACACAAAGAAGGCCAAAGAAACATACCCACATATCCATTGTCTGTAGATCTTCTGTATTCTTGCAGGGCCTGAAAAATCCAATGATATTTCAAGCAATATATGAGCTGGAAATAATAAGTGTATATATATCCAAATTTGCTCAAAACTACAAGAAAGAAAGATTAAAGTTCTTACTACATGATCATTTCTCCCTGGGTAGCCAATCATTAGAGTTCTTACTAGATGCTCACTTCTCCTTCAGTAGCCAATTTCTGAAGTTCTTACTAGATGCTCACTTCTCCTTCAGTAACCAATCATTAGAGTTCTTACTAGATGCTCACTTCTCCTTCAGTAACCAATCATTAGAGTACTTACTACATGCTCACTTCTCCTTCAGAAACCAATCATTCTTCCCAAATGTTCAATTCTCCCCTTTTAACCAAGATTCCTGTCTTTAAATGACCTTTTTGTTGTTTTACCCTCTTGTATTGTTTCTATCATCATGTTTTTCATTTTATTAAATGTACTTTTATTATACTTGGAATGAAGTATGACGTAAGATTATACCCTTTGAGGCGTTGCCTATAAAATGGGTAACTTAAACTTGTCTTCAAGGTTCAACATTATAACATACACTTGATCGCCGGGGTTATGTTGAAAATACACTTGGTGAGGTATTGACATTAGAAAATGACGTCTGGAAGTGTGCGGTATACAACGGGCGAACATATACTCAGAATTAGAGCATCAAGCATTAGTTTGTACATGGCTTCAGAATATGCAATGTTGGCATATACACCCGGCGAAGGAGAGTAAAGACCAAAGTTACATACCTTAGGCATCAGTGTGCATACTAACTAGCTTCTAAGACGTATTGGATATAGGCCCCGTAACATACCGGTAGCCTCCTGTATTATCTTAGTAACCCAACCTCTACGCTGTGATATAAATCAACATAACCTCCTTTTCAAGTATCGTATGTTATTATGTGACACCTTGAGCGCGTTTAAAGAACCCTTAAACATAGGCCGATCCCCAGGGTATAATCTATTGTCATACACCCCACCCCTTACAACCCCCCACCCATCTACCCCCCCCCCCCCTCCCAACAAAATACAAAGAAGGCCAATGAAACATACCAACATATCCAATGTCTGTAATTTAGCTTGTATGAGAGCCTTTACACTGTTTCCATCTTCTTTCTTCATTACTGGAACACTGAAATTACAAATATAGTATTAAATCAACTTGATTGCAAAATAAAAATAGGTGTATCGAAACTATATCTTTATCTGCTTCCTAAAAAAACCTAATTAATGCTTCTTTGACTCTAAATGATTGATCTCAGCAATGTTAAAGCTGAGAGTGACCTTGACCTATATTGGAAAGTGTTTATTCTCAGTGTATTGGAAATGGATCCCAGTCCTCTGGAATTGGGAAAAATTACATAATTTTGGATTTTTTTCTTCTATGCAAAACAGAATGAGGCAGCTTTGACGTGATCATATCGAATTCAGCTTCATTTAATTAATAAGACTTGTCAGACGACAACATTGCTCCCCATATAAATTTTTTTGATAGTAAAATAGCAATTTCATATAAAAAAGTCAAGAAGTCAAAAGTCATGGTATTGAATGAAAGCTTTGGTCCGAGGAATTTATATGTGAAATATGAAAGCCCTATCCCTTGTGGTTCAAAAGTAAGTCAAAGGTCAAGGTCACTATGTCAAAAGTAATTGTATCAAATGAAAGCTCTAGTCATGAGGAATCCATATGTGAAATAGCAAAGCCTTACCTCTTATTGTTAAAAAGTAGGTCAATGTCAATGTCAAGGTCACTAGGTCAAAAGTCAGGGATTCAAATGAAAGCTCTTGTCATGAGGAATCTACATGTGAAATATCAAAGCCCTACCCATGAGATATAGCCAAGGTTAAAGGAGCAGGTTCGGTTAGAATGAAAATTGGCCATTTTTTTAATGATTAAGATTTCAAGTGTATTTCGTATAAAAGGAAGTTAAATTTGTAGTTGTTTGAAATACCAAATAAATTTCCTGATTTAAGTGCAATACATCGAAAGATATAGCTTCCAAATCAGCTTAAATTCATAAAATGCTGAAAAATCTTAAGAAATTGGCATAATTCTGGTCAAAATTTATGAAAAAAAGTAGGGCGCCAGCCCTCAACCAAAATAATTTTCATATAAAAAGTTAAATTTGCAATTTATCTTTCAATCTACATAAATTTTATGTTGGGTGACGGTTGGTGCCTCTACTAATTTAAAAAACTAATGCAAAAATATGGCCATTTTCCTTAATGCAGAGCAAACAATGTCAAAAAATATGACGTCATAACTAACGCATGCAACGTTTTGACGATGAAACATATTTACTTTCTATTTCGGTAGGTATCTGAGATAAATTTAAGCAATTCTGAATCATAATTTTCATAAAATTGTTTTTCGCAAAAATTTTGGGCCTATTTTGGAGTTAGTGAACATACCCATTTTTTGTTTTAAATTATGTTAATGTCACAGTAACGATTAAGGTGAAAAGTTAAGATTCTAAACAAAATGTTTGGTCATGAGGAATCAACACCTGAAATATCAAATCCCTACCCCTAATCATTCATGAGACACAGTCCATCTTTAAGTTTCTGAAAAAAATGTCAAACTCCAAGGTCAAGGTCACTAGGGCAAAAGTCTGAAATGAAAGGTCTGGTCAAGAGGAATCGGTATGTGAAATATTCGAGCCATACCTTTTATAATACAAAAGATGTAGCCAAGGTTGAAGTTTTTTTAAAAGTAGGTCTTACCTCAAGGTCAAGATCATTCATGGTATTAAATGAAAGCTGTGGTCTGAGGAATCTACATGTGAAATATCAAAGCCCTTTCTACTTATAGATCAAAAGTAAGTCAAAGGTCATGGTCATTTAGTCAAGTCATTATATCAAATGAATTATTTAAGCCTTGGTCGTGAGTAATTTACCTGTAAAATACCAATGCCGAGGTTAAAGTTTTCTAAAGGTCAAAATCAAGGTTACTATGTGAAAGTCATTGTAACAAGAGGCTAAAGGGCATACTTCTTGTAAGGTTTCATGAAATTTTGTGTCGCTGCTGCAGAGGAGATGTTGAAAATGTAGAAAGTTTATGCTGAACGGATGGACAACGATGGACAACAGACCGACGGCACTCTATGACAACAGCTCATATGAGCATTGCTTAGGTGAGCTAAAAGTGAAAGCTCTGGTCATGAGGAATATCAAAGCCCTATCCCTTGCGGTTCAAAAGTAGGTCAAAGGTAACTAGGTCAAAAGTCATGGTATCAAATGAAAGCTCTGATCATGGTGAATCTACATGTGAAATGTGAAAGACCTTAATAGTTCATGAGATATAGCCAAAGTTAAAGTTTTTTTTTAAAGTATTTCAAACTTCAATGCCAGGGTCACCAAGTCAAAAGTTAAGATTCTAACAAAATTTTTGGTCATGAGGAATCTACAAATGAAATAACAAAGCCCTACCCCTCATAATTCATGAGATACAGTCCAGGTTAAAGTTTTTTAAAAGTGGGTAAAACTTCTATGTCAAGGTCACTAGGTCAAAAGTCGAGATCCCAAATGAAAGGTTTGTTCATGAGGACTATATATATGAAATTGCAAAGCCCTACCACTTATAGTACATGAGATATAGCCAAGGTAAAACTTCATGGTCAAGGTCACTTGGTCAAAAGTTAAGGTCCTACGTAAAAGGTCTGGGCCCAGCACCATAAACTAAGGAGTGACTTAAGTCTTAATTTCAAATTTCTCTTATCTTATATTAGTGAATACTGTAGTTATGCAAACAATTTTTCTATTTTCACAGTAGAATCGAACTCAATATTTCAAAGGAGAAGAAGTGGTACCCCCACAAAAACGTTGAAACCATTGAATATGTCAATATGATATTAAGGAGCGCTCCAGGTCTTGCCCGTGGTAATCTTTGTACCAATCAATGGATTTCTGATTGGCCTTTTAATTTGCATAGAAATTATTGTGGGTGAGGCCTGGAGTGTAGATGAATTTTGAAGATTTGTGTGAAAAATACGATGACTTTCTTTCGTTTCATGTCATGCAGAGTTAATGACGTCAGACCACTCATACATCAGCCGCTTGACATTACAAGGGCTAAAAATATACGCTGTTATTTCTCAAATGTTCAACACTGCAAAAAGGGATATATAATTATTTGGTTATCAAAATCATTTTCTGTTGAAATTATAGGGTCCTTTTCGATGATCTATTATGTATTGTACTTTAAGAATTTGACTTTAGTCAATTCTTAGTTTTAATGGTGCTGGGCCCTGGTCATGAGGTATCCCTATGTGAAATAATAAAGCCCAACCTCCTTTACTTCATGAGATATAGCCCAGGTTAAAGTTTTTTCCACAAAACATATGATGCCGACGCCTATTTTAAATCAGGCTATAAAATTAGCTCCCTGGATCTCTTAAAGTCTGCCTTTTAACATGTTTACCTTCAAAACTCTGCATTTTACACATGGTCTTACATGAAAATTATGAATTGGGAATATTCTGTTCCAAAAATAATTAGGAAAAGAACAAACTATTAGTATTTTATTATTTTACTTTGAGAATTGTCCTTATAACGGACACAAATTGGCCAAGACCACAAAAAAAGTAGAGTTTACTGTCACCTGACTTCTATTATCTTGCCCCAACCCTTTTTTATTGACCACCGAAAGGAACAAAATCTCGGGGGAGGAAGAAGTTTTGTCTTTTATAAAAATTTGCTTTATAAACTGGCTCCTACTAAAGCAAGAGTGAAATTTGATAGGGATCATTCAGTTTTGGGTACGACAGTCTAAACTTGAGAGGGATAATTTAGTTTTGGGTCTGACAGTCTAGTTTTGGGTCTGACAGTCTAGTTTTGGGTCTGACATTTAGTTTTGGGTCTGACATTTAAATTTGGGTCTGACATTTAGTTTTGGGTCTGACGACATTTAGTTTTGGTCTGTCAACATTTAGTTTTGGATCTGAGGGTCTTGTAACATTTGATGTAGCTTAAAATGCTCAAGATGCAAAGTGCTTACTTCCAAAACTTGAATGTATGAATTGTATATGCAGGATTACAATGTACATTATTGTATATGGCCTTGACAGATGGGAATCATTTCTGGCATTTTTCAGGGTGTTACACATTCATACAGATCAATTATCAGAGTCCAATGAGTTTGACCTTTTGACCCCAAAATAAATAGGGGTCATGCTTAATTCATAGGAAACATTTCTGGCAAGGTTCATGATAATAGGTGGAATACAGGCCCTAATATGGTCCTGAAACCAATTTCAACTATAGGGTACTGTTACCTTGACCTTTGGACCCAAAATTAATAGGGGTCATTCATGATCAATTGAAATCATTTCTGGCAAGTTTTATGATTAAAGGTGCTCAAATATGGTCCAGAAAACATTGTCAATCATCCGAGTCCTATGACCTTGACCTTTTAAACCTCAAATCATAAGGGGTAATCCTTGATTCATGAGAAACATTTCTGGCAATACAGGCTTAAATATCGTGAACAAGTCCTGGGACCTTGACCTTTGGATCCCTAAATCAATAGGGGTCATCTTTGACTCATGGTAAGTAAGTGTATGAAGTTTTGGTGTACTACCATCCACATGATCTATCATAATTTACTTGTAGTCCAGAAACCAATTGATGATGCCTGCCCGCCCGCTAATCCGCCAAGACATCCGCCTGCCTACCATAAATCTGGAAATTTTTGCGTCGATTTATTTTCGCGGTTTTGAGTAAAAAACCTATAGTTTTATTTTTGTGATTCTAATTTTTATGAAAAATTCTCAACATTTTTTTCTTCAAAAATTGCACCCAAGACTAAAGACGCATTGATTTACGGAATCCGTGTCATAATTTTTTCACAACTATAAATGTATTTTGAGTAATGAAAACTTCATCTCCATTATCCTTTTTGATAAACGATTCCTACTGCTACCTCTAGTATCCAGAATGTGAAGTGATTACATTTCGTTTCGGTACTTAGATAGGAACAAATGAAGTCAAAGGTCATGCTACTTTGAATGGTGATCAATGTTTTAAGTACAATATACGCCTCAAACAATTCATTCTTGAAGATATTGGACAGTTTTCAGTCTGAGGGCCTCAAACTGTCGAATATCTTTAAGAATGAATTGTTTTCGGTGTATATCCAATACTTATATTTTGTTATACGCATACGCACACATGAACATACGTGATATCCCATTTGTTTTTGTAAAGTTTGAATTACTCTTTCTTTAGTTTGATTGATTTTTGTCACAGAATGAGGCATATGCAACCTCCTCCCCCTCCAAGTCCTATTGTTAAAACAGACATCAAGTGGATTTAAAATGCATGTGCACGAACGTATGTCTGTTGTGCACGAACGTATGTCTGTTGAATTGATGGATCTGATGTATAATTTTCTTCACATCAATTTATTTTTAAGAAAAATATTTTTGCAAATCCATCATACCCATAAAATTGCTAAAAATTAATCGACAGCAAAAATAACAAGATTTACAGTATCTCACATGATCTATCATAGTTAACTTATAGTCCAGAAACCCAATGTTGACACCAGCCTGCCCGCCAACCAGCCCAGACAACCCCCTGCCCATCTAACATGATCTATCATAGTTAACTTATAGTCCAGAAACCAATTGTTGACGCCCACCCACCCGCACACTCGCCAACCCGCTCAGACACCCGCCTGCCCATCTAACATGATCTATCATAGTTAACTTAAGTCCAGAAACCCAATGCTGACGCCAGAACGCCCGCCAAAGTAAGAGCCAAGAACTCAGTTAAACCCCCTACCTACAGACCCTTTTGTTCAGGATGTGACAGTAAACTCCGATATTTTTTTGGCCTGACAATAATACTAAATACAAATACTCACCTTCCTGTGTTTGTTGAGCATGTAAGATTGCATCAGCCTTTTTTGTTGTAGGCTTGGGTCATTCTCCTTTTTGTTGTAGGCTTGCATAACTCTTATTGTTGTAGGCTTGGGTCATTCTCCTTTTTGTTGTAGGCTTGGGTCATTCTCCTTTTTGTTGTAGGCTTGGGTCATTCTCCTTTTTGTTGTCAGATCACAGAATTTTTCTCTTTTTTGTTGTCAGATCACAGAATTTATCTCCTTTTTGTTGTTCGATCTTTTTCAATAAAGTCTATGACAGGGCAATGTTCATACAGCACTTTTCTTGTCTATGTTGAGGCAATGTTCCTACTGCACTTTTCTTGTCTATGTTGAGGCAATGTTCCTACTGCACTTTTCTTGTCTATGAAGAGGCAATGTTCGTAAGGCCCTTTTCTTGCCTATGTGACATTTGGCATTATCAGTCATTTATACACTGTATATCAATAGGACGTGAACCAAATACCAAGACAAGCAGGGAATAGGGATGTATGTAGGAGAGTGCTGGGGAGGACAGTGCTTGGGAGGACAGGGAAGTGTGACATGCCAGTGGAGTGACAGGGTCGGTGGTATGTTAGATGGTCGGAGATCACAGACAAATAAAGGACTGATAATGTGAAATATCAACGGCAGCACACATTCCTGGAGTGGAATCAATGTCAGCACACACATTCCTGGAGTGGAATTGGACATCAGCACATGTATTCCTGGAGTGGAATCAACGTCAGCACACACATTCCTGGTAAGGAATTGGACTTCAGCACATGTATTCCTGGAGTGGAATCAACGTCAGTACATGTATTCCTGGTAAGGAATTGGAGCACATGTATTCCTGGAGTGGAATCAACGTCAGCACATGTATTCCTGGTAAGGAATTGGACTTCAGCACATGTATTCCTGGAGTGGAATTGGACATCAGCACACACATTCCTGGAGTGGAATTGGACATCAGCACATGTGTTCCTGGAGTGGAATCGGACATCAGCACACACATTCCTGGAGTGGAATTGGGAAATCAGCACACACATTCCTGGAGTGGAATTGGACATCAGCACACACATTCCTGGAGTGGAATTGGACATCAGCACACACATTCCTGGAGTGGAATTGGAGTACTTTCTTGAAACATGAAGATCAGAATCACAAGCCTCCTCTTCTTTCTTCTTTAAATGAACTACACTCCTCATCAAATAATCCTCTTCTTTCTTCATTCTTCTTAACACCAACCACAAAGCACATGAATCACAAGCCTACTCTTCTTTCTTCTTTACACAAACCACATGAAGATAAGATTCACAAGCCTCCTCTTCTTTCCTCTTTAAATGAACTACACTCCTCATCGAACACTCCTCTTCTTTCTTCATTCTTCTTATTACCATCTGAATCACAAGCCTCCTCTTCTTTCTTCTTTACACAAAACTCCTCGTCTTCGATTATTCCTCTTCTTTCTTCAAAACTGAAACAATAAAAATTGTGCATTTTATATCTCTAGGTCAAAGGTCAAGGTCAAAAGTTTTAGCTGTTATAGATTCCTCTCATCGTTTTCTATTACCATGTAAAGCTACAAGATGCTTCTCTGGACAGTTTTCTCCCAATCAACTTACACAAAACAGCTTAACCAAAGTCTTGATGCAGACAGACAGAAGGATGGACAGACTGCTTGACGGTGGAATTCAAAATATCAAATACCAGTTTTGCTTCAAAATCTGACCAACTATGCTCTTAGAATTATTTAATTCTAAAATATTATAATTGAAAACAAATCAAGAGCACCCATTCATGATTACGTACATTGTATGTCAATTTACTTTTTCCATTTTTTTTCTAAAATTTGGATTCACTAAAAAATTACACATACAGTATATAGACTAACAATTTTATTCTACGGTTATATGTTAGGGGAATAATTTGTAAAAGACAGGACCATGTTTTACTATTAAAAGATACCAAATTATTATTTATATTATTAATTCCAAATAATTTCATTTTTTCATATTAACTTAGTCACTGATTTCTGTGTAAATTCATGTTTTTAAAATGAATGATAAAACTAAATTGCATTTTGTAGTAAATATCAAATTAATAGTGTGATTCTTTACATTAGTCTTTATATTCACGTATTAATTTGATTTAAAATCGACTTTGTGCCACAGTTTTATTCATTTCTACAGTTATATGTTAGGGGAATGTTTTGCTTAAGGCAGGACCATGTTTTGCTATAAAAGGATACTAAATGTTTATTATCATTACCAAATTTTCATATTATCTCAGTCACTAATTTCTACCTAAATTTGATGTTTCATGATTGATAAAACTAAATCGCATTTAGTAGTAAATTAAAAGACTAAGTGTGATTCTTAACACTTTATCCTTATTCATTTGTTTATTGATTTCATGTCTTAATTTGGTTTAAAATCGACTTTGTGCCACAGGATCTAAATGTAACGATAGAGTTAGTGCTGCAGTGATGAGATGTAGAAATTATGCCGTATGATGAAGCCCAATTATAATCTAAAGAATTACTGTTTACTCGCGAAATGTATGTTTGTGTTCATTTGACAAGAGTAGCCATTTAGTAGAGTTACCTCTCTTTGTCCGCAAACTCTATCTTATTTTGTTCACTTACAGGGTTGCATATCACATGATATGCAAATGATATGTTCCAAGGGAATCCCCTTTGATTAAACCGGCTAAATACTGTCTAAATCTACTTTATTTGAATTTATTTTAGACCTATCATATGAGAATTTAACTTTTGTACTTTTTGAATGTCTACACATGTACCAAATTTTCAATATCAGAAGATCCTTACTGTACTTTATTTTTTTATTTTTACATGATACTTGTTTGTATCTAATATAACTTTTTTTTACATCCAATATAACTAGGCAATGTATTCGTACATGAACATCAATGGTGGGTGTGGCTAGCCAAACAGGGGATGCTTACTCCTCCCGGGTACCTGGTCCCACCTCTAGCTTGCTAGGAGTCCGTCGATGCTCAATTTGGTGCTCTATTGTGAGTGCTGTTGAGATTATTGTCAGGATCTTCTTGAACTCATTTGTGTCACACTTATGCCCTTTGCCTTGTGAAGCGTGTAAAAAAAGTTCCCCACGAAAGGTTTGAGAGTAAGTTTTTTGAAAAATTTTCCCTGACATGGTCGCCATAGCACTTTCTATATAGATATATCCTCCGAAAATGCATGTATTTTATATGTTGTTTTCATTTTCGTGCGGGAACATAGATGGCGAGTGCAGCTAGCCAAACAGGGGTTGCTTACTCGTCTCGGGTACCTGGTCCCACATCTACCTTGCTAAGTCAATGCTCAATATTGTGCTTGTGAGTGGTGTTGAGATTATTGTCAGGATCTTCTTTAACTCATTTGTATCTATATCTATACAACCCTTATTTGTTTTTAGGTTACTTTTATGTTAAAAACTGTTACCATAACTTTCCTCTAGATTTACTTATGATTGCCAGCATCCTGACTCTGAGTAAAACATAGGGTCATCAGAGATGACAGTGCTCACCTCGACGGCATCATTGTCACATGACCAGCATCTGTGCCTACATTGCACAAAGTATTTCAAAATGCATCACCCACACAAGTTTGGTTGATAAAAAATTCAAAGAAGGTAGAAATGAAGATTCTAATTTTACTAAACCTGGGCAATCAAGGATTAAATATAGGTCAGATGCAGCATCCGTACAGTGCATTGCAGTAAGCATCCTCAGATACATCACCCAAACAATTTTTTTTATTGACTTCAAATAGGCCGGAAATGGACCTGTCCCATCTTACTAAACATGATTGCTCAAGCATGGAATGTAGGTCAGATGCAGCATCTGTACCATACATTGAAGTAAGCATCCTACGATGCATCATCCACACCAGTTTGGTTGATGTAGGACATAAAGTAAGGCAGAAATGGATCTGTCCCATTTTCCCTAACCTGCTCACTCAAGCCTGAAATGTGGGTCAGATGCAGCTTCTGTATCATGCATTGTAGTAAGCATCCTTAGATGCATCATCCAAGTAAGTTTGGTTGATGTAGGACTTCTAGTTAGGCGGGAATGGTCCTATCCCATTTTACCTAACCTGCTCACTCAAGCGCAAAATGTGGGTCAGATGCAGCCTCGGTACCCATTATATCTAACCTGGTCACTAAAGCATGAAATGTAGGTCAGATACAGCCTCCGTACCATGCATTGTTGTAAGCATCCTCAGATGCATCATCCATGCAAGTTTGGTTGATGTAGGACTTCTAGTAAGGCGGGAATGTTCCTGTCCCATTATACCTAACCTGCTCACTAAAGCATGAAATGTAGGTCAGATGCAGCCTCAGTACCATGCATTGTTGTAAGCATCCTCAGATGCAACATCCATGCAAGTTTGGTTGATGTAGGACTTATAGTTTGGCAGGAATAGACCTGTCCCGCTTTGCTTAACCTATAGTGTGGGCACTGATGGTGACGATGGGGGGCTAGCTTAAGGCCCCCTCTACTTTGTTGAGGTGAGCTAATAAAATGTACTTATTTTCCCCAATTTTCACCAAAATCCAAGACTTCTTACCAAAATTTTCCCCAACTTCGAAGGATCATTTTTTTCACCAAAATTTTCCCAGACTTATCGGGATCATTTTGATTTTTTCAATGACAAAATTCTATCATTTCTTACAATTCTCCGACCATGAAAAAGAAAATAAATTTCCTTGACTTTAACAAGACTGCTGGCAACCAAGCCTGTTCACTGGAGTGTGTTTAGCTACTGACCTTGTATATAATCATGTTGTATAGTCTTGGTCTCCATGGTTACAGCCTTCAAGTATCCCAGCGTCCCCATCTGTCCAGATGGAACCTTGCTGAAAAAAGGTGTGATAAATTGTAACAATGATCTTGATAAAATGACGTAGTGCTTAATGTTATCATTAATTTTCTCTTATACATGTCGAAGGGTTAATTTCAAAGACAAAAGGATATAATTTCATATTTGGCATAAAAAGTTTCAAGAAAAATCTCATTTGAGAATAATAGACATAGACAATAGATATCATTGACAGGGAAATCCTACCCAAGTATCAAAGATTTGCAAACCTATGATATGAGGGTGAGATTTCCCTGTCCCTGTACTAAGGGGAGATTGATTATTTTTCTCTCATCCAAATATTTTACGTAATTCAAATATAAACACTGCTTGTTTTGCATTAAATGTTACTCCATGTGACGTGAAAACAGCTAAATCTACGTAAACGTCTATGACGTCACAACAGGGGGTTCGAGACAAACATCCGGGGGTGAAAGACAGAGTTGTCTCATAACGGGCAAATCTGTGGATATCTCTCTGTCAAGGGTGAGAGAATTCTATTTCTGGTATTTTCAAAATTTTTGTCACAATCAAATGGTTCTATATATCATTTATAAGGCCTTTGGTTATGACACCAGAAGTGTGCAATGTCTGACATTAAACGGCGATTCCACAGGAGAACTGAGAAAAACATCTTTGTTTACTGCTATCTTCACTATGGAATAGCTGTATATTATCATTTCAGATACAGTAAATGTGGTTATTTTCGCTGAGGGAAAATGTCACTATCATACAACATTAAGATGTCGTCATGGGGGAAACATTCGCGATAAAAATATCTTTCCCAATATAAGAATGTAGCAGGGATATTTTCAAGCGGGGGAATTTTTTTGCTAAGTCCCTTCATTTGCAAAAAATGCAAAAATTACCCCCATGCAAAATTTTCCACACTTACATACATTATTGCACCAATGAGAAAAAGGTCCTTTAGACTATATATTTCTAGTTCTTTATTTTTTCATTACTCATTCCTCACAAAGTTCCACCATGCTCTATCAGGGCTCGTACTTATTTTGTGGGACTGAGGCAGGGGCCATTGAAATTGGAAAAAAAATCAGCATTTTCTCAAAAATTGGGAAAAATACCAAATAAAGTACAGTGCTTTCACTTGGGAAATTCAGTTACAAACAAATGTTTCTTTGTACAAATCTTCTGTCAAATTTCACTTGAAATTTTAAAATATTTTCAACTTTTCAAAAAAAATTTCCATGATGTGTCAAATTGGAAAAAAAGATACTAATTTTGCATTGGGAATGGGGCCGAATATTGGCCCATAGTCAGGTAGATCAAGGGCCCTACTGACACTTGTCAGAGTATGATCAAAATTTTCTTTTTCAACTCATGGTTTATCATGACATCATACCCGCCTTTTCATCTGAATTAGTATCGTCACTACCACAGATTCAACAAGGACCTTTTTCATGATGGGCACAATCAAAAACAAATCGCTAAAGTACCTGTACAAGAGTTGTTCAATGGTCTCTCTATATCCATTTCAGATTGCGTCATTCCTTGGTGAAGACGGATGCAGCACTCGACCTCTGTAACATGTGTCCTCGGCTCCTCTGCAATACAGGTGTCCTTGGCTCCTCTGCGACAGGCGTCTTCCACTCCTCTGTGATAGGCGTCCTTGGCTCCTCTGTGACAGGCGTCCTTGGCTGCTCTGTAACAGGTGTCCTCCACTCCTCTGTGACAGGCGTCCTCGGCTCCTCTGCAACAGGCGTCCTCGGCTCCTCTGCGACAGGCGTCATGGCTCCTCTGCGACAGGCGTCCTCAGCTCCTCTGTGACAGGCGTCCTCAGGTCCTCTTCATCCTCTCAGCGACATGGTTCAGCAACGTTGTATAAACACAATGTGCACAAAACCATGCATCAAACATAAGTGCTATGGTTAAAGTTTACTTACTTTTCACCATTTGCAGCTCAGTACCTTGGGTTGGCGGATCATGGTCACCTCCCAGTCCAGCCAACACCTGGCAGTCTGTCTGTCCATCACCTGGTAGTCTGTCTGTCCATCTGTTTGTCCACTCCATGTTATGTCTCCCGTCTGTCGTACAGGGATGGGTGCTCTGCAAATGTCATAAACGGGATTTTAATGTGACTCTCTACGTACACTAAACAAAGACTCGTGCATAACTACATTGTATGGAATCATTCAGTACACAAAGAAATTGTTTTCCCACATTTTTTCTTTATCCTATTTACATTTTAAAGAAGGTAAATTAATAAAAATCATTGACCAAAGGATCAATGATATGCCCAGCATACTTCACATATAAGAATTATGTAAAAAGTTTGAAGGGGCACAACTCCACACAAATTTGAGCAACATGACCCATTTTTGACCTTGACCTATATCAAATGAATATATTCTCTGTGAGCAACATGACCCATATTTGACCTTGACCTATATCAAATGAATATATTCTCTGTGAGCAACATGACCCATATTTGACCTTGACCTATATCAAATGAATATATTCTCTTTGAAAGTTTACATTATGTCAGGAAACCACAAGATATGAACTTTTTCACAAGTTTCAAGGGGCATTACTCTGCATGAAATTGAGAGGCATAACCCATATTCAATCATGACCTGTATTTCTTGGTGTTAAAGCTATATCAAGAAATGAATTGAATAACTGTAACAGTTTTCCTTTAAATGTCTGCAGACCATATATTTTTGAATTTTTCCAAGTTTCAAGGGGCATAACTCTGCACGTAATTGAGTGACATGACCCATATTCTTACTTGATCTGTATTTCAAGATGTTAAAGCTATATCCAAGAATTGAATAGAATAACTGTAACCTCAGGTCGAATGGACACACCCACGCACGAATATGTGCATCACTATATACCCCCACCATTTTTCGGCGGGGTTATAAATAATAGTAATAAAATACCTGAAATATCCCCAACAAACCTTTGACATGACCTTGAATGTCTCCCGAGTAACCTGTCTTAGACATACTGTATAACTAGAAATTCTTGCGATTATCAAATTTCGCGAATTTTATGGTAAAATAGGGTGTCTTTATTTTCTAGAGTACATTTTTTTTCGCGATTCCTAATTTACAAGCAAATATGTAGTTAGGTTTGTAATAAGACTAAACTCGATTCACTTCTATTTGCATGTTAATTGGGAAAAGTATAGCAATGTACGATTAGAACGAAATGTAAATGATAATATACAAATTTATGTTGTACCAAATATCAGGTAATTTTCACATCGGGTAAATTTTGCAAAAATGACCCTAAACAGGTGTGTCATTTTTTCGCTGAGTCTAATTTTTGCTAATCTATATTGTCAAAAATTGAAATTTGTACAAAGATTTATTTAATGTGAAATTAAATACGATCATGTATGATTAGATAAAAATTTCTGCTTGACTTATGTATCTATACATGTATAATACAATAATACAAATGTATATTATACAGTTCACTCGATTAAAGCTGATTATCAACGATGTCGGCTTTTTTAAATGCATTGGTTATAATTTCTGGTTTCCAATGCAAGAAGTCATGTAGTTTTGTGATCAAAAAAAGCCTTTAACCCAAAAATCATTGTTTAAGGTGGGTCCCTACTCGAACCGTTATAGGTTTTCCTTCTATGCAGTATGTTTGGAGCGATATCTTAATCATTTATAAAAATGTATACCTGTATGTGATTTTTCTTCATCTATGGTCATTATCTTATAAAATTATGTAATATGGACAACTTCCATCAGGTATTTTATGCAAAAAGATGGATATAGTATACCAGTATATTCTTAGTTGAAAAAGCAATGAAATTGTAATAGGGTACCCTTAACTTTGGAGCGATATCTTGATCATGTATAAAGCTGTATACCTGTTTGTGATTTTTTCACAATCTATATACATTATAATATGAAATAATGCAAAATGAACTTCCATCAGGTATTTTATGCAAAAAAGCGGGATATACTATATATTCTCAGTTGAAATTGCAATGAAATTATAAAGGGGTACCCTTATGTTTGGAGCCATATCTTGATCATTTATAGAACTGTGTACCTTTATGTGCTTTTTTCTTCATCTACATACATAATTAAATGAAAGATATCAAAAAGAAAAAAATTCATCTGTTTTTTTCTGCAAAAAGTTGGATTTAGTATATATAATTGGTAAAAAATGTCATGAAATTATAAGGGGTACCCTTATGTTTGGAGACTTATCATGCTCAGATTTATGTTTGAATTTTATTTTATGTGTTACATTTCTTCTATATGACTTGTTATCATAAAATAAAACAAAACAAATAAAAATATTATTATCATAACTGAATTTGGAGGGTTCAAAAGCATATGCTGGATATTTAATATTCCTCAATCTTAATGGTACCTTTCTATAATGTACTGAATCTTTGATGAAAAAAAAATTACATATCTATGTCTGTGTTTTATTTCTCATTTGGACCATAGTGTTTAGGAAAAATTACTAAAATACAAATTTCATCTGTTAATTCTTTGAGTAGGGACCCACCTTAAATTTAGTTTCTTGCGAGAAATACATGGGTAACCAAAACGTTAAATGTCATAATTACAGTACGACAACAGGTGATTTAAGATAAAAGCTGACATGCATTATATTGGTAATTGTTTGATTTACCATGTTTACACTGGTTAATTAAATTAATTAATACTACCTGTTATCTGTAAACATTAATTATAATAATCATAATTAACTTAATTAGACGAGTATTCACTAATACCCCGGGACATTAACATATAACCGTACCTCTAAGCGTTGGTAGGGACATTAACAAGTACGTGTCTTTTTTCACTATATTTATTTTTAGCGATTTGATGATGCTCGAGAACTTAGCGAAAATTAGACACACGTGAACAATTCCTGATATACAGTAACTTATCAAACACAATTTCTTGCGAGAATAACTTTCCACGATTCCAAATCACTCAAAATTTAGTATCTCGAGAAAATTACTGGTTATACGGTATGACCTTGAAAGTCTTCCAAGTAACCTTTGTCCTAGAATTACGACCTTGAAAGTCTCCTTAGTAACCTTTGTCTTGGACATCCGACCTTGAATGTCTCCTTAGTAACCTTTGTCTTGGACATCCGACCTTGAAAGTCTCCTTAGTAACCTTTGTCTTGGACATACGACCTTGAAAGTCAAGTTTTCCTTTGTACAGGAGTCATATTGGTACCAAGTATTTATAATAAAGATACTTTGATCTGACATGAAACTCGACTTACAAAGACAGTGTAATACACAATGAGGAATAGTACAGCTTTTACCACAGGCCATTAAAGCGCCTGGTATGTGTGCGTATTTGTGCATCCTGTATTGTTGTTACAGGACGCACACGTACAAACAGGTGCTTTTACGGCCTGTGGCTTTTACTGAAGGATGACAAGCCAAAGATAGCTTTCAATTAATTTCATTGGCACATTGGCTGTCATACATGGTCATTTTTGTACAATACGTTCTCTATGACCTTCTTTAAGATATTAGGGGTATAATAACGATATTGTCGAAAAGCTAGAAATTATGTACTTTCATATCTTAGTAATACATATGTTTTGATATTTGATATGTCTTAATGTTTAATTCAACTCAGCATGAGAATGTATGGTCCCGAACATTGCCAAAGTCTTGCGTCTTCGGCCAACTTCGTGGTATTTCATTTTCCTGTTATCAAAATAACTGGAAGTAGAGTATTATACCCCTAATGCCTTAATTGTTTGTAGAGCAGCGGCAAATAACTGAAATGAGCTGTTTGTACTCGAAACAGTATCATTGACCCTGACACTTATCACTCCTAAAAGGTAGAATGTAAACTTACACATTTGAGTAGCTTTATTTCATCCAGGACCGTCTCTGCCACAAAATGCTTCGCCCTGTAAATATAAACAAGAGTACATACATGAATGCTAGTAGAATGTAAATGTTTTGCTAGGGTTTTTTTGGTTTTTTTGCCTTTCTGAATCTGGGGCTTTGAATACTGGTGTTAACATTCTAGTCAAGAAATAAATGATAATTTTTAATTCAGTACAATTTTGATACCAAATCAATAGTACATGGTTACTTACTTTAAGCATCATTTATAGAATATCAGTTCAAAGATCCTTATCAAAATTTAAATTTGAATTGTACTTACATCATGCCCCATCGTAGCCATACTGTACAGAAATAACCCCTGCCAAGTTTGCGAATGACGTGGTTTCTATTATTGAACAGGTCTCCTATCGTCACTGGATGGTAACCATCTGAAAATGGGAAAACAAATGTCATAAATATAAACAAAATTCAAAAATGCAAAATAACGTGTTTGTAAAATATGAAAGCCCCCCTTGGCACCATTGTCAGTAATACAGCTGAAATGTCAAAAGCAGTTCACTTTTGAGGTCAAGGTCACAAGTTAAAATTTGGTATCAATGGAAAGTACTGCATATGTGAAATATCAAAGCATTATCACTTAGCATTTAAAAGTTACGGCTAAAATTCAGTAAATTAATTGCTCTTTTGTCAACGTTTCAGCAGAAGCCTTCTTCAGGACAACAAACTACAACTAGACTATATCTTTAAAATACTATGCACATAACTGTAATTGTTAAGTAAGAAGTTTGAAAGATGTAGTCGAGTTGTAGTTTGTTGTCCTGAAAAAGGCTTCGGCCGAAACATTGACAAAAGAGCAATAAATTTACAGAACTTTAACTACGTTCCCTGTGGAATTTTATTTGCTAAAATTTAGGTTTTTTTAAAGTAGGTCAAACTCCAAGGTCAAGGTCAACAAGGATTACACATGTAAAATATGAAATCCCTATCACTTACCATTCGAAAGTTATGGCCCTATCACTTACCATTTAAAAGTTATGGCCAAGGTTGAAGTTTTCAAAAGTAGGTCAAACTTCAAGGTCAAAGTCACAAGGTCAAACTAAGAGTCCCCTTCGGCGTTGCCGGTAGGGGACTAAAAATTTTAAATCAATGGAAAGGTCTTGTCACAAGGAATAAACATGAGAAATATGAAATCTGTACCACTTATTATGTATCTAATTTACATTTAACCTTATTAACATTTTATTTTCAACCCCCTGTCATATAATTAAACCACAAGCTAAGCTTATGACAATACTACGTTTATTGCAGTAAGATACCAAGATAACTTCATACCTGCTTCGTTAGATTTAGAATGCTCTTCTCACTTATTCCAATAGTGTGCTGTCATTTGCTCCCTTCATCCATGCATTTTATCTCTGAAATTAGAGTAATCATAGTTCAATTCATTTCCTTTCTAAGGTTCAATTATATTTTATTAATAATTTGAGTAAATAATACGATACGATAAATTTGATTAAGAAGGTTTTACGAAAACTGTTTTTGTAATCATAATTTTCCTTTTTATATTTCGAAGAAAAATATCTTTGCCCCTAACAGGACAAAAATCCCCCCCCCTGCATTATTCTTTGAAAAGTTATTTCATATGTAACTCACCTCAGCTAATGATAATACTATGTTTATTGCAGTAAGATACCAAGATAACTTCATACCTGCTTCGTTAGAATGCTCTTCTCACTTATTCCACTAGTGTGCTGTCATGTGCTCCCTTCATCTTTGTGTGCTGTGTTTCATATCGAAGGCTGGACTTGGTCTCAGTTGACTAGTGTGCTGTCATGTGCTCTCTTCTGAAATCAGAGTAATCATAGTTCAATTCATTTCCTTAATGTGTTTTAGGTTCAATTAAACTTAAATAATAATATGATAAAGGAGAAGGTCCACTTGTCCCTAAAATTGGCCCTGTATTTTTCATCTAAAGGAATCTACATGCAAAATATCAGAGCCCTACCCCTCATAGTTCAAGAGATATAGCCCAGGTTGAACTTTTTCGAAAATTAGGTCAAAGTCCAAGGCCAAGGTCACTAGGTCATGGTCTCAAATGAAAAATCTTGTCACAAGGTATCTACATGTGACATATCAAAGCCCAGGTTAAACTTTCTGAAAAATAGGTCAAAGGTCAAGGTCACTAGGTCAAAGATCATGGTCTCAAATGAAAGGTCTTGTCACAAGGTATCTACATGTGTAATATCAAAGCCCTACCCCTTATAGTTCAAGAGATATAGCCCAGGTTAAAGTTTTGTCGACGGACCACGACGACGACAATGCCGAGGGTATGGCATTAGCTCTCCAAACTTTTTTGTCCCGGCGAGCTAAAATCGAAATGTTTATTTGATATTTCAAGCAACCATACATTTGACTTTTTTATATTGAATATAATCGAAATCTGAACCACTTGAAAAATAGGGCCGATTTCCCAGTAAACTGTACCTTCTCCTTTGACTAATTGTTCTTGTAATCATAAGAATTTTATTATCCTTTTCATATTTCTGAGAAAAACATCTTTGCCCCTAACAGGACAAATAACTCCCCCCCCCCCCTTTATTCTTTGAAAAGTAATTTTGGATCAAGTGTCAATTGTAACCTTGGTTCAAGGTAATGACACACCATAAGGCCCTTAGGAATAACTCTGTGATATTTTATTAAAATCCGTGCACAAGGTATTAAATCAAGGCACAAACAATGTTTTACCTTGTGTCTATTGTGACCTTGACCTAACACCTTGATTCAAGGTCAATGCACAGCCTTAGGTCCTAGGGAACAAGGATTTGTGCATAACTACACACAACGAAATTGTTTTTCCATATTTTTTCTTTGTCCTATTTATAGAAGGTGAATTAAAAACTTGGTGAATAAAATTGTTTGATGGAGGTACACCTTTAGTTTTAATGGCTTACATGAGCTAGAAAGGTATTGTTCTAAGTAACATTAAATCTTGTTAACTTTTTATTTTCAACCCCCTGTCATGTACTTTTTTGTGGAAGTAATAAAACCACAAGCTCAGCTTATGACAATACTATGTTTATTGTAGTAAGATAACAAGGTAGCTTCATACCTGCTTCATTGGTGTGCTGTAATATCCTCTCTTCATGAGTCATTCTTCCGTTTGTTTTTCATGAGATGTACCGAGATTTGTTTCCCTTACGTGCTGTGTGCTGTCCTGGCCACCATACATTTTATCTCTGAAATCAGAGTAATCATAGTTTTAATGATTTCCTTTATGTGTTTAAGGTTCAATTATACTTCAATAATGATAAGTAAATAGCACAATATGATAAATTTGACTGAAAAAAGGTTTCATTAAAACTCTGGTTTTGAAATCATTATTTTTATATTACTAAAAAAACTAAGATGTCAAAAATTATTTTCTTCCTCCAATTTCTATTTTTAATAATAGTTATTTCTAAAAATCATGTTAATCGTTAGCACCTGTTTTCTTCCTCCAATTTCCTTTTTTAATAATAGTTATTTCTAATAATCATGTTAATCGTTAGCACCTGAGGTCAGCCACTTCAGCATTACAATTTCTTTTTATGATTACATAAGAGACAACATTGTCTACACTAATATAAAAATTACCTTAGTTCATGTTGTCTGCCGACATCTTTATCTTATCGTTTCACTGCCTCCTTGGCTAAATGTCAAGATGATCACTGTTTTCTTGGAGTTTCACATAAGAGTCTTACACAGGTAGCCTTCATTCTATTATCAGCGCGACTCTTTGAACTTTACGAGTCTTGGGAGATATGGAGGATCTCATTCATGGAAGGCGCAACATTCCCCTCACAACCCCTTCATAAACTTTGTGTAAAGGATAGCGAGACAAGGGAATGGATCTGTAGAAGGAATCAGAACGACCTTCACATTTGACCTTGACCTGCAGGAGACATTTTCTTCTCACCATGAAATGAAGGATGTCAAGTTCAGACATTTCAGAACTCATAGCTCAAACCATATCTTGATGGGAACATTCTCTCCTCTAGTTACCCCTTGACCTTGATTTCAATTGTTCTGTGATGCGTATAGTGAAACAAGAAAGTTTGTCAAATGTTATAATCACCCAGAAGTAGAACTTCAAAGAGGGAATCTAGATTAGGTGGACTGTGAGTCGACTCAAACACGGGGAATTAACTTGGCTGAACATGTCTACACAGGACTACCACAAACACACCACAACCCAAAAATCCTAACCCCAAATGACCAACCCTAACCCTAACCCCGAAAATGACCCACCTTATACAGAAAAAAAACCAAAAAAATAAATAAATAAACAAACTAGGACCTAATGTAGGCAT
This sequence comes from Pinctada imbricata, assembly GCA_033119305.1. Taxonomy (NCBI): domain Eukaryota; kingdom Metazoa; phylum Mollusca; class Bivalvia; order Pterioida; family Pteriidae; genus Pinctada; species Pinctada imbricata. Next base: position 477,210 of record VSWD01000006.1, on the reverse strand, counting down.
GCTCAGTCAAATTGATTCCCCCTGTTTGAGTCGACTCACAGTCCACCTAACCTGGATTCTGCCTAACCTGGATTCTTTGAAGTTAAACTGCTGAGTGATTATAACATTTGCTTCCCTTTCCCACTCCACCACTCACCACAAATCAACCTACTTACAAGACCACGGGGTAACTGAGAGAATGTTCCCACCAAGATATGATTTGAACTACAAATTCTGGAGTACCCATCCATCATGGAGTACTCATCCAATGACATCCGTCATTCCATGGTGAGAGGAAGATGCTTCCTGCAGATCAAGGCCAAGTATGAAAGTCGTTCCGACCCCATCCCTGTACCATTCCCCAGCCTCTGTAAATGTACAACCTCACAAAGGTTACAAAGGAATCGATAAAGAAATGTTTGTCTCTAACAATTACACAATAGCACACTGCTGGGAGCTTAAGTCTTTGATCTGTTTGTTCTATGTAGATTCATAGTAGCGTTTTCTGTACGACACGATATCCAGTTTGTTTTAGTACTAGAATGTTCTCTGCACTCTGGTCCTATTTTCCACATATATCGAATTTTCTGCATGTCCACTTTTCTATGATTTGTCCTGTCCTGTTTCCTCATATAGAATATTTTAGGCAACTCTATATTTCCATTCAAAATGCCTGAAATGAGATAAATTAATATTAATCTTATTGTGAAAGAATTTACAGTAAACTTTACATACTGACAAATGAGATGTATGAACTGATAAAGTCGGGCTTCCACTATCAGGAATGTAGAGGAGAATGAGCTATGATCAGAGGAGAATGAACAATGTGTCACATTCTTGCCTGTTCTCATGAAGTATTTCTTGGCACGATAGGCACACGATAGCGCCATGAAGGAAACACGAGTCCCCTACAATAGTGAGGCGAGTGTGATAAGAATAGAGAAGAATGCAACAAGAATGTGCCACAATAAAAAGGCGAATGAAGGAGATTGAGACAAGACTTTAACTCGATAGCTCTGCGATCATGATAAAAATGTGACAATAGCAAAACCAAATTCATCTGACATATCCAGGAGCATCAATATTGTTGACCTTGACCTCTTTCCAGGTTGTTTTCTCTTGAGAGGCATTGTCAAAGTTTTCAAAATATTGACTCGCACACTTTTACATCAACTCTGAGGTAATTATTCTTGTCACTGTTGTGTATGTATTAAATACTATTGTGGCAATATCGTGTAAAGATTGGTTTTCTTAAATTTGTGTCACATTCTTGACACACTCGGATCATGTTTGTGTCAGATTTCTTGTCGGGACTCTATCGTGGCTCATTCTCCTCTACCTTGGGAACAAGAATGCACGCAAATGTGATAACGACTGCTGCGAACAGAGGAGAATGCAATGCCAATGTGCTGCGCATGAGGCGAATAAGAATTCAGACGCAAATGTTTTAAACAGTTTGAAACAATCGCGTCGGTGCTGCAAACAGAGGAGAATGCAGAAGAGTATATTGATTGTGACAGGATGAGACAAGAATGCCCACGATTGAAAGGAGAATACGTTATGATTAAACAAAATCACCTAATCGTAGCTCTATTGCCTCTGCATTCAGGACAGTGGAAGTCCGGCTTAAGAAATACAGCTATGTGAGCTTCATCTGTATCACATCATATCATATGACAGCTGTATCACATATCATGTGACATGTTTCCATTGTGACAAAATTCAAAATTCCCTAATAACCCCCCCCCCCCCATCCCACAGACCTCCCCCCCCCCATCCCACAGACCTCCCCCCCCCCTACCCTCTCCAGGTTGTCCAATTTACCTGGAAGAAATTGAGAAAATACTGTCAATAAACTATAATATAAGCTGTATACCTCTATGTCTATATTTGTACTACAAGCTGTCGTTGCCTTGCCATCCTTGTCGTCATGGTTAACATATCCTGCAAGTTTAAATGATGTATGATGAATATCAAGTAATCTATGAACATACATGTATATGTGAAAGTGAGACTAACAGACGGACTGAGGGACAGAGTGACAATGATCCCTATATGCTGTGAAGCATAGGTAACATAACCATGATAACAATAATATTATCATCATGGTTATGTTGTCAGTGCTTCGCAGCATATAGGGATCATAATGCTTAAATTGTGACTTTTCGAATACAAGAATTTCATTAGTTCCTATATTTTTTAAAAGAAATTACAGGAAAGATGTAGCCCTGGTTTCTCACTTTCAGGGATCACCCTAGGCCGAGATTTTGCGATATTCTCGCATTTTTTACTCAAATATTGCATTTATGCTACTCTGTCGTGCTAAAAAATCGCGTACCTCCTTTGCATAAATTGCACATAAGTAAATACAATGCGACAGAACAAGAGTTTTGTCTTTAATTTTCAAAATTTTAAGCCGATTATTCGAATTCCACGTATGTATTTATGAAAACTCGGCGGTGATATATAAATACCCAATTCCCGTTTCTAGTATTGACGTTTTTTTATCCGTAGATGCGAGCATGTAGCTTTACATTTTTCTAGCGGTTGTCAGTGGTACATGCTCTTTTGTCATTATAATACCAAAGACTCAATACAGTATGAAATTTTTTTTGCATAGAAAATGACAGGAAAAGACAATTACATAGAAACACAGTTTAAACACTTTCATAGTATTGCGCACTCAAGTAGACCGGCTATTACATGTATTTGTATTTGAAACGTGTCGGCTTGTGGCCAGTACTCAGCAATAACTAAGGGTTAGTATCTTCAATGACTTGTAAACAGTTTATGAGTCAATGTGAACAGTAGCTATACAGCTTCCTTAAAAATATTTTAATTTTACAATACGTGAATTAAAAGTCTTGCGTACACCCCAATGACCCCATACTCGCAGATCAGACGTTTCCGAAAATGACTTGTCACTACGCGCTGAAATACTTTAATATGAACCGTTGGAACATTTGAAAAAAAAAAAATTCACAAGACAATGTAATTTCCTTTGAATGGATAGATACTTCATATTTAACCAGCGATTGTTAATGAGGCACGGCCAATATTTTTCTCTGAAGTTGTGAAAAAAAGTCTCGTCGGCAACAAATTATAGCGGTGTATAAGAAACAAAGAATTAATCTTATTTGACCTCATTTGTCATTTTAAATGGCATTCAAACAATGGAAAAAAAATTCCATGGCGATTCTCACATTCAAATAATGTGTTGCTAGATGTTGACTCCACGGTCGAAATAAAGGGAAACGGAAGTTTGATTTCTATTTCACTCTTTTTCATTCAAAATTTCATTGAAATCGAAAAATTCTCATTGTTTTTTAGCAAATGAGATTTTTATCTCATTACTCTGCAGGGCTAGGGTGATCCCTGCACTTTTAAGCTAATTAGAGCCCAATTTCATTATTCTTATAATTAGCATAGAAATTTAAATGAAAGATCAGGAAGTTATTAATGTTAAAATAATAACTAGTGCCATTTCGGTAACCATGGTTACAGGCAGTAAACATTGTCATGAAGAGTCAAAATACTGTCAATAAATTATAATATAAGCTGTATACCTCCATGTCTATTCTTCTAACTGCTTCTTTCCTTACGCCATATTTGAACTACAAGCTGTCGTTGCCTTATCCTCCATGTATGTTTTTCTGACTGTGTTTGCCTTCCTCCATATTTGTTAAACATTCTAATGTCTGTGCTTGTCCTCTCATCAACATTCCCTGCAAGTTTAAAAGATGTATGATGAATATCAAGTAAACTAAGAACATACATGTATATGTGAAAGTGAGACTAACAGACGGACAGAGGGACGGACGGACAAACTGATCCTACAAAGGCAACATAAAAATGATGAAAATAAGATAGAGTTACACAGGATCACAAGACACCACTTAAGACAGTATTAATGACCGGATAGCTAGCAGCAGATTGTGTTTTTAAACAGTATAATATATAATGTCCATTGAAAGCAACAGAGTGCAACAGTCGAATCTCTATATTGTTTTGGCACACTTTAGTCTCAGAGATTAATCTACAATTTTATCTAAATGGGTCCTGTGGACCCGATGAAATTTGGCCAATGGGTCCCAAGCCATAACAATGGGTCCTAGCAAAAATTAATGTGTCCAAAGTTCTGTAAACAGTCTTTTTTCGCGGCGTCTTAAGTTCACAAATACAAGTGAGATGACTGGTAATCACAGCATTTTATGTCCGCGAGAACTTTATGTTCCAGGAAGAATTATTAGAAATAAAACGTCTACCAGTATCTCCCAAACGTCAATCTAATAGTCAAATTTGCCTAATTATCTTTGTTTAGTTGCTTTATTTACACAAGCCTTGCTTCGTACATTTGTGTTACACTGTATTAAAACGCTATCCAAACAAACCAATTATATGTATGGTATACGAAGATGGTACTATAGTTGAGGATAAAACGATTTCAATTGAGTGATTCATAATGTCCTGCAAGGTTTATCGTCATGATCATGGAAGAATTTTTTCATAAATATATTGTATTTATTACATTTGAATCCGAATGATAAGAAGTTAGACTCACATCGGAACTACATATAACATTTACGTAGAAAAATGTTTCCGCAGCGATTTCTTGTACAATACCACGGACATGATCAACATATTGTTAGGTTAAAAATTGTGGTCAAAATATTTCAGATTGATTATAAACACGAGACATTTACGGCTAATGTAAACTTGAACTAAAACGGACACATTATATGAAAGTAAACAATGCGTATGGCAGGACGCAGCGATCAGAAATTAATGGGTCCTGGGTGATTTGTATGCGTCAGAGATGCAGGACGCAGAGGTAGATTAATCCGTGAAGTCTTATTCAAAATCATATCTTCAAGGTCAAGGCCAATCCTTAAGATTAACTTCAGTACCAGAAACCATGTTTATTTATGTTATCATTGATCATGTGTTGATACCTTACTATCAACTCTAAAATCAATGTAAAAAATCATTCCAAGGAACGATGTGTCACCTGCAAAACACAGCGACACCTAGGAATCACTTTTATACAGGGTGTGACATCTAAGTGTTACAGACAACTGACAAAGTGATCCCCAAGTGTCGCTATGCTTCGCAGGTGACACAAAAATTGTAACTTCAAGGACAAGGTCAAATGTCAAGGTCAAAGTCAACTTATTATATCCTACCTCTATGCATAGTTTGAATGTTAATGGTCAAGGTCAAAAACAATACCTGCGTTCAGAATCTCTCACCATGCTTTACCAAGTTTAAAGATTGCACTCTTCATATAACTTCAATAACTAATCTAAACCAAAATTACATTTTTCAAGGTCAAACATTAAAGTTAAGAGCAAAAACAATACCTGCGTTCAGATCCTCTTAACATACTTTATCTTTGTACCAAGTTTGAAGATTGTACCCCTTATAGTTCTTTCACAACTAACCTAAATGCAACAGCTAAACCAAATTATTGACGCAGACAGACGGACATCGCAATTCCATAAGCCAGAATTTGCTTCGCAATCAGGCCAACAAAAACTATGCTTTAATTGTGACTTTTCAAATACAAAAATTTTGCAAGTTCCTATATTTTTTAAAAGAAATTATAGGACAGATGTAGCCCTGGTTTCTCACTTTTAAGTATGCAAAGAGCCAAATTTTACTATTCTTATAATGCATAGAAATTTAAATGAAAGACTCTATACATCACTCTTTGAAAATGTTTGCCAATACTTTAAGTCCAGGAAGTTTAACATTATACATTAACATAATAACAGGTTCCATGTCGGTTACCATGGTTACAGGCAGTAAACAATGTCTGGAAGAAATTGACATAATACTGTCAATAAACTACATGTATAATATAAGCTGTATACCTCCATGTCTTTTCTTCTAACTGCTTCTTTCCTTACGCCATATTTGTACTACAAGCTGTCGTTGCCTTATCCTCCATGTATGTTTTTCTGACTGTGTTTGCCTTCCTCCATACTTGTTAAACGTTCTATAGTCTGTCCTTGCCGCCATGGTTAACATTCCCTGCAAGTTTAAAAGATGTATGATGAATATCAAGTAAACTAAGAACATATATGTATATGTGAAAGTGAGACTACCAGACGGACAGAGGGACAGATGGACAAAGTGATCCTGTATGCTGCAAATCATAGACAACATAACAATGATAACTAGAACTGCCCTAAAGTGGACGAATTATACCCCCCAGGGGACGTTTTTTTATAAATGGGACCCTTTATGATGCAACGTGAAAAGCCCACCATTTATAGTATGCAACGAATCTGCTTTCAAATATTCTTAATTTAAGCTGCTACACAAGTCCAAAGTCAAGGTCAAGGTCACAAGGTCAAAAGTCATGATACCAAACTGTAGTACTCTTTGTGGTGATTGTATGAAGTATGAAATATGAAAAACCTACCATTTACAGTATGAAAGAAATCTGTTTTCGAAATTTCTAAATCTGCTCTAATTTCAACATAAACCCAAAGTCAAGGTCAAGGTCACAAGGTCACAAGGTCAAAAGTCATGATACCAAACTGTAGTACTCTATGTGATAAATGTGTGTATGAAAGGCCTACCATTTATAGTATTAAAGAAATCTGCTTTCAAAACATCTTAACATAAAATGTTGTAGTGTTAAGGTCAAGGTCACAGGTCAAAAGTCACGGTACCAAAATGCAGTACTTTTTATAGTGAATGTGTGTATGAAATATGAAAGGCCTACCATTAATAGTATAAAAGAAATCTGCTTCCAAAACATCTTAAGGTAGAGCAGTGATTTTTTTACCTTTTTTAAAAGCCACCTGTACCTTTTCATTTGGGAAAATATGCATTATTTGGAACAAATTGGGAAAATCTAGAAACAAAATTTCTTTGAAGAAACGCTCAAATTATTTGTTCAAAACAGCAATTTCCTGTTCACAAATGCCTTAAAGTTATCAGTATTACCGGTACTACCAGGAAAGTGAAAGAGTTTGCAAAAACAAATGTACACCCCTTTTCGCCTATTGGAGCTTTGAACTATCAATTATAATATGGGTATTTAGATGTATTTTTATGGCGCTCTCCTCAGTGTGAACAATTCGATTTTTAACAAACAACATTTTCCTTTCGAAATTGAGAGCATTGAGTTGTAAGCATGTACCTGTAGTATAGATCGTATTATAAAATTGACGAACGTTTCGGTCTACGGATGCAAGATATTTAACGAATGTGTGTCACTCAGACGTTTTGAATTCTGCGAGCGGGATCGCGCACTCAGCAGTTACTGTCGGCTCCCAGAGCCTCGCACCTTGTGGATGTTTCAATAGACTCAGTATAACAATGAATTCTTGATGTTGTTCAAATAATTTCTAGTACATTGTTTACATACAGAAAATAGACCGAGGGAGAAAAAGTTTAAGAACTTGAGTATCACTATCATGACCGGCGTTTGATTGTCCGTGGCACGTGGAGGCACGTGGTCAATAACTATACAATTTTCATATTAATTAAAAATCTTATTTACAGGCGTGAAAAGTCAAGATCTGATCGTCCTATAGTACTTCTTTAATATACGTTGCCGTAAAATGACCTGTCACGCCGTGTTGAAATCAATTTACTAACTGTAGTTACAGAAATATTTATCGCGTACGTAGCTTGTATAGTGAAAGCTTTTTAAAGGACAACGTAATTTCCTTTAGTACACGTTCAGTTTTCATACGATACAACATTATTTTATGGAAAGTAGGCGGCGATTTTACCCAAAGTAGGAGGCGAGAAATCGCCGGTCGCCGGCTCTTAATGAGAACCTTGCCGTGGATTACTTTTGTGCACGTTTCGTGTCATTTTCATTTCAATCTTGAAAACAATTTTGATCTCTGTGTATTGGGAGAATATGGGCCGATTTTTGGGAAAATAAAGCTAATTTTTACGAGGGGAAGCCACCGATATTCGGCGGTAAATCCGGCCAAAAAAAATCACTGTAGAGTATCCCTCAGAAATGCTGGACCAGGTAATTTTTTGCCTGGATACCCTATTTTTCTCTTCAGAACATTGTTCAGATTATCAAACTAATATGTTTATGGGAAAAGAATCTTTCACAGTTACATTTTATCACCTCTAAAAAGGGATTTTACTTACTTTTCCCATAGGGTCCAATGTTAAAGTCCAATGGCTTAAGATCGCGGTATGATCATGAAACAACGATTTATATTTTGTTTGTATATCAGGTCTAACATAAGCTTTGAATTTACAGAAATGAAAAATTGTAAAAGTTGTTATTGAGCGTCTGAAACCTGAGGGATGCTCTACCTTAACATAAATTGTTTTATAGGGTGAAGGTCAAGGTCACAGGGTCAAAATTCATGGTACTAAAATGTAGTGCACTTTATATTGAAGGTGTGTATGAAATATGAAAGGCCTACCATTAATAGTATAAAAGAAATCTGCTTTCAAAATTTATCTAAACTGGACGGACAGACAGACAGAGGGACAGGGTGATTCCTAAACTTTGTTTGCGGGGGGTATAACAATGAATCATAGGCAACATAACAATGATAACAATAAGACACCACTAACTGGCGGTATTAATGTTTTGAAACACTATGTCCCTCAAAAGCAACAGAGTGCAATAGTCATATCTCTATTATAGTTTTGGCATACTTTAGTCTAATTCAAAATCATATCTTCAAGGTCAAGGTCAGTTCTCAAGGTTGTTTTCAGTACCAGAAACTAGTTCCACTAACCATGTTCTACCACTATTACAAGTTTTATTATCTTATCATATCCCTTACTATTGTAAAGTCAATGTAAAAATATTATCGTAAAGGTCAAATGTCAAGGTCAATACCTGAAATAAATTCAACTCATTGTATCCTATCTCTGTGCAACTTTGAATGTAAAATTCCATTTAGTATTTGTGCAATAGAGATTCACTCTAAATTACATTTCCCAGGTCAAGGTCAAACTTCAAGGTCAAGGTAAAAAACAATACCTGCTTTCAGAATCTCTCACCATGCATGCTTTATCTTTGTACCAAGTTTGAAGATTGTACATCTTATATTTCAATCACGACTAACCTAAACACAAATTGCAATCTTCAAGGTTAAGGTCAAACTTAAAGATTAGATTGACGTGCGCCGTATAAGGCAGACACACTCTCAGCTCTGGTAGATGAAGCTTGCTGGGGGCTACAGGACGTTTAACACTTCGGGTTGTATACAACCGGGGCTAATTTTAAACAAGGAATCCGGCGGTTAGATCATTCGATAAATGCAAAGATATACACAAAATAGTTAATACACGAAATGTTTAAGAAAATAATATAGCATGGCGGCCAAGAAATATAGCATGGTGCTAATCCAAAAAGTGTGGCGGTAAATCTCGATAGCATGACGGGGCCGCCACGCTAAAACGGCCTGGGGAGAACACTGTCAAGGTAAAAGACAATACATTTTTTTGTACTTGTGTTTAGATCTTCTCTTCATGCTCTATCTTTCACAACTAACCTAAATGCAACAGCTAAACAAAATTGTTGATACAGACGGACAGAGTTACATAAAGTTATATAGGAGAAAATGACCACACCTGTTTTCCAAGACCCTGGGGGTCAGGGGCTCAAACAAAATATCAGGTGCAGAACTAGACCACGGACCCATCATATTGCAAAAACAATTAAGTCCCCATCATTTATAGTGTCAGAGGAAATGCAAGCACAAGATTACATAGTTATAAAGGAGAAAATGACCACATCCATTTTCTAATATATTAAAACCCCTGGGGGTCAACTAGACAATGGACCCTTTTATATTGCAAAAAGAATAAAGGCAACACAAGCGTAGCATCCCCTCATAATTGCATGTTCTTTGCAATCAGCAAAATAATTTTAAACTTAAGTCCATTGTGACCTTAACATTTGACCATGGACCTTGAAAATCAATAATGTTCATTCTCTCTCCAGGAGAACATTTTTAGTAGGTTTGATGTTTCTATGATGACTGCTACATCTCCTATACTATTCACAAGGATTTTAAGCCTAAGTCTACTGTGACCTTGGCCTTTGACCCTTGACCTTGAAAATCAATAGGCTTCATCCCAGAGATTAATCTACAATTTGATCTTAATGGGTCCTCTGGACGCAATGAAACTTAGCCAATGGGTCTTCAACCAAAACAATGGGTCCCAGCAGAAATTAATGGGTCCCAATTTCTACAAAGTTAACCTTCTTTTTCGCGGCGTTTTAAGTTCGCGAATACAAGTGAGCTGACCTGCTCGCAGCAATTTAAGTCCTTGAGATCATCATATGATCCACAAAAAACGTCTTACCCTTAAACTTCATTCTAATTTTGCCAAATTAAGTATATTGATTGTTTATTTAGTTATCAATACTTCGTACATGTGAAAAGTAAAACGTTATCCAAACAAACCAATTCTACACGGTTTACAAAGACAGTGTGCTGGTGGTGTGAATTAAACGATATCATTAGATTGATTCATAATGTCATGTAAATTTTACAGTGGAGGAATTTTTCATAAATATACATATCTGTATCCGAATGATGTAAATAAGTTAGACTCACGTCGGACTGCTTATTACTTTTAATTTAAAAATTTTAAAATGTTGCTCCGCAATGATTTCTCATACAATACACCAGATCTGTTAGGTTGATAAGTGCTGTCAAAATATCTAAACAAGAGACATTTATATGTTATTTCTTGACTTTGAATAACATGAACTAAAACGGACGCATGATAAGAAAGTGAACAATGCACACTGTGGGACACAGCGATCGGAAATCAATGGGTCCTGAGCGATTTTTATGCGTCAGAGATGCAGGAAGCAGAGGTAGATTAATTCCTGTCATCCTCCCCACGGAGAAGATTTGTGGTAGGTTTTATGTTGCTATGATGATTCCTTTGGCTTCGATGCTATTCACAAGGATTTTTTAAGTCCAAGTCTATTGTGACCTTGACCTTTGACCTGGAAAATCAATAGGGCTCATCCTCTCCCCGTGGGGAACATTTGTGGTCAGCGCAAGTCCACTGTGACCTTGACCTTTGACCTTGAAAATCAATAGGGTTCGTTGCTCTTAGAAAAAATCTGAATTTGAAGTATTATGATTAAATTGCACTTAAAATTCCTGAAAATTTCGCTTGCCGCAATTTTCAGTTTATATCAAAAATATTTGGCTCGCTTCACTTGCCATAGTTTTCTACTGAAGCATTTCTTAAGGTCAGGGTGGCGAATTTTAATAGAAATGAGATAGAAGAAAGATGGATAGATTCATATGTAGAGGAACATCTCCTCAAACTATTCAGATCAAAAACTCAAAATTTGCCCGTCTCGTTATTTGGCTATAAATGTCTATTCTTGGCCTATTTTAACATTTCTGTAATTTTAGAGAATACCACATCATAACTTCACATACCTCTGAAATGCATGAAATTTCAAGAATTCATATATATCCTTATTTTTCAAGATTCTTATAGCTTGTGGATGAATTAAAGGCTATTTTGAGAAATTCTGATGAATCAGTTCTAAGGAGAGTATTTTCTTCTAAAAACTATGTTGCTGGTTGCCATGGCAACAACTCGTTGTTTTTATTAATAGCTAGAAGGTCGCCAGCTACACAAATTTTTTTTCTACTTATATAGCTATGGTATTGCTTTATCCTAAAGCAGTCAAATCAATATGTACCCGAATTAGTTTTTGAGCAAAATGACTGTTTCTATAAGTAGCACAGTTTAACTTGAAGTTCGAATTTCTAACTATCTCACTTTTAAAGAGTAGAATGGAAAGTAAATATTCTGATGTTTGAATCTTTGGTAGCAAAACTCATGCGAAAATGCCAAATTTTTTCCTATTTTCGGCGATTTTTCATTGAAAAATATGCATTTTCCCCTAAAATATCCATTCAGCAATTAAAGTTTCAAGGAGTATTATTTTTTTCTAAAATAATGTAACAATCTGAGCTTATACCATGTATTGTTTATGTCAGTTTCAAATATTATGTGATATAGTCGCAACCCTAACCTTAAGTGGCAAAGTTCATTATGCAAATATAAAAAAAAAATGCATGTTAATGAAAAAAAAAACGTGTTTAACACGAATGCCCCCGTTGGCATCTTTGTCGGTAAAACAGCTGAAAATGAGTTCACATTTTAGGTCAAAGTCACAAGGTCAAATTTCGTATCCATGGAAAGGTCTTGCCACAAGAAAGTCATATGTGAAATATGAAAGCCCTATCACTTAACATTCAAAAGTCATGGCTAAAGTTTAGATTTTCAAAAGTAGGTCAAATTCCAAGGTCAAGGTCATAAGGTCAAAAGTTTTGGTATCCATGGAAAGGTCTTGTCACAAGGAATACACATGTGAAATATCAAAGCCCTATCACTTACTATTCAAAATTTATGGCCAAGGTTAAAGTTTTCAAAAGTAGGTCAAACTCCAAGTCGAAGGTCACAAGGTCAAAAATATTGTTATCCATGGAAAAGTCTTGTCACAAGGAATACAAATGTGAAATATCAAAACCCTATCACCTACCATTCAAAAGTTATGGCCAAGGTTAGAGTTTTTCAAAAGTAGGTCAAAGTCCAAGGTCAAGGTCACAAGGTCAAAAATTTTGGTATCCATGGAAAGGTCTTGTCACAAGGAATACACGTGAAATATGAAAACCCTATCACTTACTATTCAAAAGTTATGGCCAAGGTTAAAGTTTTTTCAGACAAACAGTCAAACAGAGAAACAGACAGACAGACGAACGGACAGACCAAAAAATATATGCCCCCGAATCTTCAATTACGGGGGCATAAAAAGGGCTTAATTATCAATATATGTATAAATGTACTACTATTAATACATTGTAGATGCATGTTAATCACCATAAAGTCTAATGTTATATACAAGCTTTGAATCAGAACTTGAGTTTTTCACCATTTTACAATTTTAAGGTAAAAAATTTGTCTAGAAGACCCTCCCCTCAGACCCTCTTATTGTGTACCGAGGATTATATTGTAATATTCTTTTATTTCACTGTTTAGAAGTGAAATTTTTACTTAAAAATAAAGTAATAGTTTAGAGTTTAGAGTAAATTTAAACAATTCCTATTGATAAAACACAAACATTCTTAATACGCACATCACTTCTTAGAAAAAAATTCTTGCTCCAACTTTGCAAGAAAAAAAATCAAATTCAAGGAATTGTGGTCCCCCGCTTTTGGGTGTTTGTCTTCAAAGAAATGCTTACAGACGTCCCCCCATTCTTAAGTTCTAATAATATATCTCATTATCTCATATATAATCAACATTCTAAATATGAAAAATTAACTCCAAGAAAAGGTCAAAAGGTCCAAACTTTTGTTTTGTTACTAAGGGACAGGGCTTATGAAAAGGTATGCACATGTGAAATATTTAAGACATATCATTTAAATTACCATCAAGAACTTATGGTCGAGGTTGAAGTTTTTAAATGTGGGTCAACCTCCATGGAAGAGGTCACAAGGTCAGAATGTTGTTACCAACAGAAAGGTCTGGTCACAAGGAATACACATGTGAAATGGCAAAGCCCTATCTTTTTCCATTAAAAAGTTATGGACAAGGTTAAAGTTTTTTGAAAAGTAGGTCAACTCAAAGGTCAGGGTCGCAAGGTCAAAAATTTTGGTATCCATGCAAAGGTCTTGTCACAAGGAATACACATGTGAACCAGACTTGTCAGAATGACAACATAGCTCGCCGGTGGCAACCATATGTAAATTGCAACAACAACAATAAAACATAGTGTAATCAAAGATTACGAAGCTCACCTCGCGGCAGCAAAATTCAATTAAAACATATCTCTAGGTACATGTATATTGGCTTTAAAAGAAAAATCGCTCAAGTGGAAAAAAATAGGTCAAGGTCATTTTATGAAAGTTTGATCAAAGATACATCCAATATGCAATTTTGGTACATGTAGCTCTTATACTTTGCTCAATATTAGCCTTTAAAGGCAAAATCACTCAAGCGGAAAAAGTAGGTCAAGGTCATTTTATGAAAGTTTGATCAAAGATACATCAAATATGCAAGTTTGGTACATGTAGCACTTATACTTTGCTCAATATTGGACTTTAAAGGTAAAATCACTCAAGCGGAAAAAGTAGGTCAAGGTCATTTTCTGAAAGTTTGATCAAAGATACATCCAATATGCAAGTTTGGTACATGTAGCACTTATACTTTGCTCAATATTGGACTTTAAAGGTAAAATCACTCAAGCGGAAAAAGTAGGTCAAGGTCATTTTATGAAAGTTTGATCAAAGATACATCCAATATGCAAGTTTGGTACATGTAGCACTTATACTTTGCTCAATATTGGACTTTAAAGGTAAAATCACTCAAGCAGAAAAAGTAGGTCAAGGTCATTTTATGAAAGTTTGATCAAAGATACATCCAATATGCAAGTTTGGTACATGTAGCACTTATACTTTGCACAATACTAGCCTTTAAAGGCAAAATCACTCAAGCGGAAAAAGTAGGTCAAGGTCATTTTCTGAAAGTTTGATCAAAGATACATCTAATATGCAAGTTTGGTTTATGTAGCACTTATACTTTGCTCAATATTGGCCTTTAAAGGTAAAATCATTCAACCAGAAAATGTAGGTCAGATGCTGCATCCGATGCATGGGTTCACCTCAGCATCCAAAGATGAATCACTGGTGCAAGTTTGGTTACTGTAGCATCGGTACTTTGTCAGATACTGAGCTACCCCAAAAACTTTAACCAGACATTGACAAAGTCATTCAACCGGAAAATGTAGGTCAGATGCAGCATCCGATGCATGGGTTCACCTCAGCATCCAAAGATGAATCACTTGCGCAAGTTTGGTTACTGTAGCATCAGTACTTTGTCAGATACTGAGCTACCCCAAAAACTTTAACCAGACATTGACAAAGTCATTCAACCGTAAAATGTAGGTCAGATGCAGCATCCGATGCATGGGTTCACCTCAGCATCCAAAGATGAATCACTTGTGCAAGTTTGGTTACTGTAGCATCAGTACTTTGTCAGATACTGAGCTACCCAAAAAACTTTAACCAGACATTGACAAAGTCATTCAACCGGAAAATGAAGGTCAGATGCAGCATCTGATGCATGGGTTCACCTCAGCATCCAAAGATGAATCACTTGTGCAAGTTTGGTTACTGTAGCATCAATACTTTGTCAGATACTGAGTTACCCAAAAACTTTAACCGGACGCGGACGCGGACGGGGACGCGGACGCGGACGCGGACGGGGACGCGGACGCGGACGCGGACGTGGACACCGGGGTTATAGCATAAGCTCATCTCAACTTCGTCGAGGTGAGCTAAAAAGGTCTTATCACAAGGAATGCACATGTGAAATATCAAAGCCCTATCACTAACCATTCAAAAAATATGGCCAAGGTTAAAGTTTTTCAAAAGTAGGTCAATCATCTCCAAGGTCAAGGTCACAAGGTCAAAAATTTTGGTATCCATGGAAAGGTCTTGTCACAAGGAATACACATGTGAAATATCAAAGCCCTATCACTTACCATTCCAAAAATATGGCCAAGGTTAAAGTTTTTCAAAAGTAGGTCAATCATCTCCAAGGTCAAGGTCACAAGGTCAAAAATTTTGGTATCCATGGAAACGTCTTGTCACAAGGAATACACATGTGAAATATCAAAGCCCTATCACTTACCATTCCAAAAATATGACCAAGGTTAAAGTTTTTCAAAAGTAGGTCAATCTCCAAGGTCGAGGTCACAAGGTCAAAAATTTTGGTATCCATGGAAAGGTCTTGTCACAAGGAATACACATGTGAAATATCAAAGCCCTATCACTTACCATTCCAAAAATATGGCCAAGGTTAAAGTTTTTCAAAAGTAGGTCAATCTCCAAGGTCAAGGTCACAAGGTCAAAAATTTTGGTATCCATGGAAAGGTCTTGTCACAAGGAATACACATGTGAAATATCAAAGCCCTATCACTTACCATTCCAAAAATATGGCCAAGGTTAAAGTTTTTCAAAAGAAGGTCAATCTCCAAGGTCAACGTCACAAGGTCAAAAATTTTGGTATCCATGGAAAGGTCTTGTCACAAGGAATGCACATGTGAAATATGAAAGCCCAATCTGTATTGGTTTAAAAGTTATAAGCAAGGTTAAAGTTTTTGTGCACGCGCACGCAGACGCAGACGCAGACGCCAACGCCGACGCCGGGGGTATGACAATAGCTCTCCGGACATTCGTCCAGGCGAGCTAAAAATCAAAGCCCTATCACTTTCCGTTCAAAAGTTATGGTCAAGGTTAAAGTTTTTAATAAGTAGGTCAAAGTCGAAGGTCAAGGTCACAGGGTCAAAAATTTTGGTATCCATGGAAAGGTCTTGTCACAAGGAATACACATGTGAAATATCAAGGCCCTTTCACTTACCATTCACAAGTTATGGTCAAATACACATGTGAAATATCAAAGCCCTATCACTTTCCATTCAAAAGTTATGGTCAAGGTTAAAGTTTATAATAAGTAGGTCAAAGTTGAAGGTCAAAGTCGAAGGTCAAGGTCACAGGGTCAAAAATTTTGTTATCCATGGAAAGGTCTTGTCACAAGGAATACACATGTGAAATATCAAGGCCCTATCACTTACTATTCATAAGTTATGGTCAAGGTTAAAGTTTGTAATAAGTAGGTCAAAGTCCAAGGTCAAGGTCACAAGGTCAAAAATGTTGGTATCCATGGAAAGGTCTTGTCACACTGAATACACATGTGAAATATCAAAGCCCTATCACTTACCATTCAAAAGTTATGCACAAGGTTAAAGTTTTTGTGACTGACGGACAGACGGACGGACGGACAGACGGACGAACCGGTTTTAATGTCGCCGCGCCTTATGAAAGCGGGGGACCAAAAAAATTTTGCCCCAGTCTAGGATGAAAAAAAAATCTTGCTTGGACAAAAAAAACCCAAGGCCCCCCCCCCCCCCCCCCCCCCCCCAAAAAAAAAAAAACATGCCCATTTTCTAAGACGTACCATGAGGGTCAAGGGCTGATACAAAATGTCAGGTACACAACTAGTCCACATACTACCAAGAAGGATGCAAAAATAATTAACTTTCTATCTCCTATACTATGGTTTTAGAGGAATTGCGAGCACAAGAATTTTTTACGTATGGACAGACAGACGGATGAGGGGTATCGCATAAGTGTGACTGGTCAGAGACCAGTAGTCTCAGCTTGAAGCCATGATTTATTGTTACCATTATCATGACTATGGCAAATTAATTTTTATTCATAAATTTCTCTATATCTATCCATTTATATCGTCTATTCTTCAGTCTTGGTGCCAATAAGTAGTGGTTTTATTGTTTTAGACATATCCTGTATCACAGCTGCTCAGGTCATTTTGTATCATACGTCATTACACGCGTTGGTATTTAAACTAACCACACTAGGATTGGCATGCAGGATTGGTAGTCAACGAGTGGTACTAAGGCCTAAAAAAATAATATGTGTGTTTCCCATAACATGCTAAAATAAAATAGGGTAGGTCGGTCGGAATTTTTTTTTTTTTTTTTTTTTTTTTTTTTCATCTACTTTTGTAGCCTTGTTTAGAATAATAATTTAAATGTGATTTAAATGTATCATTGAATCGTGACCTTCAAATATGTGGTCTGTCAAATACATGGAGAAATCATCAGTAAACACAGACATGTTAAACCATGTAGAAAGAAGGGGGGGGGGGAGTCATTTTGTGTCTGTAACCCGTGGCAAACAGCAAAATGTTTATGTTACTGAGCATTTTAAAACTGGCTTCCCAAGCATGGTGACCTTGAAGGCTTGAATCTGCATTTTTATTATCTATACAGAACCCAATGGTTTTTGTGTCGCCTGCGAAGCATAGCGACACTTAGGGATCACTTTGTCCGTTGTCCGTCTGTCTGTCTGTCACACTTTGGGTGTCACAGCCCATAACTTTTGATTGGTAAGTGATAGGGCTTTGATATTTCACATGTGTATTCCTTGTGACAAGACCTTCCTACACAAACCAAAATTTTTGACCAAGTGACCTTGACCTACATATTTGACCTACTTTTCAAAAAAATTAAGAATGGATATATCTTTTGATAGGTAGGTGGTAGGGCTATGATATTTCACATGTGCAATCCTTGTGGCAAGACCTTTCTACACATACCATAATTTTTGACCTTGTGACCTTGACCTAGATATTTGACCTACTTTCGAAAAAAAGATGAGATTCGCCATATCTTTTGATTGGTAAGTGATAGGGCTTTGGTATTTCACATGTGTATTCCTTGTGACAAGACCTTTCTACAAAGACCATAAAATTTGACCTTTTGACCTTGATCTAGATATTTGACCTACTTTTCAAGAAAAGTAATATTAGCTATATCTTTTGATTGGTAGGTGATAGGGCTTTGATATTTCTCATGTATTTTCCTTGTAACAATGCCATTTTTTACCTTTTGACCTTGACCTAGCTATTTGACCTTCTTTTCTAAGGTTGTATATATCTTTTAATTGGTAGGTGATATGTCTTTAATATTTCTTATGATGAGACCTTTTTGTTACCAATTTTTACGTAGTGACCTTGACCTAGATGATTGACACTCTTTTCTGAAAAATTGAGAATGACCATATCTTGTAATTTGTAATTAAGAGGTCTGATATTTCAAATGAATTTCATTTGACAAGACTTTTCTACTGATACCAATAATTTTGATCCACTTTCTAGAATAATAATCAAACCGCTTTGCAGGTGATCGGCACAAGCATTCCTTGGATTGCTATTTTTTCCTAAAAGTGACCATGACCTTTGACCTGTTTATCCAAAATCAAAAGGCTTCTCCTCCTGATTATAAAGCATATGGTCAAATTGGACCTTTGACATTTCCGTCAAAATCAATTAGCTTACTTCCATATTGATCCCTATATTGTCGAGTTACTATATATTCTAATGCAATGTCTCAAGAGCAGAAGGAGCTGTTAAGATAAGGCGTAAAATCTGCCCTGAAAAGTTGAAATTTCAAAATGCAAAAATTGAGAAAATTTTTCAGTAAAAATATGAAGTTACTTGGTCCAGATATGAATCTTCTGTCAGGCTGGATAAATTATTCAAAATAAGACCCATTTTTGTGTCAAAATAAGCGTTTTTCCTATAGAAATCAATGGAAAACGGAAAAGTTTATCTACAACATTGTTCCCCCCCTCGGTTCAGAATGCCAATTTTACCAAAGGTGTATATCAATAAAACAAATTTTCTGGCCAAGTGGGGTTCTGAACCGAGGGGGGGAACAATGTCCCGCAGGCGAAAAACGAAAAAAAGGGGGGATGGATGACTATTTTAGAATCAGTATTTAGAACGGTAAAATAAATTAAAATTGCCATTTTTTCTTTTAATATCATGTAACAATCTATTCAGAGTGTATTCCGATCAAATGATTAACCGTTAGGAAGGAAATGAACGAGAAAGTTGTCTATTTCTACGCTGTGCGTATTTCGCGCCTGAAAGCTACATATGTGGCTGATAAATACGAAATGTAACCGTTTTTCAGTTTCCGGACTGCGAATTTTGCCGATTATATTGATTTAATAACATCAAGGTTAATTTTTCTTATCCAAGTTTGACATTAAAAGGTAGAGAAGTATAATAAACATCAAATTTATGTAAACTAATGCATTTTTTGTGAATTTTCGCTCGATATTTGACGTTTTCTCTCATCCGTACCCCTATCTCTTCAACCCGTATTTATAACATCTTTCACCAAATATATTTAGATAAAATACCTACTAAGAATCTTCTAATACTTTATGTTTTAATCCCGACCACATTTTATCTGAAATAGAAGGACAGCGCACGAGAAATAATCGAGTGATTTCAGGGCTAAATCAAGCCCTTATCTTAACAGCTCCTTTCATAGGTTGTTCCCTCCTCAGGTACGTCCATAAAATTAGAACATAATCGCCTTAACGTCAGTAGAGATTTCATCAAAATGGGAATACGGTAACTTGCATTTGAGGTTGAGTTTGTAGCCGGCAAGTGCTGATTTTACGGTACAAACATCCGTTTTTTCTGGTTCCAGTAACGTGTTGCAATAATTGTAACGTCAGAAGCATGTTATCCCTATTCAGAACGACATGGAGGCGTGTGGTTAATCTTTTTGTACTAAAATTTTATTTTCAGGCGTGAAAATGTCGAGATGTAGTCGTTCTTTTGTACATCTTAAACATACGTTGCCGTAAAATGACCCGTCGTGCTGCGTTGAAAACAACTAACGCACTGTATAGTTACCGAAATATTTATCGCGTACCTTGTATTGGGACAGGTTTTTTTTTAAACATATTTTACAGGACAACTAAATTTCCTTTTGAGCGCATTCAATTTTCATATTAACCTGCAATAGAAATTGAGATACGACGAATATATATATTTTTTTTTTTTTACGAAAGAAGGTGGCGATTTTACCCTAAGTAGGAGGTGAGAAATCGAAGGTCGCCGACTGAGTTAATGAGAACCCCGAGTCAGACTGTATGTTTTTATACAATCAATCAATATATAATCAATGAGTCAGTACAAACGTTGTCAGGCGTTAATCCTTTTATGGGGAAAAAAGGAAGCCAGCCCGGTAGCGCCGTACAATATAAAGTAGCGTTTCGAGACAGAAATTAAAGATTACTTTGTATTTTTAAAAAAATTTAAAAAGTGGCAAAATAAAAAAGAATGGTTTTGCAATAGATAATGTTAAAAGGCAGATAAAATTACACCAAAACCGGTAGATTTAACATCTCTGGCATGCATTTCATAAAGCGCGATGATCATAAAATTGGCATGAAAAACCTAAATGCAACTAAAAATCGGGAAAAAAAAGTTAGGGTCGGCAGATTTGAGTAGGGTCGGTCGGGTGATGGGAAACAAAGGTATTTTTTTCTTTTGGCCTAAAAGTTGACATTGGTACCATTGGTTTGAAATTTTGCCAATTTGTACCATTTGCATAATTCCGAAGATGCACCCAGTAAAATGTAGATCTAAGTTGTTTAAAACTTTTATCAAGCTTTTTTTTTCGAGTTTAAGTTTGATCCATATAGATCTACCATGTCTTAAGGGATCAACTTTTATTGGGAAGGGCCCAAGAAAACTTTTATGCCAGCCAGGTAATTGTAATGTAATATTTTAGTATTTTTCAGAGCTACAAACTGACTTGACATCCTTTCAGCACATAATTCTCTTTATCGTCAATCTATTGATACCCCCCCCCCTTCCCCATCCCTTTCCAGTAAAAATCTTACAAGTTTTAATTTTTTCTTGAAGCGCCCCCCCCCCCCCCGTTACATGCTAAATGTATAGAATGGTAGCTAATCAACAGTAACTTACAATGTTAATTCATTTATACTGCCTCCCCCCCCCTCCTCTCCCCGGTCCTTTTCAGCTGACCGTCATTATAACCCCTCCCCCCCTCCTCCCCGGCCGTTATCAGCTGAACGTCGGGCGTGCATTACTGGCGATAATGACATATATCGTCGGGGCCGGGCAAGAAAACACACCTGTTTTCACCTGTTCCTACTTTTCTCAATTTGCTCGTGGGATTACGCGCCAATTTCTTTCACCCAGTGGAAAAGTGGTGCATGTCGAGCCCATGAATTCTTACATTGTACGACGAGTTCAAGCGAAAATAAGTTTGCATGCAGTATCAGTAACATAAACAGAAAATTTTGTATAAAATGAAGTAAAATCTTTTACCTGAATCTCTGATCTTTGTCTTCTTGTATCTTTTTCTTCACTTTGTTCTTTGTCCGGGTCACCTCGAGAAGAGCGCCTGAATTCTAATCACTACCTGGGAACAATGCAAAATATCACGTGACTCTGTGTCCAGCCAGGTGATCACAACATTCTCACTTGAACGTAGAGACTGGATGATTAGTGCAGTGATTAATTAATGATTAGTGCAGTGAGTAGATGCATGTGCGAAGAAAAGGCAGCTATTGGCGGATCTAGATTTATTCTTTCGAGGGGAGGGGGAGGGGGATAACAAAATAAATGTACGTAAACGAAAAAAAAGATTTTGGGCAATTATTCTTGTATATATATTAGAATATATGGGGGGGGGGGGGGGGGGGGCTTGGGCTTTTTCTGAAATAAAATTTTCTCAGAATATTTCTGAAAAATTGCTTATGGTGTGACAGAAAAAAAATAATCTTGTTCTAATGATTCCATGTATATTAAAATTGAATGTGAAGAATTACCTCAAAATTCAGCTTTCTATTCCCCAAAAGTTTTCGGCTCGCCTCGCTCGCCGCAGTTCTCAAACTTTCTAAAAAAAAAAGAAAGAAAGAAAATTTCAGCTCACGTCGCTCGCCTTTTACTTTTCTATCCAAGCATCATTATTTTTATTGTTAAAAATGTAAGCTGCTACAAGTTGTGAAGAAATTTGCACCAATTTACACTTTAAAAATTGGTCCTGAAGGACGTCTAGACACCCATTGGATGTACCTTATAAAAAAAAATCTTATCAGTCACTCTGTTAAAAAGAAGAAGTGAATAATTGAAAATTATGAGAACAAGTAATGTTTTATATAATACAGTTTTTTTTTTTAGTACAAATACAGTACCTCTACCAGTTTAACGTATAAAATACAGACATTCTTCTACACAAAGATATCACTTAATAAAAAAAAAATCTTGCTCCTTTGCAAGAAAAAAAAAATTTGCTCTGGACGGCGAAAAAATATCTTGCCCAGATGAAAAACCCAAACCCCCAAACGGACCATGCCAAAGTGTTTTGCGGTTTTGGTTAGTGAAAAACATGAATTGGTCAGTGAAAAGTCAGGGAAAAGTCAGGTAATTTTGTGAATCAAGAGTGCTGGCATCCCTAAAAATGATAAACTATGATTTGGCTAGACTTGCCACTTAGAATAGATCCGCGTTCGGCATTTATGTACAGGGGGCGGATACAGGATTTGATTTTTAGGGGGGGGGGGGGGTGATAAATATCAAAAGGCAAATGAATGTCCTCCCTCAGGAGCTCGATGCCAACAACCTTCAATGATACCCGCCCCTTCCCATCTCTCTGCCAGAGAGACTCTTGTCAAATAAGGAAAGTAAAGGCAGATATATATATACCAGTGTGCGAAATTAACGGTGGACCGATAGACAAAGTCTATAGTTATTCTGGTCGGTCTATAGAGATCAAAAACTCGGTAGACAGACATGTCTATAGGAAATCTGACCCGAGTCATGTAAATGTTTGCTCTTCGCACAGCAATAGCTTAGCAAGAGCAGGTAAGGCCATATAAAATTGATCGGTCATTTCTCAGATACAGCCGCCGATGAAAAGTTTTTATTTCAATTGCAGAAAAAAAAAACCCGCTGTGTGTCATTTTCAATCATTACTTATAAAAGAAGTTGAATTATCCAAAAGGTACCCGATAAATACTTAAGTGTAATCACAGCACGTTCCATATTTACGTTAACGTTAGCTATAGGACGCCTTCTGTTCAATATTTTACATGTGAATGGATATAAATATTTTTACGTGGCCTAAATCCAGCCTATTTATACTACCAATGATTATTTAAGCACCTGTAAAACGTTGATGTGTTGTAGTACTTCTGTTTTTTATCGTCCTTTCGTCATCTAAAGCCGGTCGCGATGTCGTTCTTTGACCGGTTGAAATATGTTGAAGGTGCACACCCGGGCACGAAACGAAACCTTGCATGTGCTAGTTCTAGTGATGAATCAAGTATTGACAGTGAATCTGACAGGGAAATAGAACAAAATGAACTTGAAAATGAAAATCCCATCACACAAATTGTCTACCAAATTGAGAGAGAATATAATAAATGATTGGCAGATGATTTTAGCAAATAAAATGCAAAAATATTCTGATTTTTGTGCCTTTTTATTTCGGTCTATAGGAAAATGCTGAGGTCTATAGGAACTAAAATTACTGTGGACCGAATGTCTATAGGACTTAAAAGTTAGTTTCGCACACTGATATACTGTCTTGTGGATCGTTGGCATCGAGCTCCTGTGTAATGAAAGTAGAGGCAGATATACTGTCTTGTGGACCGTTGGCATCGAGCTCCTGTGTAATGAAAGTAGAGGCAGATATACTGTCTTGTGGACCGTTGGCATCGAGCTCCTGTGTAATGAAAGTAGAGGCAGATATACTGTCTTGTGGACCGTTGGCATCGAGCTCCTGTGCAATGAAAGTAGAGGCAGATATACTCCTTGGCATGGAGCTCCTGTGTAATGAAAGTAGAGGCTGATATACTCGTTTGCACCGAGCTCCTGCGTAATGAAAGTAGAGGCAGATATACTGTCTTGTGGACCGTTGGCATCGAGCTCCTGTGTAATGAAAGTAGAGGCTGATATACTCGTTGGCATCGAGCTCCTGTGTAATGAAAGTAGAGGCAGATATACTCGTTGACATCGAGCTCCAGGTGTGTAATGCATTTTTATTTTTATTCTTGCAATTTTGTGGAAGGGCGATCGAGCGAGGTGAGCCCAAATATTTTATTAGTGTAAGGCGAGCGAAGCGAGCCTAGAAAATTTGGTCTTGCTGCTAGCAAAACAAGCTGTAATTTGTTTCAGTGAATGGCCAGCGAAGTGGATTTTGATGTGGGCCAGAATATTTAAATCTGCAACAAAGAGGGTAAGATTATTTATTTTCAATTGCCAATCCCCCCCAGGATTTAATGGTCGTCCCCTTATACTTTTTTAATGAAACGCCAATTTTGCGTTTTGCAGTTCATTTCCATCTTTTTTAAATTTATTTATGTTTTTGGCAAGACTTGTTTTCCGTCTTATGTTCTGGCTAGCTAAATAAGGACTTGTCAGGTCAATGTTACAACACCATGATATAGCCGAGACCGAGCGCTTAGGGTTGTATAAATCAATTTGGGTTCTTCAACATATTCTGGGCCCAAATTTGGCCCTCATTACATACTTCAAACCCCTATTCAGATCTCGTTTTTTTTTTTTTTTTTTTTTTTATGTTTTTTCCCATGAATCAATGAGGTCTAAAGGTCAAGGTCATAGGACTCATAATGAATATGATTGAAAATGATTTCTGGACCATATTAGAGCCTGTACTGCACCTATAATCATGAAACTTACCAGAAAATTTTCCCATGAATCAAGGATGAAGCCTATTGATTTTGGGGTCAGAAGGTCAATGGTCAAGATCATAGACCTCAGATGACTGAAAATGATTTCCGGACCATATTTTGAATTAGCCTGTATTGCACTTATGATTATAAAACTTGCCAGAAATGTTTTCCTTGAATCATGGATGATCCCTATTTATTTTGGGGTCAAAAGGTCAAGATTATAGAACTTTGATGATTTAAAATGCTTTCTGGACCACATTAGAGCCTGCATTGCACCTATACGATTCATGTACATGTTCATTGTAAGTCTGAATGTTTATACTTACATTCAAGTTTTGCAACTCGGCCCTTTGCATCTTTGATGCATTTTAAACTTATATGACGTATCCTTCGGTACAAAACTTGTAACCTTGTGACCTTGACCTTAATTTTTGAGTATGACTTATATTACAACTATTTTACTGACAAAGATGCCTAGGTGGGTCATTCATGTTTCATGTTTCACAAACACATTTTTATTTAGCAATAAGGGATAGGGATTTTATATTTCAATTGCAAATTCTATGTGATAAGACATTTCACTAGAGACCTTGACTTTTTACCTAGTGACCTTGACCTTGGAAGTTTGACTTGCTTTCCAAAAACAGTAACATGGACTATATCTTTTGTATTCGAAAACACTGTCAAAGAGCTATACTTCTTGAATTTGAAAATTTATTTGAAAG
Source organism: Pinctada imbricata (assembly GCA_033119305.1). Classification (NCBI taxonomy): domain Eukaryota; kingdom Metazoa; phylum Mollusca; class Bivalvia; order Pterioida; family Pteriidae; genus Pinctada; species Pinctada imbricata. The sequence continues at coordinate 451,400 of VSWD01000006.1, read as the reverse complement.
ACATTATATAAGTTATGACAAATATAATACGAGTTATCGCCTGGATATTATATTTACATGATTAACTATTGTATAACCAGTGCAACTGTTGTATCACAAAGACTAGTATGGTAAAACATGTATGTATACTAGCAAGGATTGTTCATTTTGGGATGTCTCTATACAGAACCGTGATGGACAATGGTAAGCTCCACCGCTGTCAGTCTGACTGTACATGAATAAGACCAGACAAACAGACGGACGGACATACTGACTGACAGACAGACGGACGGACAGACAATACATATAATACTCTTAGTTTTAAAAGTAAAGCTCATCATCATAAGATGTGTTAAAATATAATTCTTATTCAAAGATTCTGATGTTCTGGGCATGTGTAAATTGATCTACATTGTTCTTAAAACATTTGATTTCCACCCATGTTCAGTAAAGCTGAGAATCTGGATACTTATTATAATGATAAGCCTGCAAAGTTATGTTTTGTGGCAAACCCCGGCTCCCTGTATCTTAATCGTGCTAATCATTTATTATTGCAATTTTTAAATGAAATCAAAATTCATATGAATAATTATTCCTTTGTTATTAAAAAATACGTCTTTCACTATTGTAACGGAAGTGCTTTGCGTATTCTTTATGAATTTTTTCTTGTCTCGAAGATTTCCGAACAACCCTTATTTGTCACATATAAATACCATGAGTGAAGTGAAGAACTTAATAATGTATATAATGATAGATTTTTATAAAAAAAAACATCAAGAAAGAAATTATTGTTAAACTTTTTTCGGATTAAATATATATTTTTGGGGTATAACATATTGTCTTAGGTACCTAATTACTCATTGAAGAATACTGTAAACGCGGAGATTTTCGAATGGGGGTAATTTTCGCGTTTTTGCGAATAAATGGACTTCGCGAAAAGTTTCCCCGCGCGAAAATATCTGCATTCTTACAATGGGAAAGACATTTTCATCGCGAATATTTCCCCCACGCGTTACGTCTTGCTGTCATAATCGCAAAATTTCCGCCAGCGAAAATAACCACGTGTACAGTATTGGCTTCCACTGGTAATTTGTGAATTTTCCTTATAAATTCGTACTTTAAAATTCAAGACTTACGGAATCTGTATGACTTACAGTATATTATCTATGACTTACAGTATATTATCTATGACTTACAGTATATTATCTATGACTTACAGTATATTATCTATGACTTACAGTATATTATCTATGACTTACAGTATATTATCTATGACTTACAGTATATTATCTATGACTTACAGTATATTATCTATGACTTACAGTATATTATCTATGACTTACAGTATATTATCTATGACTTACAGTATATTATCTACGAAGGCAATGAAACTGATATTACACGTACATATACATGATTTTATCACGCCTCGTATTTATTTCAGCCAATGACGTAGCAGTATGATGGTCACGTGGTGTCCTCCCTTGACGCTGATGTAGGTCACTAAATTTTCAAACGTCAAAAAATACAAAGAAAACGTTACAAAATGGTTCTTTGCACGATAGATTCGTTATGTGGTTCTTTGTACGATAGATTCGTTATGTGGTTCTTTGCACGATAGATTCGTTATGTGGTTCTTTGCACGATAGATTCGTTATGTGGTTCTTTGCACGATAGATTCGTTATGTGGTTCTTTGCACGATAGATTCGTTATGTGGTTCTTTGCACGATAGATTCGTTATGTGGTTCTTTGTACGATAGATTCGTTATGTGGTTCTTTGTACGATAGATTCGTTATGTGGTTCTTTGCACGATAGATTCGTTATGTGGTTCTTTGTACGATAGATTCGTTATGTGGTTCTTTGCACGATAGATTCGTTATGTGGTTCTTTGCACGATAGATTCGTTATGTGGTTCTTTGCACGATAGATTCGTTATGTGGTTCGTTCCTGTCATACTTCCAACCCAAAGTAGATGTGTAAATATGTACATACATACTTTGAGTAGGGAGTATGGCAGGAACGAAAAATGTAACTTATATAATTACGCCAAGGTACAGATCCGGTATAAAGCTATTCTTCAAACTGCAAAAAAGAACCGGCTATCAATACATAGAGTTTTATCAAGGAAAACTTAAATAGTTTTCCTTGATAAAACTCTATGTATTGATAAATACCAATGTAGAAACATATTCTAATTTTTACAGCAGTCTATCACAAAGTTCTATGTTTGGACGAATCACATAATCACATGACATCATGTCTGACAAAATTGAAACAGAACACAGTTGCACTGAATATAATCATGGAGAATGTGCTATTTTTGGCGAATTTTTGACATAAAATCAAACCTACTGATTATATTGAAGGTACACTCTACATAACTGGACTGTTTTACCATAAAGTTTCTAGTCTTGATTTTATATTTGTGCAACGGATCAAAGTTTGGCTAACATAATATACAAGCACATAGTTATATGGTACAAGTAATAAACAACAAATTATCACAGCATATGCTTTCTGTTAGAAGCTTGAATGTTTTCTACTTTTAAGATCACCGCGATTACCATGTTTGAAATTCGTATTCTATCAAGATTCGTAAAACGGTTCACTGTTTGCAATATTCATTTCGCGAAATTTCTGTCATGATCAGAAAAAGGCGGAACAAAAATTCCCAGATTTCATTTAACTCAGCCAATCAAATTCAACGGTTGCCTCCTTTCCGTTGGGCCAATGTTTTCCCTTCACCACGATCTCTGTTTGTCCCAGTGTCAGGGTGAGAATGACTTTTCTATCCAGCCCACCTGTAGTGTCCGGCATATCTACTTTGATTTTACCCAGGTACGTACAGCCGTCATCAGTGACGTACCTAGCGTCCTCGGCGTCAGTCTTATATATAAACACCGTCATCTCAGTGTCGTCTGGGCGTAACGGGAAAACCTCCAAACTGTCACACGTCTGATTGGTCTCAAACTCTGTATCTATGGTGACGAACTTACCAAACACGTCCAAACATACTGGCTGACCTCGTACCATTTTAAGCTTGGACTGATCATCAAAGTCCTTTAAGAAGTACCTCATGAGACGAGAGCCGTAGGTATGGGGGCACTTTCTGTAAGAGACCACCTCGGGCCAGTGACGGTATATTACTGCCCCCTTTAGGACAGCAAGTCCGGGGTCTTGTGGAATAACCACCGTCATGTTATCGTAGTGTTTCTTTATACAGGCGGATACGATTTTACTCTCGGCGAATCCGCCAACAAGAATGATTTTTGTTATATCCTTACAGTCCTTATGCTGGAGAACCCTATCGGTATCATTAACAATAGCCTTCAAAGACGGCTGGAAAAACCCGTATACAGTCTTAAAATCTACTCTTAATCTATTCCCTTTCAGTAGCAGATTCCTGTCGCCTTTGACTGTTTGAAAATGGGCTTCGAAGTCTTTATCATTTTTCTCTTCAAATAGTTCCAAAAGCTGCGCAGGTATCGTTAAAGTCATCACCTTCTGAGTTTCTAGCTCGTCTTTCACAGCTCGTTTCTTTGTTTCTATTTCTTGGTCGAGATCGAGATACTCCGATGAGTATCTTGAATCATGTTGAAATTCTGCCATAACATCGGAACCGAAAAGCTCTTTTAGGAAATCGTAGATATTATCGTTGACGGAGTTTCCACCATGACCATTTCCTGTAGCATGATGGAGTTCTCTCAGCGTCCTGTCCTCGGTCACCATTCGTGCTGTGATGTCAATCGTTCCTCCTGTATATAGTGAAAAATAAACAATACGATGTTTTTTTTTATTATAAACTTAAAACATAAAATGTTTAAATGTCAATCTACAGTAAATAAAGACAAAACTGTAAAAGACCTAGATCTGTCTATCATCGTCGGCTGGACTGCATTATTGTATTTGAAAAGAGATTCAAAAAAGAAAAGATAAGCACGTCATTCCGAGATACAATTGGTTGTATTTGACATAAATAATATACAACTGATATCAGCAAGCTCAATTAAAAGGCAAAATGAAATTGTACGTCGTAAAAGTGAAATGTATGAAACGGTGTTTAATCAATACCAATAATAGAAATAAAAGTTCTGTGAATATACCTCCAAGATCGAGAACAAGGTACTTAGTTCCCGGTGAGAACGCCGTGAGTGCCGCCTCCATGGACTCGGTCATCTGTGTGCGCTCTACACTGACTTCTTTAAGGTAGACAGATGCAGCCTCCGGTTCAAGTGCAAATTGGAGTTGATGATCTTTTATGCCTCCCTGTGTAAGTAAACAAATGTCTCCAAAATATGACTACTGCAGGGACTGTATGATACACACAAAAATACAAATGTACACAGAACACGAAATACGTACACCACCACAGACAAACGAGTACAAGTACTACTAGGCTATGTAAGATTATGTAGAGACTCACTCAACAAAGGGAACTGACTGAGGACATACATGTAGTTTGGAACGAAAAAGCAAATAGTTCTGATAAATTTTCCAGCGTAATTAATTTCATAGGATAGTATATCTTGAACCTGCTATAGCCATATCAATCAACATCGAAACGGGTCCCTGTAAAGTGCGAAACGAAACAAAAACGAAACGAAACGAAACAAATCGAAACGAAACGAAACAGATCGAAACGAAACGAAACGAAACAAATCGAAACGAAACGAAACAAAGCGAAACGAAACAGATCGAAACGAAACGAAACAAAACTTAAATATCTTACAGAACTTGAGAAAAATTGATGTAAATGCAGAAAACTAGCACGGATGTCAATATCTGCATATATTATTGCCTTCGACTATTAGTTCTTGTGGCTGGAGGCTTTTTTAAAGGGTCAAAGATGACGATTAAAACATAATATATACGATATATAGCACAATTGCATTTTAAAGAATTAAAAGAGAGTCGGAACGGGATGAATAATCTCGTTATAGGCAGAAAAAAAGATTATTTAGGTGGGAGGAGTCTAGTACAGAGGAAACGGAACTGTTCCGTTATGTGTATTTGAAAAATTTATCAGAAAAATGAGAACAAATACTGTGGGGGGCACATTTCGTTTGAAAAAGGATAAGATTTTTTTTCTGAAATGTGCCCCCCCCCCTCCCAGCTTTATGATTTTTCAATTGTCAACTTTGACTCTTTCAAGAAACCCTCTCGGCACTAGTTACAAATGTAGAACTCTTGGATTAAGGAAATGTTGCATGCTGATCTTGTCTTTAAATATTCGTTCTCGGCGATTTTTCCTCTTTTTCTCATATTCTTTAAGTTTTATGTTTTGTTTCGTTTCGTTTCGATCTGTTTCGTTTCATTTTGTTTCGATCTGTTTCGTTTCGTTTCGATCTGTTTCGTTCGTTTCGATTTGTTTCGTTTCGTTTCGTTTCGTTTCGTTTTTGTTTCGTTTCGCACTTTACAGGGACCCCATCGAAACGTCATTTCAATAGTCTAGGTTTCTTTCACAGATGTAATAAAAAAGAAAACGGTAAATCATGATAAAAGACAAAAGTACCTGTTCTGCAGCTTCTCTCATGAATTGTTTTGACTTTGGATCCCATATTGCTGGTATAGTTATGACCCATGCTATCTCCTCCTCTCGGATTTCATACCCAGTTTCTTCTAAAGATTTTGTCAGATGGTTTTTCATGTATCCGATCGCTTCAGCAAACACGTCAATGGCTCTCATTTCGTTACCCTGGTCATCTGAAAGGGTGGTGTCCCTTGTTAGACCCTGAAATAACAAATTGATCAATATTTAATCCAAGGTACCCGTACATCATAGGAGTTTATTGTTTGAAAAGGGAATAGAATGAAGAGCATTAAGAAAATTTTAGATTTAATTTATCGTCCATCTCCCAATTCAACTGGGAAGGTTATGGCCTCGGATTTCTGGGGTGCAGAAGGTATTCTGCTGATAGCGAGTCTTAAAGTTACGAGGGCTGATGGGCATATTCTTAGCCTCGTATTGAAGGAGATACGCAGGGATGTTCTTTTTATGTCCTGTTATTATACATGTATATCTGACTATATAAGGCCATGTACCCAAGGACTGGCCTCATTTCGTCAATTGAGTCAAGGTAACACTCTAAATAAACAAGACAAGTTGCTTTTGCAAAATGGACAAAATCGGTGAAGAGCAGGGATCCAATAAATGCATAAAAAAGGTTATCCATATTGAAATTGTAACAACAAAATCAAATTCAAGGAATTGTGGTCCCCCGCTTTTAGGGTGTTTGTCTTTAAAGAAATGCTTACAGACACCCTCTCCCGATCCGTAAGTTTTCATAATATATCTCATATATTATCAACATTCTAAATATGAAAGATTAAACTCAAAGAAAAGGTCAAAAGGTCCAAACTTTTGTTTTGTTACGAAGGGACAGGGCTTATGAAAAGGTATGCACATGTGAAATATTATTTAAAGTCCTATCATTTAAATTACCATCCAAAACTTATGGTCGAGGTTGAAGGTTTTTTTTTAAATGTGGGTCAACCTCCAAGGATGAGGTCACAAGGTCAGAATGTTGTTATCAACGGAAAGGTCTTGTCACAAGTAATACACATGTGAAATGTGAAAGTCCCATCACTTTCCGTTCAAAAGTTATGGTCAAGGTTAAAGTTTTTGAAAAGTATGTCAAACTCCAAGGTCAAGGTCACAAGGTCAAAAATTTTTATATCCATGGCAATATCTTTTCACAAGGAATACACATGTGAAATATCAAAGCCCTATCATTTTCTATTAAAAAGTTATGGGCAAGGTTAAAGTTTTTTGTTTTTTGTTTTTTTTTTGTTTTTTTTTTTTTTTTTGTGCTCAGTCAACTCAAGGCTGTCGTATTGTTTATCCCTACATATCATTTAGTGCTTTTGTGCAAGTGCTTGTGCAAATTATGAGTTATATGTGTATTAGTACGTGTATATTTCGTTTGGCAAAATCTATCATTGTACGAGCCTTGAGAATCATCATTGCACTTTTCATTTGTTTTGTTGGTTTTTTTTTTCAAATTGTTTTATTAAATCAATACATATAGAAACTATGAAGTGGAAACAATAATAGTTTATCTTTTTGTTAATCGTTGAAGTGCATGTTAATGATCTTTGGAAATTGGTAAGTTACATATCTACCATCGTGAAAATAAGCTTTTTAGAAATTTTCTGGTATTTTCATTTTTCGTTGTAATTATATTCGTTTGTATTTCCTTAGAAATATAAGAATTTATTCTATTTACTAAAGGTTCTGAGTAGGGAGATTTTTTATTGAATTTAATTTCGTTTCTTTCTTTCCAGATCAACCATTTTAATGTAAATATGCAAAAATTTAAGAATTCTTTTAAAATTCTCGTTTTTATTTCATTTGTGAAACCAAAAAGTACTATTTTTTCGTTTAAATGGATCTTGCTCTGATGTTCTGATATTAACGATTTTAATTTTCTCTCCAAAACTGTTATCGTGTGTTTTATTTTATTGCATTGAAAAAAATAAGTGAGTCATTTTTTCAGCTTCTATCTTGCAAAAATGGCATAGGCCGTCAGAAGGACTGAATTTTCGTATAATTGCCTCCAGATAATGAGCGTTATGTACACATTTACATTGAAATTGTTGAATATTATTAGCCAAAAGGGCGTTGTGAACGTTCTCCCATATTTGCTTCCAATTTAGTTCGATTTTGAGAATTCTTTCCCAAGATGTTTGGGCCTTTATTGTATTTAGTCGAATTTTAGCTAAATGCGACATAATATCGAATAATTTGAGCTTTTTCGGTATCAAAATTTTTCCTTCTATATTTCTCATAAATAAATTTTCATCAATCCTTAAACCCTCTACAATGTTTATGTCAGTATCGGATCTTAACTTTTCCAAATAGTCTTGTGGAATAGCTTTTTTTATTCTCTGAAGTTCTGAGATACAGTTTCTTTTATCGTGTAATTTTCTGTATATTTCAGTGTCTCTGATAAACGATTTCGAATTAATATCCCATATATGCTCCATCAAGTATACTCCACTTTTAGTGAAAGAGTCGAAAAATAAAGGATTACGTTTTAATGAATTTGTCTGTTTCCAAATATGTGTTCTTTTAAAATAGAAGATTTTGATTTTGGGTCGGAAAATCTAAAAGTTGATTGCCATGCTTCCAAAAGCTTCTTACAGAAATTTGACATTTTAGGCATCTTCAGACCTTTTGTGTCTGACAATTTACACAAGAACCAACTGATATTAAATTTATTATCTAGCGATTTTAGCCAATTTGTTCCTACAGCGTTCCAGGTATCTAAGTGAGAATGAATAATTTTGTACATAGTTTTTATATGGACACTTGTTGTGTATAAATTTATATCGATTATTTTCATACCTCCATCAGTGAAATTTTGGATCTATTGATTCTCTTTTGTTATTCCATATGAAAGACCAAATCATATCATTTATTACTTTTGCGTATTTTTCTGGAAGCCCTCGTGCCTCAATTTCGAATCCAATTTTTGATATAATCAGACTTTGGACTATCAAACTTTTTCCTTTTATCGTAAGATTTCTTGTTTTCCCTATTTCAAGACAACTTTTAATTTTGTCAATTTTTTCTTTCCATATCATGTCATCATCAACAACATTACCATGCTGGACGCCTAAAGTTTTGACGCAGGTCTTTGTCCATGTTATACATCTAAATTCAGGAGTTTTATTTTTCCATTTGCCCAAGTACATCCCCATTGTTTTGTGCATATTGATTCGTGAGCCCGAAGCCTCTTCAAAAATCTTAAGTGTATTAAAGCAAGAAGTAATAGACAGTTCATCTCGCAAAAAAGCTGTGTATCGTCAGCAAACATAGATAATTTTACCTCAATATCATTCGGAAGCAATATTCCTTTAATTTGTCGATTTTTTCTTATGGCGCATGCCAGAGGTTCTATTTGTAAAATATACAATATCGGTGCAATGGGACAACCTTGTCTGACAGACCTTGAGATTCTAAAGTAATTTGTTAAATAGCCATTTGTTTTTATACATGTTTGTGCGTCTTTTAATAACATTTTCACCCAAGATCTAAATTTTGTTCCGAAATTGAATTTTTCCAAGCATGCGTCCAGCCAGCCCCATTCTACACGGTCGAAGGCCTTTTCCTGGTCTAGAAATATTATAGACGATTTGCCTCATGTATATTTCTCCCCGGGACGAAGCCCTTCTGGTCCGGATGAATTACTTTGGATAAAATATTTTTTACTCTATTTGCTAGTAGTTTAGAAATAATTTTATAGTCCAAATTCAGTAGCGTTAGAGGTCTCCAATTTTTGAGGTCCTCTCTCTCTCCTTTTTTAAGGGTCAAAATTCCTTTACCAAGTGACTCTGAAAGGGTTTCGGTCAGTAGAATTTCTTTAACTAATTTAGTAAATTCCGGTTTTATGATTTCCCAGTAGGTTTGGTAGAATTCTGCTATAATTCCGTCCTCCCCTGGTGATTTATTTTTCTTTAACTGATTGACAGATTTAAGTAATTCTTCGTCTGTGATGTCTGATTCTAAAGCTTGTCGTTCTTCGCATGTGAATTTGGCGTCAACATTTTGTAAAATATTTTCGGCAGAATCAAGGTTCCAGCCTTCCGTTGAGAACAAATTACTGTAAAATTTTGTTTGTTCTTCCATTATCTTTTTGATGTCTTTTTGAGGTGAAAGTTTTTTGAAAAGTAGGTTAAAGTCCAAGGTTAAGGTCACAAGGTCAAAATTTTTGGTATTTATGGAAAGGTCTTGTCACAAGGAATACAAATGTGTAATATGAAATCCCTATCACTTTCCATTCAAAAGTTATGGTCAAGGTTAAAGTTTTTGATAAGTAGGTCAAAGTCCAAGTTCAAGGTCACAATTTAAAAGTTATGCGCAAGGTTAAAGTTTTTGTGACTAAAGGACAGACTAATGGTTTTAATGTTCCTGCGCTTTAGCGAAAGCGGAGGACAACTATAGGGAAAGATGTCCCTTCACCAATTTCAATCATTGCAGGAAAAATTGGCTTGAAATTAGCTATATGAAGGTATAGAGTTGGAACACTTACGTAATATTGCCAATATTATTCGCAAAAATTTGTAATAGGAGATACAAATACCTCGTCATATAGGGCGGGAGGATACTTATTTCGTGAAGGGACATATTGATTCAAACAAAAAGTATACCGAAGACGATATCATACGGATGCTTGAGTTCTTGATTGACAACATTTTTGTTATGTTTGGAGGAACCGTATTCCAGCAGATAGTCGGAATCCCCATGGGTACCAATTGCGCCCCACTGCTTGCAGACTTACTTTTATATTCATACGAAGCTGACTTCATCCAGACCTTGTTCTCGACTGGGCGAAAGCACCTCACATCTCTGTTCAATTTTACCTTCATATACAACGATCAATAATCCGAATACATGAAATCTATCGTCATGAACTAGAGATCAAGGAAACAACAGAGAGCGACAGATCCGCTTCGTACTTGGATATACTTCTATTTTCGACGCAAACGGCCATTTGAACACCTCACTGTATGACAAGCGTGACGATTTCAGCTTCCACATAACTAACTTCCCTTTCATATGAAGCAACATTCTGTCTTCTCCTGCTAATGGCGTTTCTGTTTCTCAGCTGATACGGTACGCCAGGGCATGTTCCAAATATGAAGATTTTATCGTTAGAGCTAGACGGCTTGCAAGTAAGCTACTTGTTCAGGGTTATAACACACAACGGCTGAAATCGTCTTTCAGGAAGTTCTTCGGTCGCTACGGGGATATAATAAAAGCATATCAGATCCCCTTTTCCAAAATCGAGACCCTTAAACACCGGCGGCAAAAGTGTATAGATACTGAAGAAAGGGGATTATGAAGAAAAATAATGCAAAATGTCTGATAAAATTCAAATCCTTCAATACGAGGCTCAAAACATATCAACCAGCCCTCGTATATATGACATAATCACAAAAAATAACTCACAGAATTATTAAAATGACTCGCATGATTATTAAAATAACTCGCAGGGTTTTTAAAATAACTCACAGGATAGTTAATTGTTGAAATAACTTGTAGGATTGTTAAAATAACTCGCATGATTGTTAAAATAGCTCACAGGATTGTTGTGAAGTTTCATCTTGAACCGACGAAAAAATCTGAAGTCTAAATGAAGGTTGTCATTGGCCAGTTCCTCGTACTTCTCCTCTGCCTCAAATCCGAACGCCACAAACTCCCCAGCTTGGTTCAGCAGCACGCTGGTAGGTGTCTTCTGAGACACAGTGCTTTTACCCCTGTTTGATTTCCAGGTTTCACAATGAACTCTGGTGAAATCATCTTTGAGATTTTCCCGGAAACCATATGCGTATCCTGAATACGTAGTGCCAAAATCGATAGCTGCAACAGCTAGTTTGTACTGGAGAAGATGAACAAAATATACACATTTTAAGTTTATAAAGTCACCTTTGCAGAGTTTGGGCTGATAAAATGTGCAGATTATAAGTTAAACATTTCTAACTACTCTTAGGTGCGGCTAGCCAACAGGGGATGCTTTCTCCTCCCGGGCACCTGGTCCCACCTCTAGCTTGTCAGCGTCCGTCGATGCTCAGTTTTGTGCTCTATTGTGAGTGCTGTTGAGATTATCGTCAGGATCTTCTTTAACTCATTTGTAGACTGTATTCACTTGGCTGAAATTTCAGTGATTCTGTACTTGAAATTTATACTTTAATTACCACTCTAATATTTTGATGCTTATTTTTCTGATTCATTTTTAAAATTTCATACATTGCTCTTCTTTGATATCTATATTTTTCCAATTTAACGATGTAAATTCATATGTTTTCTGCGGCAAGCCAATGTTGCAAAAATCATATATTTTCTGATATTTAATGGAAATTTATTTTCTTATATCAAAAATGATTTTCACATACAAGAAATTCACTTTCAATACTAGTAATTCATCTAATATTAGAAATTGCTACTATTTTCTTAATTTTTACCGTATATTGAAAAAATAAGATTTTCTTGTATCAAAAATTGATTTTCGAATATTCAAAAATGTATCTCTCGTAGCAAAAAATTGAGTTTCTTTACAAACACAGAAACGCCATTTTTGGACCTAAATATCAAAACTGTAAAGAGAAATTGGAAATCTTTTAATTTAAAATTTATACCCGACTGTTATGGTCCGGAAGCGGAGCATAAAAGTTTAGTCATAGAGAAGGATCAGAGATGACGGTGATGTTCCTAGATATCTACATTTCACAGCTAGGAACATCACCGTCATCCCAGGGAACATTTACAATGTTTTTTTTTTATTTTTTTTATTAAAATTGCATCATATCATATAATACAGTATTACGTCCAGAATTACACAAGTTTTTCACTCAAATTCAAATAGAAATTGTCTTTCAGAATACCGCATTTTACAAGAATCTTATTTTGTGTACATAATTCACTTTTCAAGCTTCTAAAAAGATCATCTTTACAAAAAGTTTTTTTTAGTATTCTACATTTCATCTTATATTTATATATTCTAAAGCTAATAAAGGATAACATATTATTAAATTTTTTTGTCTTATCATTCATTTCTTCATAAAATCCAAGTACAATTCTTTTCCATGTTACTTCAAACTTCAGATACTGACTTACTATATTCCACAAATCTTTAGTTATGCTACAATCAAATAATAGATGCCTTGTATCATCAACACAAGCACAAATTTCACATAAAGCAGAAACATCATTATTCCATTTACTCACACTTAAATTATTATTTAGGATACCATGTAAAAGCTTATAATTGAACTCTGAAATATTTCTTTCATAGATACCCTTTATCTTAGCTATATATATATTTTTCCAAATACCCTTTCGTTGTATATTAAACAACTTTGACCATTTTGTTTCGTAAAGAGGTTCATCAAACTTGTTATTCAACAGGATATCATAAAAGAAACTAGATTTTAAATCTTCTATTGATACAAGTTTGTTGTTCTTAAAAAGGAAAAAATAATTCTCATTAATATTTATAAATTTTGCTATTGAACAATCAAAAAAATTTGTATAAGTTTTGAACACCTTTTTCATTACCATGTACTCACATATGATGTTATTCTTCTTCTTTATAATATTTGAAAAATAGGTTATATCACGCAGATTTCCATTCTCATCATAAAGATCTTTTACATACTTGATTCCACTCTTCATCCAGTACTTAAATGAGAGTGGTTTTTGTTTAAACATGAAGTTTCTATTATTCCAAATTATTTCTTGCATATATTCATCACATGTACAACTTCTAAGATTCTTAACTTTTTTACATCTGATAAATACATTAAAGGCTTCAATATAAAATTTAGGTAATGTAAACATGTCATAAAACTCATTGTGCGTATTGTTAATATGCGTACATTTTAAGACATCTCTTATCGTCAAATTACATTTCATAAATATTTGTGTAAGAAAATTATAAATGATACTCTTTCCATTAACAATTTTAGATATCCATGCAGCTTTGCTTGCATTAAATTTGCATTCAATATCTATAATTCCAATTCCACCTTTTTCAATTTTTCCAATCAAAGTATTTCTCTTAATTCTGTCTCTTTTTGACCATAAAAAATTGAAAATAAGCTTTGATATTTCTTTTAAAAAATCTGCTTTCGGATTTGGTAGAATGGATGCGTTATAAATTAGTTTTGATAGAGCTAATGAATTAATGATAGTACATCTTCCAAAAATTGTTAAATTTCGTCTTTTCCAAACACTAAGTAATCTTTCTAACTTTTCTTGTTTGCTTGTCCAATTGTTTTGATAACATAATTCTTTATCGTGACCTATGTATACGCCAAGTACTTTAACACATGTTGAAATTTTGATACCGTATATATCATCTACATTTGAATATTTATCAACCAATGAACCTGTTAATATACATTCAGTTTTATCTAAATTCAGTTTTAGACCAGACACGTTGCTAAATTCATCAATTAACTTAAGAGTTTTCTCAAGAGATTTCTCATCATTCAAAGCATTTGTACAGTCATCAGCATGTTGTATAATTTTAACAGGATTTGATCCATCGATTGAAAAACCATGGATGTCATTATCATTTCTAATTTTAATTGCCAAGATTTCTACAACAAAAACAAAAAGTAGGGCGGAAGCCGGACAACCTTGTCTAATGCCCCGTTCCATTTGACATGAATTGGATAACCAACCATTATTCTTTATTTTAAAAATAGGATTTTCGTACATAGTTTTAATCATTTGAATAAATGTGTTTCCAAAATTAAATTTTTCTAGAACTTTGAACATAAAATTATATTCCACAGAATCAAACGCTTTCTCGTAATCTAAAAAAAGTAAAATCTCATCCTTTTCATTTACAGTACAATATTCAAATATATCAATTATTATTCTTGCATTCTCACCTATATATCTACCTTTTATGTAGGCGCTCTGCTCACGTCCGATAACTCTATCAGCAACCTTTTGCAAACGATGCGCTAAGACATGAGCATAGATTTTATAATCAACATTTTTTAGACTAATTGGCCTAAAATTTTTCAAATTATGGCTGTCTCCTTTTTTATGTATAAGTGATATAATAGAATTTCTTTGAGAAAAGGGCAGGATACCCAAATCAATACTTTTAATAAGAGAGTCATAGAAAATATCTTTGACATCTCCCCAAAATATTTTGTAAAATTCCGCCGGAAGACCATCTGGCCCCGGGGATTTGTTATTTTTCATGTGGTATACAGCATTTCCACATTCCTCTAATTTTGGTAAAAAATCACATTCTGCCTTTTCATCATCTGTTAACGATTTACAATTGACATTTTCCAAATATCTTTCGATATCAACATCAGAAATTTTCTTGCTACTGTATAGAGATTTGTAGAATGAAAAGATACAACTCATGATGTTCTCATTATCTTGAAAAAATTCTCCATTTTCGTTCATTATCTTGTCTACTGTATTTTTATTATGATGTTTTTGTTCTAAACCTAGGAAATAATTTGTGCTTTTTTCACCTTTTTCGAGCCAATTCGCTCTTGACCTTACATATGCTCCTTCACACTTATTCTGATAAAAGTCGTCGACTTCTTTTTCAAGTTCTCTCTTGTAAATCATATTAATTTCTGTGTGTTGTTGTAATTCAATTTCCTTAAGTTTTGATTCAATAAAATTTATTCTTTTCTTTCGTTCATTTGCTCTATTTTTGGAAAAGTTAATTGAAAAAGTCTTAATTCTACTTTTAATATACTCCCATTTTAAACACACATCATCAAGTTCTTTGTATTCTTCTTTCACTTCAACCAAGAATCGTTCTAATTCTTTGCAAAAATTTTTATCCGACAGTAGAGATACATTTAACTTCCAATATCCACTACCTCTATTGTTTTGAATAATACTGATATCAAGTCGAATACCTATATGGTCACTCATTCTTTTACAATCTACTTTAGGTGGTTTTCTCAAAAATACATCTTTCAATGGAAAACAAAATGCATCAGATAAAAACACAAAATCTATTCTACTTTTTGGGATGTCTTCCCCATCACACCAAGTTAAACCTTTTTCAACAGCTTTACCATTTATTTTCCAACAATCACAAATACTCAATTCTTTCATGACATTTCTTAAAGTGCTAACACTTTTGTCATTATTTCTCGTATTGTCTAGCTGACAATTGAAATCTCCACACAGAATAATACCATCTATGTTATGTGCATATTCTCTTATCCATGTCTTTAATCTTTTGAAAAAATCTACCCTTGCGTTTTCATTGTTCGGTGCATAAACATTAATAAGAGTAAATATTTGATCTAAGAATTTAACATTTAACAATATTTTCCTCCCATCAATTGATCGATGGCTATTTATAACTTCAATTTCTAGATTTTTTCTAAACAATACCGAAACACCCCTACTGTGAACAGAGTCGGAAAAACAATGAAATTTTTGTCCAAACCATCTTGAATTATACAAATTTTCTTTTTCTCTCACAAAATGTGTTTCTTGCAAAAATATAACATCATAGCATCTTTTAGCCAATCAAATAAAACAGTTCTCTTTTTATAAGTATTTAGACCTCTAGCGTTTATGGAATAACATTTCAGAAGTTCAGAAGACATTGGTTAGAGGAAGCACATCAGTTTTATTATTCATGTGTTGACAGATCAGATTCCCCGGAATCTGAAGCTATGTTCCTCTTCGTTCTTCCACGTCTGAGATCGCGTATGAATTCTTCCATACTCTTCTGTGATTCATCATGTTTGGATTTCTTGCGAGGTACAGACGCACTTCTGACTTTTCTCGCATATTTAACGGAAACTTTTTTCACAATTTTTCCAAGCTCATTTTTGCCCGGCCATTTCGATGGGTCTGTGTGCATTGTTGCGTTAACATCAAGACCGGTACCCCAGAGCGAATCAACGGTAGCTTCCGCAAAAGTAGAATTTGCGCCACAAGATTCGAGCTTTGTGCGAAATTCATCAACTTGTTCCGCCTTCGAAGATATGATATTTTCCATGACCTCATATTGCTCGGTTTCCCATTTGTCAGGAGTACGGATAGTATTCATTTACAATGTTGAATCCAAAATCATCTCGCTGAAGTATGAATCTCTTATCTTATCTTACTGGACTCAAGATCTATTATATGCTGTGCATCTCTGATCTAGAGCATGTTCTGATGTTTTGGAAATTCATAGTAGAAATTTACAAATAACGAAGAGACTTTTAGGTCAAGATTTTCACTTTCACAAACTACCGGTAGTACAAAGACTTTCTGGAAATTTTACAAAATATTATTGTCAACGTCATTTGTAAATCTTACATACCATACAAGCAACATTGTATAATCATAAAATATCGGAGAACCATGAATTATCAATTAAACTGAAGATATTGTCAAAAGGTTTCAATATTTCGATTCTTTTTTCTCAGTTTTCCTATCTTTTTTACTCTTTGCTCTTACCTTTTTTGATGCAGATTTTTCGTTTGTCGATTTTTTGGTCCGCGTGACGTCTTCTATTCCACCACTCTGCCCTGTAGGTTTAGTTTTCCTTCCACCCTTTTGTTTGTAATCGTCTGGTGTCGGGTCCCGATGTAAATATGCCATCTTGCCCACCACTTTGTTTACTATTTACATGGTAATGGCTAACGTACGCAAAACGAAAGTATATAGGTTTTAACAACAACAAAAATGTCAATTTCCTCTTAATCTCGAGATATGATAGTAAAACTTCCCTTTCACCTTTATATTCAATTACATGTACTTATTAACATCGAATCAACAAACCAAAACCAAAACAAACCAAAAAGCAATATCCTGAACAAAGATTTATTGTTGTACTTCCATACAGAAATACAGTAATGAAAACTTTGCTTTCTATCATAACGTTCGAAAATTTTAATGATATAATGAAAAAAAAAATACTGCATTTATATGAAATATCTTTACCTAGAAAGAGGAAGTTCAATATGTTGACCTAATATTTACCATCATGATTTCACCTTGCAGGTACTAATTGTATTGTGTCGCTATCTTGGTGTTGCAATGCGCATGCCAAGATAACAGCACTTTAAATTTTAAAATAGATTTAATTGTAAATACCTACCTGCATAGGTAGATATGAATAAGACAGTTTATGACGTATTGGAAGCACAATTATATATATATATTCGTATATTTAGATATTACTGAATATACAAAGCAAGAACAGATTTATTCTGTTAAAGGCAAAAAAAAAAAAAAAAACAATTGTAAATCATTTATAGATGAAAAACGGAAAAGAAAATTATTCACATTGACGGTGTAAACTTAACATTCAAACTTACCCCATCAACTTCTTTTTCCAGTTGTACTATTTCTTTTCACCTTCAATAAGGAGATTATAAATACGAAAGATGAGAACTGACATTTGAATCTTTGTTCCTGGAGACATTTTCCGGACAGTCATCCTTTTCAAGTACTTTGAAGGAACTTATTTTCAGTATTGTGTGACAATTTTGTATACTAGTATCTTTAAATGGAGAATTGAAATCATGAATTATCATGACAAAATTTTGCATCTTAGTTGCATTGTCATCCCATCTTTTCACTCCTCTCTGTCCCATTAGTATCGCGCACATCGTCCTTTTTCAATCTACATGATTTGCGAAGTTGCCGTACTATTTTCAAGATTATTTTGCACAGTTATGTGTAGAAAATATTGAAGAAAATCATCTAGTTTGGCTGGAAATCGACCGAGATTGGCAGTTTTAAAATAAGGCGTCCGGAAAGTGTTCCAGTGATTTGCGAAAAACGAAAAAAAAAATGGGATCATAAAATCGGTCTGAACTCTATATTTCTAGATAGATTTTTTTCACTTTCTTTCAACATGTTCAATATGTGCGTCTGTGGGAAGGACAAAGCATTATTTGAGAGAACATTTTTCATCCAAGGACCGATAAGTTATCACCGAAAAACCTTCAAAAGCATCCAGAAACTCTTCCAAAACCACTTGTCGATAAGTGCGCTTATCGGTGTGTTGCATACCCGTACCAAATCAAAAATGAAGATACTTCTCGATATGCTTCTATTGATAATATCAAACCAAAACTGATGAACGGCGTAGAACAGAGATACCTGTGATGTCTACAGGACCGGCGTGGTCTCAAGTTGCTTGAAAAGACAATTTGAAAAGATCCGATACATACACCTTTATACATCTATAACTAATCATCTCTCTCTTCTATTATATAATGGTGCACAATGTAAACATGCAATTTTCTTCAACCTAACATCTCTCTCGGACCAAAACGTACAGGACCCCCCCCCCCCCCGATTCTGGTTTGTTCTTGATCTATTATAAACTATGCCCAATGATGATCTTGTCATTTTCACAGTACACCGGTATTTGTTCCTTTGAATTTATAGTTCTGTTTATTTTCAAACGTACGGTATGGACAGAATTGTACATTATTCTAGCTTGTCTCTTGGTCAGAAAATGGCCTTTTTTATCACACGTTCAGGTTTACACCCCTCGTTTATAATCCCTTGTAGATTAATAATGTCCAATATGACATCAAAGAATCTGAATAAACTTTGACTTTCAATGTTTCCTTTGTCGTGTAAATCCAGGATGTGACCATGTATTGTGAATCAAACCTTACAGTGCTTTATAGATAAGATAAGTTATGAGTTACGAGTGCATTAATAAGTTTATTTATAAGAAACAAGTGAGGTGCGTTTGTTGTATTAAAAGTAAAAATGTTTAATTCAACTGCAATAAGCAATTCTACAGTGCTCAAGGTAACATTCTAAAATTTTTCAATAACATTAAAAAATTTGTCATTTTTTGAATTATTAAAAAATCTTTTTCCTAATTCATCGCAAAAAAAATCTGAAAATCACATCAAAATTGGATGGAAATATTTTATTTTGATCATACGGTCATCTCATCTTTTTATTTCTTAGATGAACATTGAACGATAATTTAAAATCACGTCTAAAACGGAAACTTACAGGTTGATTATTTTACAGGGCGGGCAGAGGACAGACTTTGAAAAATTACTACCTGTATTCGCTACTCTTATAGGTGGAACATTGCTAAGTGCTTTTATTCTCACACTCTACCTCATTTCAAGAAACAAATGCAAGAAGAAGCCATCCAAGGTAAGGAATGAAGACCTCCCTGGGATTATTGAAATAATTAGCGATGAAAAGTCAAGAAGCAAAAGTGTACGGCGAAAAAATCGGCGAATTGGGAGAGGGACAAACAAACATTCAAAACTTGGCAAGGCTGGTTTCTACAAAGGACGCTCGACCGGGACTCAAACAAGCTATTTGACTCATGGAAGAACAAATGAATGGGATTTAATGGATACAACTAGAAGTCAAAGTCTTGATGTACAGGATTACACTAAAGCCGACATGTTACGTAAACAGACGATAGCCGCCGACATGTTACGTAAACAGACGATATATTCAAGGAAGAAGAAGCTTCCTTCCATCCTTGTGTCCCCGTTTGCTTTAATGGAGAAACCGTCAGTAAGGAGGACATCTCAGCATCAGAACATCTACTACGTGTCAGCAGACGATACCTTACTTCATAGAACATCTTATATAGAATGATATTGTATCACGTGTCAGCAGACGATACATTACTTCATAGAACATCTTATGTAGAATGATATTCTATCACGTGTCAGCAGACGATACATTACTTCATAGAACATCTTATATAGAATGATATTCTATCACGTGTCAGCATATAGGTGGTCATATAGAATGATATTATACTACGTGTCAGCAGACGATACCTTACTTCATAGAACATTTTATATAGAATGATATTCTATCACGTGTCAGCATATAGAAGGAATATTCTATCACGTGTCAGCAGACGATACATTACTTCATAGAACATCTTATGTAGAATGATATTCTATCACGTGTCAGCAGACGATACCTTACTTCATAGAACATTCTATGTAGAATGATATTCTATCACGTGTTAGCATATAGAAGGAATATTCTATCACGTGTCAGCAGACGATACATTACTTCATAGAACATCTTATGTAGAATGATATTCTATCACGTGTCAGCATATAGGGGGTCATATAGAATGATATTGTATCACGTGTCAGCAGACGATACTTTACTTCATAGAACATTTCATATAGAATGATATTCTATCACGTGTCAGCATATAGAAGGAATATTCTATCACGTGTCAGCAGACGATACCTTACTTCACAGAACATTTTATATAGAATGATATTCTATCACGTGTCAGCATATAGAAGGAATATTCTATCACGTGTCAGCAGACGATACCTTACTTCATAGAACATCTTACATAGAATGATATTCTATCACGTGTCAGCAGACGATACATTACTTCATAGAACATCTTGCATGTATATAGAATGATATTCTATCACGTGTCAGCATATAGAATGAATATTCTATCACGTTTCAGCAGACGATACCATACTTCATAGATCATCTTATATATAGAATGACATTCTACATTTTTATTCCATGGTATTTGAAGATTCTTTAATGGTATATACAAAGTAAAATTACTTACTGACATTATCATTTCATATTTTGTATATGTAACTCATTCTATGCATGTTAATCATTGTTATAACATTTTATTTCGGAGATGATGATATAAGTTGGATAAATTGTGCACAATTCTTTTGCTTTTTCCGCAATAAAATCTATTGATCACTTCATAACTTATTGCTTATGACAAGAGAATGAGCCATATTGATATTCAAGGTCGTAGGTCATTGGTCAAGGTCACAAATTGGAATTTTTTTTATTAAAATATCCTTGTACACAGCTTAGAGGTTACAGTTCTGATAGGATATTTACCAAACGTCATACATTTATATTGCTTATGACAAGAGGAAGAACCCTTAGGCTACTGACTTTCAAGGTCAAAGGTCGTAGGTCAAAGGTCGAGGTCACAGATTTGAAATGGTCAAAATCCTTGTATACAGCCCAGAGGGCACCTTTTTGATTGGATCGGAACCAAATTCATACATTTATTGCACACGACAAGAGGATGAAACCTACCGATTTTCATGGTCACATTTCAAAGGTCAAGGTCACAGTTTGGAAATAGTCAACATTCTTGTATACGGCCTAGAAGGGCACAGTTTTGAATGAAGCTTGACCAATCTTCGTTTACTAATTGCTTATGACAAGAGGAAAAACCCTATTAATTTCCAAGGTCATTGGTCAAGTTCACAGATGAGAAATAGTTAAAATCTTTGTATACAGACTAGAGGGTATATTGATTCTCACGCCGTGCTAGACGATGCTACGCTTTACGTTGGCAAGGTTTATTATTTTAGATATAAGTACCACTAGCGAGGGTTACATTTCCAAAACGCGCTGGTCTGGCAAAATTTATGGTTTTATATCCCCGCAAACAAAGTTTGTGGGATAAATAGGAATCATCCTATTTGTCCGTCCGCCCGTCTGTCCATCATACTTTGTCTGGACAAAGCTTCCCCACTGGGCATGGATTTCAATAATAGTTCACCCAATAGGACCAAAGGGAATGTTATGGCCTTGAACCGAGGTCAAATGTCAAGGTCTCAATAGACACCATTAGTAAAACCTTGTCAGAGGCATAACTCCTCCCCTGTGCATGGATTTCAATAACATTTTACACAAATGTTCCATGGGACATAAGGAGATGTCATGACCTTGAACTACACAAATGCCCCTTAGGACCTAAGGATGTGTCATTAGCTTGAGCAAAGGTCAAGGTCACAATAGACGCCATGGCTAAAACCTTGTCCGGGGCATAACTCCTTCCCCTGTGTATGGACTTATTAAATATTTCTCACAATTGTTCCCATGCACCCAAGGCATGTGTTATGACCTTGAACTACGGTCAAAGTCACAATAGACACTATTATAGTAGAACGTTTTTTCGATTTTATTTGTCCGTGCCATAATTTCATCCCCTTTGTATGGATCTTAATATTTCACAGAATTGTTCTCTTGGACCTAAGGGTGTATCATGACCTTGAACTACGATAAAAGGTCAAGGTCCCAATAGACACTTGATCCAAGGTAACTTTTCAAAGAATATTGCTGCGGGGTTGTTTTTTTTGTGGTCACGAGGCTGTCTCACCTGGAGTAGTTTGTTCAACTCCAGATTTAATGTTTACGACTGTAACGAGTAAACCAAGCTTCAAATTTCATCTTAATAACTGTATCTTTATCCATATTATAAAACAAGACCGGGAAAACTGTCCATACGTCAATAAGATTAACCCCGCCAAAAGTAGGTCAGCGGTAAGGACTTATAGAACTAAAACTGACAGACAGACAAGATTGAATCTCATTTAGTGCTGGATAGGGACTTATATATAGCCTTATAACTGACAGACAGACAAGATCGAGTTTCGACCATTATATAAAACTGTCAGACGGACAGAGAGATAAGGTCGAGTCTTCATCATTGCTGGTTATGAACTTACAGTCCTAAAACTTTCAGACAGACAGAGAGACAAGGTCGAGTCTTCATCATTGCTGGATAGGGACTTCTAGCTTTATAACTGATAGACATACAAGCTCGAGTCTCCGCCATTGCTGGTTAGGGACTTACAGCCCTTAAACTGACAGACAGACAAGGTCGAGTCTTCATCATTGCTGGATAGGGACTTAAAGTCATATAACTGACAGAGACAAGGTTGAGTCGCCTTCATTGCTGGATAGGGACTTACAGCCCTATAACTGACAGACAGACAATGTTGAGTCTCCTTTATTGCTGGATAGGGACTTACAGCCCTACAACTGACAGACAGACAGATAAGTTTGAGTCTTCATCATTGCTGAATAGGGACTTATAGCACTATAACTGAATGACAGACAGGGTTGAGTCTTCATCATTGCTGGATAGGGACTTAAAAGTCCTATAACAGACAGACAGATAAGGTTGAGTCTTCACCATTGCTGGATAGGGACTTAAAGCACTATGACAGACAGACAAGGTTGAGTCTCCATCATTGCTGGATAAGGACTTGTAGCCCTATAACAGACAGACAAGGTTGAGTCTTTATCATTTCTGGATAGGGACTTATAGCCCTATAGCTGACAGACAGACAGACAGACAGACAAGGTTGAGTCTCCTTCATTTATGGATAGGGACTTGTTGCCCTATAACTGGTTTTATACTTGGTTTAACATCCAACCCAAAGCTTAAAGACATCACAAAATAATCATGATTATTTACAAAGTTTTATTGCTTATATTCAGTTGTACATTTTTAATTAGGTAAACTATTTTTAACACTATTTCATTCACAAAAATTAATAATTCTAGATTTGATTTCACAAAAATGTCAGTTTCTCACTCATTTAGATTTCATATGTTCATCAAAAGTATACGGCATATGTGTAGAAGAAAAAAACATGAAATAAATAAATAATGGCATATAAACACAATACAAATTGATAAAAAATAAACCATAAACCGCTAAAGGCAGTAAGGCCAGGTTGCAAAGTATCTATATTAGATGACGTATACTTTTTTCCTGTGCAGACAGAAAGGTCAAAGGTAAATAATACTATTGTGAAATGAAAAAAGCTATGTTTATGAGGATTCTACATATCAAAGCCCAACTCATTATAGTCAAAAGTAGGTCAAAGGTCAAGGTCACTTGGTCAAGTCATGATATCAAATGAACGATCTGGTCATGAGGAATCTATATGACCTACCTCATACAGTTTAAAAGACGGTCAAAGGTCAATGTCAAGGTCACTTGGTCAAAAGTTATGATATCAAATGAAAGATCCGGTCACAAGGAATCTATATGTGAAATATCAAAACCAAAAGTAGGTCAAAGGTCAATGTCAAGGTCACTAGGTCAAAAGTCATGATCTCAAATGAAAGTTCAGGTCATGAGGAATCTATAGGTGAAATTTCAAAACCCTACCCCTTATAGTACATGAGATATTGCCCAGGTTAAAGATTTTTTTTAAGTAGGTCAAACTCCATGATCAAGGTCACTAGGTCAAAAGTAATGATATCAAATGAAAGGTATGATCATAAGGATTCTGCATGTGAAATCTCAAAGCCATGTCCTCTATAGTTCATGAGATATGGCCCAGGTTAATCTTTTTTAAAAGTAGGTCAAACTCCAAGGTGAATGTCACTAGGTCAAATTTTCTTGCTGAGTTTGATTTGTCCCATCATGATCTTTTACCATGTCAAGTTTCAAGTTGCTGTTCCAAGCAGTTTTCTCTCAACAGACTTAAATGTAACACCTTAACCAAAATGTTGACACAATGACAGACAGACGGATGGACTTTGCCATTTAATAGACCGGATTTTGCTTTGCAATCGAGCAAAAATCTGCACACAAACAGAACCCCTGGATTACTAGACTTAATACTCCAGTAAAAGTATTCAGGCTGAGAATGTAGGTCAAGGTCATAAGGTCAAAAGAAAAGCTCTTGTCCTCAAAAATTTAAAAATAATATGTCAAAGCTGTACTAGTATATCCATTCTAGTTCATGGGGCATATACATGCAGTCCCAATATTGTTTTTTTAATATTCAATTCTAGAGTCAAGGTCACTATGTAATAAGTAATGGTAACAAATAAAAGGTCATGTAATGGGCCACACAAAGCACAACACTTTGACATTTTAACACTTGGAGTTCTACTTCAACCAAAATATTGACAGAGGCTAATTCATGTAATAGATTTGCTACGAAAATGGGAGATTTAAGAAATTTATGACATTTTGTTTCTGTAGAATACTTATCTGAAGAAGAAGTATATACTGTAAAATCATTTATTTTCGTGGGTTTAAAATTTCGTTGTTTTGGGGCTGAAACTGTTTTCGTTGACATATAATTTCGTTGATTTCTGACTTTCCAAAATTTTTTTTTTCATTAAATAAACGAATATGATAAAAGAAATCAAACGTTGTACATCTGTAAAACTTATACATGTATGTCACAGTAGATGTACGTATTGTAAGTATTAACGTTGTATAGTGTTTTTTACTTGCTTTTACTTTGACAATGTGATCCTTATTATTGTGGATGGTAATAAACGACCAATTATACAAAATGTTAATTGAAATATTGGCAGATAATAATCTGTATCAAAATTTTTCTTTGCTGAGTTTGCGTAGAATACGTAGCTACGATAAAATCTACATCCAGAAAGTTAAAATCTAATCTGAAAATGAATTCGTATTGTGTAAAGAATGGATGAAACTCGCTAGGTACCCTGTGCTTTAACTGGCTTTATTCATTTCTTTTTAATTTGATAGCTTGTCGGAGCACTGTCGGATGATATGCAATGTTTTATGTATTGCGGCACATGTTTTGCCTTTAGTTTGTTTGGCTTTGACCGTAATTAGAAAGTTTGGCTTCATAGTTAATGGACAATAGATTTTAGTTGATTGATTTCCAAGCGTAACGATTCTAATACCGAGTCCATGCAATATAAGTATGCAGACTTTTAATAAAAGATTGCTACCTGGACCGATATCTCCAGCTGTTTATACTGTACATTCAAGAATGAACATTTAAAAAAAGGATAACATTGTATACAGACAACGAAAGAGTGAAACATGTATTGTCAACGTCTGTCAATAATGTATGACACGGTCAATAAAATCTCAATTACATATTTATATCTATCAAAGTCAAAGCAAATTTTCATCATGGATTTAATTTCGTTGTTTTTAACCACCCACGAATACAACGAAATTAAATCCCCAACGAAAATTTATGATTTTACAGAAATACAGCAATAATGAGCATCTACACGATCAATTTTCTTCCTTTCTTAAATCATTCTTCATTTGGGAGCATTGGTTTTGCCATCTCAGATAAATTGAATAGAACCGGTACTAAATACTAAAATCTCCAATCCCTACTTTTATTTTTCATTTATGTTTTAAATAAGACAGATGCATTTTTTTCTATGGAAATTCCTTTTGTTTTTGAGCCTCTATGTTGCCTTTTTGAGTTAAGGGCGGATGCTTAACAGAAATAGAAACTGGTATGACCTAAAGCTAATGTTCATCAGAGTCAAATATAACGGCTATTTACATAATTATAAAAGTGGTATAATACATCATATACAGAAAACTGATCATTTCTTGGAAACTTTGTTTTGATGAAATTGTTACTTAATCAAAAGTTGAAATGTTTGAAATTAACTGACAATAAGTTACACTTAACCAACTTGAAGGTTTTTTAAAAAAGTTTACACGCCAATTAAATTGTGAATTTTCACAAATATAAAAATCTCCATGATATAATCAGAACAGAGGTACTGTAAACGTATTAATTTTCGTGGTAGGAAATTTTCGCAAAATAACCATCACAACAGTACCAGGCGTGGTGGTTATTTTGACAAGATCCGGAGTGTTCCCTTTAGTCTTTTATACTGGTTGTAATAATTTTTGCGATAATGATACAATTGCGAAAAGCGTGAAAATGACCCACATGTGAAAATTTCCACGTTTACAGTGTCATAATCGTACAATATCACACATCATCTGTCTCAAAGTCCAGTGCTGTGTTTGGTAAATACAAGGTCCATGTTTACAATAAATAGACACATTGTCACAATGGTACGTTATCACACGTCATCTCTCTCTAAGTCCAGTGCTGTGTTTGGTAAATACAACGTCCATGTTTACAATAAATAGACACATTGTCACAATGGTACGTTATCACACTTCATCTCTCTCTAAGTCCAGTGCTGTGTTTGGTAAATACAACGTCCATGTTTACAATAAATAGACACATTGTCACAATGGTACGTTATCACACGTCATCTCTAAGTCTAGTGCTGTGTTGGGTAAATACAAGGTCCTTTTTCTCTCTTCACTTGATATCTCCTCTAGTTTGTTATATACAGGCGTCTTGTCATGGAACACTTCAGGTAAGTCTGCGAGGCTGCGACGTGTAGATCTACGTACAGGTGTTACCACGGCACAGGAAGTGGTAGGAGAGGTGACCACACCCGACGATTTCCTCTTCCTAGAGACAATGTCAGAAAATACTATAAATATTAAACATTTACAGCATTTATAGAAGCTGATTCTTGACAGAGAGGATTTGGTTGGTTATTCTTTTATGACATTATTAGTAAGTCTAATGACAAACCTTGTCTGTTTTCAATAGTTTTTATCATAATCAACCATATCAATCATGGCCTCAAGATTTTGTTTTTGAATCAACAAGTAAATTTTGTAATCTGGTAGACACCAGTTGTTGAGAAAGAAACTTTAACAAAGAGATAAATGAGTACAAAGCCAATTGTGCCTCATATGAAATTCAAGTGAAATTAACAAAAACTTTACATTTAAGTTCAAATGAAATCTATGTGAAACAAGCACAAACATGAAATTTACATGAAATTTTTACATGAAATTCATGTGAAGTTTCTGACAAACATTTTATGGGAATTCAATTTCGCATGGTAGTCACAAAGAAAAATTCATGTAAAATTCATGTGAAATAAATTTATGTGAAAATATTTACATAAATCTTATTTGAAATTTATATGAATTTCTCATGAACTTTCATGTGAAATTTACATGATGCTCATTTCATGTGAATTTCGTGTAAATCTTATTTGAAATTTATATGAATTTCTCATGAACTTTCATGTGAAATTTACATGATGCTCATTTCATGTGAATTTCGTGTGCGGCAAAATTGGCTGTGTAATGCGGTAAAGTTGAATATTTCATGTTTTAGTTATTTACCTTTTAGAGAAGGGAGTAACTTCTTTGACGACGAATTTAATAGCACTGGATTCAAAGATATTAGTCTCGTCAACCTGTCTCTGTACAGTGGTCTGTTTACGAGCATGCTGCTCTCTCTCCTTAATCACCTCCTTAACGATCTCCGTTAATGATGTAGCTAGCTCCGCAGCTGGCTGTAAAATTAATAGCGAAGAACATCAACAGTTACATAAGCTGAGAGAGAACATGTCTTGTTACTATAGACTCAAGTGATACATTTATAGTTAGAAAGGAAGGAGTCTCCGACAACACCAACAGCAAAACCCCAAAACAATCGATGAAAAACACAGAGCAGACACGCACAGAAAGAGACGCAAAAGGTACAAGGAACATCAAATCACAAAGAAACATCAAACACAAATGACTACACATAAACCAACGAGACCAATGGGCAATCAGTGCTGACTTTGGAAGGCCATCTGCCAAGCAAGTAGCAAACAGTGTGGTTATCTGGATTACGTTCGCACAACCCTTCTAATTTTCAAATTACCCAGAGGTTTTGAAGAATGTGGTGTTAAATAATGTCCCCTCACTGTAAGATGACCATACATGCAGACAGCATAATGCAGGGGCTAAGAAACAAACATTAAGATTCAATCACTATAATAACGTCCCCTCACTGTAAGATGACCATACATACAGACAGCATAATGCAGGGGCTAAGAAACAAACATTAAGATTCAATCACTATGATGATTTCCTTTGAAACTGCATAGTAAGTTTCATGATGATAGGTGCAACACACACTCTCTTCGAAATGTGTTGTTCCAGTTTTAGAATATATATAACTGAGCATTATTTCTGACAGCCGACTCAAACACCTGTAACACACTGTCAGTATCCCCTGATGACTGTAGCACTCTGGCCTTACAGATATAGAACTTAGCTGAGCTACGTGCCACATACACATTCTATAATCTATATATATAACTGAGCATTATTTCTGACGGCCGACTCAAACACCTGTAACACACTGTCAGTATCCCCTGACGACTGTAGCACTCTGGCCTTACAGATATAGAACTAGGCTTAGCTACGTGCCACATACACATTCTATAATCTATATATATTCCTGAGCATTATTTCAGACAGCTGACTCAAACACCTGTAATGCACTGTCAGTATCTCCTGACGACTGTAGCACTCTGGCCTTACAGATATAGAACTTGGCTGAGCTACGTGCCACATACACATTCTATAATCTATATATATATACCTGAGCGTTATTTCTGACGGCCGACTCAAACACCTGTAACACACTGTCAGTATCCCCTGATGACTGTAGCACTCTAGCCTTACAGATATAGAACTTGGCTGAGCTGGCTGCCATGTCCATGTTCTCCTCTATTTGGTCAAGCCATTTGAGAGTGTCTTGTAGAGGACAACCCTATAATAAAGGAAAATAAAGTATCATAATAATTTATAATTTGAACCAGAGTGTTTGAGGAGTATACATGGCCTGCAGGAAGGTTGACACATTTAGCCGTAAGACTTAGTACTGTAAACGTATTTATTTTCGCTGGGGGAATTTTGGCAAAATGACCTTTGCAACAGTATGCCGAGGGCTAATTTTGGCGAAATCGGGAGTTTTCCCTTGAGTCTTTTATACTGGTTGTAATTTTCACACAGGGGTTATTCTATCGATAATAATAGAATCACGATAATCATGAAAATTATCCCAATGCGAAAATTTCCACGTTTATAGTACATGTGGTCTATACTCATACCTTCAAATCAATAAACCTTAAACCCCCTAAAGCCAGTATAGCTAGATTGCGAGGCATTAGTTTCAGTTGATGTATACTTTATCTAATGTACATGTATAATTAAAAGGAATCTTAATTAAAACCCTACCCCTAATATAACGTGGAATCTATACTTACCGCATCAAACAATGTGGTACATTCCTCTAACATTGAATCTAGCTGATCCTCCAAGGAGAGGTCATCTGATATGCTCCCACTGTAATTATAATCAAGTCACTCAATCACAAAAACTTAAGTTTATGATGCTACTGTAATAATATCAACTCGGTTACAATAAACCATATATATAAGGCTTAAAGTATCCTACATATCCATGCTTCTCTCATTAACATGATTAATTAAAGTAAATCAAATCAAGTCCTGATGCCACTGCTTCACACTATTAAGAAATGACTGTCTTACTTTTGGTGTTCATGGGTGTATGGTCACGTGTATGGTCACGTGCAAATTCCATGAATCGCGATTCGATTCTCAGAATATTTGCACGTGTGCCAACCAGAATTATACACCCATGAACACCAAAAGTAAGACAGTCATTTCTTATATTTATATTTTTTCTAAGTATCAGACACCCTATTTTTGCACGAACATTGCTTATACATGTACAGGGAATTACCGCATCATTGGTAAATTCTCCCTACGTTCAAAACATGGACGCGACGTCACAATTGGCAGTCCAATTTATTGGATATAAAATATGAACTACAGAATGTCAAAAGTAATCTTCCTTAGGGAAGTGGTGTAACATCATCAAATAAAACAAACTCTTTCTTCAAATTTACAACCGCGTGGTCTTTATCAAGAAAATTTTACAGACACAGTACAAAGTCTATGTAACGTCCATCTTTGCTCTTGTAATGTTTGTTAAAGCGCTTGCTTATCATGATGTCATAGACGTCCTGAGACCTGGAAAAACGCATTAACGCGACGTCATAATTCCCGCACTACTGCTAAGATGTGTACAAAGGTATGATCGGTTGCGCTGAACGTTGCATCCACACGGAGCTAAAGTATTTAGTTTTCTTATCCAAATATCCTCTACAAGGAGACGCATAGCTCTACCATTATGTCCTAATTTTTGTAGAACCACGTATTCAATGTCCTTCATGTTATGGTTTTCGAAGTGACTATTAATTGGTTTTTCATTTGAATTTTTATGTCACGCAGATGTTCGCTGATGCGTTCTTTTAAAGTTCTCTCTGTTTCGCCGACGTAAATAGCGCAGTCGCATTTTGTGCATTTTATTCCATATATAATGTTCCTATTTGTGCATCGGGCCTCCTTTATTACTTGATGTGTGTCCTTTCTATCGGCGCTTGGGATATCTGACCTGATCATCTTCTGACAAAATACGCACATACATGGAGTTTCCTTCTTTATTATTCTGTTTGTCTTCATATGAATCAAGGAGTCACATATATTTGTGTCCCTTCTGTACGCCACAAGTGGTGGTTGTTTAAAAGCAGCTTGGAGTCTTTCAGAATTGTCGAGAATGGTGCTTCTGCAGAATATTTCTAATATCTAGGAGTTGTTTAGAGAACGTGACAACCAGCGGTACTCTATCCCCTGC
Organism: Pinctada imbricata; assembly: GCA_033119305.1. Classification (NCBI taxonomy): domain Eukaryota; kingdom Metazoa; phylum Mollusca; class Bivalvia; order Pterioida; family Pteriidae; genus Pinctada; species Pinctada imbricata. The sequence goes on along the minus strand of VSWD01000006.1, from coordinate 419,800 downwards.
TTTTTTGTTTGGTTTTGTTTGTAGTAAATCCTCCCGTTTAAGCTGGTCCACCCGTTGTAATTGCTGTTCAATCTTTTTACCGCTAAATCCCCTTTTCCGCAACTTTGTACACATCTTAGCGGTAGCGCCGGAAATATGACGTCGCGTCAATGCGTTTTTCCAGGTCTCAGGACGTATATGACATCATGATAAGCAAGCGCTTTAACAAACATTACAAGCGCAAAGATGGACATTACATAGACTTTGTATTGTGTCTGTAAAATTTTCTTGATAAAGACCACGCGGTTGAAAATTTGAAGAAAGAGTTTGTTTTATTTGATGATGTTAACTACAGAAGTTTATAGAATTATAAAATCGTAACTACAGAAGTTTATAGAATTATAAAATCTTAACAACAGAAGTTTATAGAGTTATAAAATCTTAATTACAGATGTTTAAAGAATTATAAAATCTTAACTACAGAAGTTTATAGAATTATAAAATCTTACGTAGATCTGATACGGCTGAGATCGTCAGATTGTGCTAGATCAAATTTGTCCTGTAGATTGGTGACCGCTCTACTCTCCTTCTCCATGGTCTCTTGCTGTAAATTAATATATAACATGTATAATCATCACTGGAATTGAAATATGACGGGTAAATGAGGCTGTGTGTTAATGTTAGGCAAAACACTCAAACGTTAGTTTGATTACTTTAGCCAATAAAACCTGCAATTACAGTATGCAGTGTCATTATTTCTAGATAAATTTAGTTCTAATTAAATGAAGGAGCAAACGTTGCAGAAAAATAACAATATTTGAGAAGTTACATTGTTAAATCATTGAGTCTTTAAACAAAATAACAATAGTACCAAAAGTTTAAAAGGACTTAATACTGGTATTTATCAGCTGAACTGAACCTGTCATTTTCAAGATAAATCAAGCAACAGTTATAATTTTTCATTATTTTATCGCTCAGGGTGTATGGTTTTATAAACAGAATCTTTACAATATTTCATTATTTTATCACTCAGGGTGTATGGTTTTTTAAGCAGACTCTTTACAATATTTCATTATTTTATCGCTCAGGGTGTATGGTTTTATAAACAGAATCTTTACAATATTTCATTATTTTATCACTCAGGGTGTATGGTTTTATAAACAGAATCTTTACAATATTTCATTATTTTATCACTCAGGGTGTATGGTTTTTTAAGCAGACTCTTTACAATATTTCATTATTTTATCACTCAGGATGTATGGTTTTATAAGCAGACTCTTTACAATATTTCATTATTTTATCACTCAGGATGTATGGTTTTATAAACAGAATCTTTACAATATTTCATTATTTTATCACTCAGGGTGTATGGTTTTTTAAGCAGACTCTTTACAATATTTCATTATTTTATCACTCAGGATGTATGGTTTTATAAGCAGACTCTTTACAATATTTCATTATTTTAACGCTCAGGGTGTATGGTTTTATAAATAGAATCTTTACAATATTTCATTATTTTATCACTCAGGGTGTATGGTTTTTTAAGCAGACTCTTTACAATATTTCATTATTTTATCACTCAGGATGTATGGTTTTATAAGCAGACTCTTTACAATATTTCATTATTTTATCACTCAGGATGTATGGTTTTATAAGCAGACTCTTTACAATATTTCATTATTTTATCACTCAGGATGTATGGTTTTATAAACAGAATCTTTACAATATTTCATTATTTTATCACTCAGGGTGTATGGTTTTTTAAGCAGACTCTTTACAATATTTCATTATTTTATCACTCAGGATGTATGGTTTTATAAGCAGACTCTTTACAATATTTCATTATTTTATCACTCAGGATGTATGGTTTTATAAGCAGACTCTACAATATTTCATTATTTTATCACTCAGGATGTATGGTTTTATAAGCAGACTCTTTACAATTTTTCATTATTTTATCGCTCAGGGTGTATGGTTTTTTAAGCAGACTCTTTACAATATTTCATTATTTTATCACTCAGGGTGTATGGTTTTATAAACAGACTCTTTACAATATTTCATTATTTTATCACTCAGGGTGTATGGTTTTATAAGCAGACTCTTTACAATATTTCATTATTTTATCGCTCAGGGTGTATGGTTTTTTAAGCAGACTCTTTACAATATTTCATTATTTTATCGCTCAGGGTGTATGGTTTTATAAGCAGACTCTTTACAATATTTCATTATTTTATCGCTCAGGGTGTATGGTTTTTTAAGCAGACTCTTTACAATATTTCATTATTTTATCACTCAGGGTGTATGGTTTTATAAGCAGACTCTTTACAATATTTCATTATTTTATCACTCAGGGTGTATGGTTTTTTAAGCAGACTCTTTACAATATTTCATTATTTTATCACTCAGGGTGTATGGTTTTATAAGCAGACTCTTTACAATATTTCATTATTTTATCGCTCAGGGTGTATGGTTTTTTAAGCAGACTCTTTACAATATTTCATTATTTTATCGCTCATGGTGTATGGTTTTATAAACAGAATCTTTACAATATTTCATTATTTTATCGCTCAGGGTGTATGGTTTTTTAAGCAGACTCTTTACAATATTTCATTATTTTATCGCTCAGGGTGTATGGTTTTATAAACAGAATCTTTACAATATTTCATTATTTTATCGCTCAGGGTGTATGGTTTTATAAGCAGACTCTTTACAATATTTCATTATTTTATCACTCAGGGTGTATGTTTTTTTAAGCAGACTCTTTACAATATTTCATTATTTTATCACTCAGGGTGTATGGTTTTATAAACAGAATCTTTACAATATTTCATTATTTTATCGCTCAGGGTGTATGGTTTTATAAGCAGAATCTTTACAATATTTCATTATTTTATCACTCAGGGTGTATGGTTTTTTAAGCAGACTCTTTACAATATTTCATTATTTTATCGCTCAGGGTGTATGGTTTTATAAACAGAATCTTTACAATATTTCATTATTTTATCGCTCAGGGTGTATGGTTTTATAAACAGAATCTTTACAATATTTCATTATTTTATCGCTCAGGGTGTATGGTTTTATAAACAGAATCTTTACAATATTTCATTATTTTATCGCTCAGGGTGTATGGTTTTTTAAGCAGACTCTTTACAATATTTCATTATTTCATCGCTCAGGGTGTATGGTTTTATAAGTAGACTCTACCACAGTGACGCAGACCCAATGCTTGAATAGTGTTACATGATTTCTCCAAGTCAGTGGTAGGGCTGTCATGATTCACCGCAGTTCTCGATTCACTGCGGTTCTTAACGACGGTTCGATACACCATATGAGAAGAGGCCGTAACGTTGGTTTACTGTTCCTTTCCGGCATTTAGTTTTATCTTTAAGTTTTTGAAAAGTAGGTCAAAGTCCAAGGTCAAGGTCACTAGATCAAAGGTCATGGTCTCAAATGAAAGGTCTCCTTACAAGGTATCTTCATGTGAAATATCAAAGCCCTACCCCTTTTAAATCAAAGAGATATAGCCCAGTTTAAAGTTTTGTCTTCGGACGACGACGCTGAGGGTATGGCATATGCTCTCCGGACTTTTTCGTCCTGGCGAGCTAAAAAATCAACATGCTGACTAAGATAACTGCTGCGTTTTTTACTTTTTTTTCTAGTTTTCTAGTCAATACAATATTTCTCAAAGCATTCAAGTTATGAATTATCGTAATTTGTTGTTGTTAAACTGTTTTAATAAAATATCTGACAAATTACAGAAATGCCTTCATATCTACATTAAAAATGATGTATCGTGATACAAATCGTATCGTGAGTAAATATCGCGATACGTATCGTATCAAAAGCTTAGCGTATCATGTCAGCCCTAGACAGGGGGATGTTAAATTCTAATTCAATGTTGCTACATCATCGAATTTCATTGGCTGTTTGCTCCTTAGTTATGGCAGTAAAACGATAACATACTAGGCTTTGACATTGCTTAAGTCACATTTCACCTTACATGTATCTTCACAAAAAAATAAATTGCATTATATTGGGAATATGTAACTAGATATTGACATTATGTTTGCAGATGGTAAAGGCTGATTTTACAATGCAAACATCCCTTTTTCTGGCTACGCTAACTTGTTGCCAGAAAAACTCAGTTTGCTACCATAAAATCAGCATTTACCATCTGCAAACACAATGTCAGAAGCTAGTTATTCCCTAATCACTGAAAGCTGTATGATTTCCGAATAAGGAATAATCATAATGATAGATCCTGTATGTAATTGTCCATATCTGTACCTTACATGTCAATATCTATACCTTACCTGTTGAGACAGTTCCTCCACTGTAAGGCTCCTCTTCCTTTTCGGATCCATCCGTTTCTTTGCCGACAGGTGGGCATCAAAGCACATCAGGTGTCGGAACTTGGAAGGTGTCCTGCCCTTTGCCTTCAACCAATCATCAAGTCTGCCTCTACAATAGAGGGAACATATACTGTACAATCATCAAGTCTGCCTCTACAATAGAGGGAACATATACTGTACAATCATCAAGTCTGCCTCTACAATAGAAGGAACATATACTGTACAATCATCAAGTCTGCCTCTACAATAGAAGGAACATATACTGTACAATCATCAAGTCTGCCTCTACAATAGAGGGAACATATATTGTACAATCATCAAGTCTGCCTCTACAATAGAAGGAACATATACTGTACAATCATCAAGTCTGCCTCTACAATAGAGGGAACATATACTGTACAATCATCAAGTCTGCCTCTACAATAGAGGGAACATATACTGTACAATCATCAAGTCTGCCTCTACAATAGAGGGAACATATACTGTACAATCATCAAGTCTGCCTCTACAATAGAGGGAACATATACTGTACAATCATCAAGTCTGCCTCTACAATAGAGGGAACATATACTGTACAATCATCAAGTCTGCCTCTACAATAGAGGGAACATATACTGTACAATCATCAAGTCTGCCTCTACAATAGAGGGAACATATACTGTACAATCATCAAGTCTGCCTCTACAATAGAGGGAACATATACTGTACAATCATCAAGTCTGCCTCTACAATAGAGGGAACATATACTGTACAATCATCAAGTCTGCCTCTACAATAGAAGGAACATATACTGTACAATCATCAAGTCTGCCTCTACAATAGAGGGAACATATACTGTACAATCATCAAGTCTGCCTCTACAATAGAGGGAACATATACTGTACAATCATCAAGTCTGCCTCTACAATAGAGGGAACATATACTGTACAAGTCATGTACTCCACTGTAAAACATATAATTTTATATAAGTAATGGGTCAGAGTACATTAAGACAACATCTTGTGTTGGACTTTTTACCCGAGAGAAGCACAATATTTGGGGCTTACAGACCTGCCTACCTGCGGCCATTTTCACAAAAATTCTTACGATAAACTTGAGGATTTGTTGTAACTTTCAATTCATCATATCTCAGTCAAATAAATCACAATATTCAAACAGTTTTGATTTTCTTTCTCTAACTACTGAAACATCCAAAATGTGGCTTAAGATTTAAATATTGAATATGGATTTTTAGAAATATATGTATTTGAAAGTTACGACAAATTCTAAAATTTATCGTAAGTATTTTTGTGAAAATGGCTGCTTTTTCTCACTTTAAGTGTAATATTAGTTACATAGCAGTGATTCAGATTGGCGTCGGCCATCGGCCATTTGCCGATATAATCTCTGAATGGCCGATTGATGTGTCCTGCATCTGCCGAAATGGCCTATTCCTTTCCTGTTCGTCTGACATATAAGCCGATCAAATTTTCCCATGAGCAGACACAATTTAAGGTCGAGTTGACTTGGTACCTCGATAAACATGTAGCAACAGTTTCATTGGATGATAAAAAAGAGTCCGTCGTACAAGCGCTTTATGTAATGGTGACTCGGCGAATGCTTATTAGGCAGTGGCTCCGGATACGAACGTTCGTACCTTTAGACCTATGTCTCGGCGTACGAACATGTGTCCGATTGGTCTGTAACTGTCCTGTGACTCGGGTCATGTGTCCATAACAAAATAAAAAAGTTGATTTTTGTAACCATATCAAGGTATACGAGTTTATTCTGCATTATCTGTAATTTAGCAACCGGGACAAGAGGTTATTTTCTATGCTCTCAATCATAATAGTGAACACTGATCAGAAATAGACGCGCACTTGTCAGCTGTTGTGTGCATGTACTGACATTCCGTTGCTCCAGCGGAATTTGAAGTTTTTGAAAGTTTTGAGATGATAACAAATACGTACATGTAGCTGAAACTCCGTGCTTTTTACTTAATTAACTTTTCAGAATATGTCACAGAAAAGATACAATTTGAACACTAGATTCATTGAAAAAAAAAAAAAAATGAACCAAATTGAAAGATATATGCATTTGTGTTCGTACGCTGAGACATAGGTCTGAAGATACAAACGTTAAAGCGTGTAAATAACCGAGTCTGAATAAAGCTGCGACTGGGCAAGGGCCAGCAAACTTTGTTTGATCTGATCAAAGAATCTCCAAGCGGCGGTCCCCTTGCGGCAGTCCCCCAAGCGGCACTCCTGACACCCCCAGCCCTGAAGTTCAGGCTGAACAACCTGTCAACGTACTGTTGATAGAAAATTCCAAAATAATTGGGTAACCCTATACCCTTGGTTACCGTATGATGAAACTGCGGACGCCATGCTCTGTAAAATATGCCTTGAGTCAAATAGAAACAATACCTTTACACAAGGTAATAGAAACTTTAAAACAAGCTCCTAGCTCCTTTAAAGACCACATCAAGTCTTACGACCATCAAACAGCACTAATAATCCCACTTCTACGGGAAAACAATAAGTAGGCCTCAGTTACACACCCATTATTTTCAAGCTTGTAGACTTCAATTTTCATCTCCAGATTGGCTCAGATTGCACCATTTTGCTTTAAGTTTAAAAAAAATTCCGGGGAGCATGCCCCCGGACCCCCCTAGCAAGCTCGAGCCTTGGATGCTCGGCTTGCGGCTATGCCACTCAACGGCCTATACTTTTGCCATGTTTAGGACAAAATGGCCTATAAGTTTTTGATGCTCTAGGCCAAGTGTCCTATAGCTTCTGAAAACAGTCTGAATCACTGCATAGTGTGTAGTTTACCTGATAAAGGATACATGTATATGGGGTTATTAAATTTACTACATCAGGTAAACTACACACTACATAACTAATATATCTTACCAACTGTATGATTCTTTAATCATTTTCATATATAAAACAAAGTGGCGTCTAAAGCAAAATTCTGACTTTTTATCAGTTGCTGGATATACAAATTGTTTTCTCCTTTACACGCGTTAAAAAGATTTACTACTGCCGAGTACTGGGTTTTAATCAAAACGAATCACCTGAAAACTGAATTCATTTCAGGTTGAGATTTACAATTACGGACATTAAGCGCCGCTAGTAGAGATTTACAATTAAGGACCTTAAGCGCCGCTAGTAGAGATTTACAATTAAGGACATTAAGCGCCGCTAGTAGAGATTTACAATTAAGGACATTAAGCGCCGCTAGTAGAGATATACAATAAAGGACATTAAGCGCCGCTAGTAGAGATTTACAATTAAGGACATTAAGTGCCGCTAGTAGAGATTTACAATTACGGACATTAAGCGCAGCTAGTAGAGATTTACAATTAAGGACATTAAGCGCCGCTAGTACACTGTGTACAATCCACGATGGGTACGGTTGTTTCGCTTCATTTTCCGGTTTCACTTTGAAACGGAGATTTTAAGTATTCAGGTCTAAAAATCTTATTTTACGTTGGTTTCCCCAAAACATAGGTTAGTATTTTTTGTATGTATGGTACCAGGAGAGATGTAAGTTTGTTTTACAACAACATGTCAGATAAGATCCATTTAATTATTAAAGCTGAACACATAACTTTGACGCAGAATGTATCCCAAGTCACATTGAACGTGTAATTTTCCAGACAATTTTGCATCAATCTCGGTCAAATTGCAAACATTGACATTAAAATAATATTTCTAATATTTAGAAATAACAGCAAAGTCATTGCATTAGCAAATCATTTGTAAAATACTTCAAATTTAGCACCAAAAATGGATATGTTGGTTTTTTGACTGTACGTGTATGTAAAATACGTACTGTACGGTTTATATAATATGTACTGTACGGTTTATATTTAGTCGTTTTATTTCATAAAAGCGAATTTGCCTTAAATATTCATTTTCTATACGAAATAGAACCTCCAGTGACGTTTATACTATATATTATATGTATCATATAAGTCGAGAGCAATGTTATTTTCAACAGGTTACTAGTTATCTTCGATTTTTTAGTACAGAGTAACATCCTCTGTACAACAAAGTGAAACAAATTTAAATAAAACACAAACACTAAAATACACAAATTTTCGGCCTCTTGGCCTTTATAGCCTCTAAGCTAATTTGGCCCCGGTCATTTTTTTATAAAAAGCGTCAGAGACTGATATCGCTATAGTGTGTATGATAATTAAAATGAAGGCAAGTTTTAAAGTATCATTAGAGTCTCTAAGATTTTGTAAGATTTTCATGGGTTCTATTTTCGGATAAGTGTATAAGTATCAAACTGTAGGGGAGTCGCAACGTAGGGGTGATTTCCGGCGAGGGGCTCAGAATGGGAACTTCTGAAATTCGGTTCTTCATGGTGTATTGTGGATTTCTCAAAAACGAATCGGCGAAACCCTAAATTAATTTCATATACATTTATTATTTAGACAGATATGGCCTTCAAAGCAGAATAATTTTAATGTTAAGAAATTTTCTGGAACAATCTGGTCCAAATGGGACCAAAGTCCATCTGAATGTCATGTCAAAATTTCTCTTTATTCACTTCACTTTCGTTTTCGGAGTGAAAATGGTATCGGAAAGGCATAATATTATTGTATCATTTAGTACCAAAGAAATCTACAGGAAATTATCTTTCTTTTTATAAATCACTTTCTATATAAGCCATTCATGCCAAGAAATTCTATTCAAATCTGCCGGTCGTCATGATACGGTAGCTTATTAAAACGGTTAACTCTGTAGAAACTAAATCGCTAAGGATTTCTTGGCATGATTTTAGCTCACCAGAGCGAAGTTCAAGTGAGCTATTGTCATAGCGCACCGTCCGTCGTCCGTCCATCCGTAGTCCGTCCGACTTTAACTTTTTACATTTTCGACATCTCCTCTGCAACCGCTACACAGAATTTCACGAAACCTTACAAGGCTTCTACTAAGTATGTGTTTTTTGTGCCGATCGGTCAACAAATATGGCCGCCGAGGCGTCCTTCCTATTTTGTAATAGATTCTTGAATTTATTTTGAAATCGTTTGTTTTTTATTCGTGTCATGATCAATAAGGTAGTACAGGAGAAGTCTATTTTTAAAATAACCATTCCTCCATTGTTTTGTATACTAAATCTTTAAGTTTTGCATCATATTTGCATCATATCGCCACGTAACTATATAGCTATATCTCATTATTGTTTGTTGTGCATCTATCATTGTACATGCATTTCTTTGATTTTTTTTTTCTTTTATGTGTCACTTTGGCCATAGCCATTTGTAAAAAAATGTGTTTTATGCCATTCTAATATGTATGGTGGCTGATTTGTGCCATGTCGCATTGTCGCGCCGCGCTTTGTCGCTTTGTCGCGTTGTCGCCTTTTAAAATGATAGCAGGAATGTATTTTCAACTGTAATTGTTTAGATAGTATCATTCATAAATTAAATGTTTGAAACAAAAAGAGTATATCTTCTACTTTATTTTGGGGCAAAATGCCTGTTTTCTGTTTAAAAATAACAGATTTCGCGACGATGCGACAACGCAACAATGCGACATCGCATCAATGCGACAACGCAACAACACGACAATGCGACAAAGCACGGCGCGACAATGCGACAACGTGCGGCGCGACAATGCGACAAATCAGCCACCATAAATATGATTGATTCTTTTTCCCTGTTAAGACAACAGACGCGAGCCGGGCTCTATTCTCCAATATAGACCCTATAGCGATAAGCCACGCCTACCTATTATCTGAAAGCAGATAAACGCGGCTCGGTGATAAATGTGATTGGCCGAGGACGCTAGAGCATTATGAGACAATAGAGCTTGTCATTTTTTATTTCTTAAATAAAAAATTTGAATTTGTATCACTCTTACAAATTGTGTTTGTCTGGGAGAATACGCACCCCATTCTCCTACGCCCTTTCCTTTTTTTTTCGTTTTTCGCCTGTGGGACATTGTTCCTCTCCCCCCCTTGGTTCAGAACCCCACTTGGCCAGAAAATGTGTTTTATTAGTCCCCTACTGGCTCGCCGGAGGGGACATAGTTTCCACCGCGTTTGTCTGTCTGTTCGTCACACTTTTGTTTTCCAGATTTTATTTTTCGCTTTAGTTGCAGATATTGATCTCATTTTTGGTATGTGAGTTTATCTCAATGTGATACAGATCAAGTTCGAGTTTAGTTTCGATTGATTTATTTTTACAAGAGTTATGGCCCCTGGACTTAGCAAATTTCACGAAAATCTCAGTTTTCAGTACTTTTCTTCCAAGGTATTGCAGATATTGAATTATCTTTTTATATGTGATTACATCTTAGTGTTATACAGCTCAAGTTCGATTTTGGTTTAGATTGACCTAGTTTCACAAGAGTTATGACCCTTTGACTTAGCAAATTTCATGAAAATCTCAGTTTTCCGGACTTTTCTTCCATGGTATTGCAGATATTGAAATCATTTTTTGGTATGTGAATATATCTCAGTGTCATACAAATCAAGTTCGCGTTTCAATTTGATTTATCCTTTTCTACAGGCGTTATGGCCCCTGGACTTAGCAAATTTCACGAACTTCTCAGTTTCCAGTATTTTCATGCCTGTTCTTGTAAATATTGAGCTGATTTTTGGTATGCAGATAGTTTATAGAGAATAAGTTGCAGTTGGGTTTGATTTATTTATTCTTACGAAAGGTATGGCCTCATAGCAAATTTCATTAAATTTTCCTGTTTTCCAGACCTTTTTCTAAAACACATATTGAACTTATTTTGATGTTGTATTCATCTTTTGGTGTAAGTGCATGCAGGTCAAAACAGAGTTGGGGACTTATATCACTTGCTATTCATAAATTTATTGATATACACCTTTCGTGAACCGAGGGGGGGACAAGGTTGTAGAAAAACTTTTCCGTTTCCCATTGATTTCTATGGGAAAAACACTTATTTTGACCCCAAAATCGGTCATATTTTGAAAAATTTTCCAACATGACAGAAGATTAATATCTGGACCAAGTTACTTCTTATTTTTACCGAAAAATTTTCTCAATTTTTGTATTTTGAAATTTCGACTTTTCAGGGCAGATTTTACTCCTTTGAACCATAGTTTCATTTTGTTGTACAGAGGACGTTACTCTGCACTAAAAATCGAAGATAACTAAAAACCTGTTGAAAATAACATTCCTCTCGACTTATATGATACATATATATGGCACGATGTATGTATATACGTCACTGGTGGTGCTATTCCTTCTAGAAAATGAATATTTAAGGCAAATTCGCTTTTATGAAATAAAACGACTACATGTATATATAAACCGTACAGTACGTATTTTACAAACACGTACAGTCAAAAAACCAACATATCCATTTTTGCTGCTAAATTTGGTGTATTTTACAAATGATTTGCTAATGCAATGACTTTGCTGTTATTTCTAAATATTAGAAATATTATTTTGATATCAATGTTTGCAATTTGACTGAGATTAATACAAAACTATCTGGAAAATCGCGCGTTCAATTTGACTTGGGACACATTCTGCGTCAAAATTATGTGTTCAGCTTTAATAATTAAATGGATCTTATCTGACATGTTGTTATAAACAAACTTACATCTCTCCTGGTACCATACATACAAAAAATACCATCATATGTTTTGGGGAAACCAACATAAAGTAAGATTTTTAGACCTGAATACTTAAAATCTCAGTTTCAAAGTGAAACCGGAAAATGAAGCGAAACAACCGTACCCGTCGTGGATTGTACACAGTGTAGTAGAGATTTACAATTACAGACATTCAGCGCCGCTAGTAAAACGTTATTGACATTCAAATTTTTATGGGAAATATTCGCTATGACGTCAAGAAACAATGGGTATTCATGATGTCATAGTAGCGTCTACCTGTATAAATTTGAGATGCAGAATGAGATATTCACTGGTATGGATTATCCAATGGTCTTTCAAGATTTTAGGTGTTGGTAAGATATCAATTTTGCTCATGAAAGTGTCATTTTGGGGGCTAAAGCAAAACATAGTCTTTGTCCACTTCAACAATAGTTACAAATTTTAAGGATTTATGTGCTTTCCTATACCATATGGAAGACATTTGTTCAAATAACTTCAATCAAGAGCTCAAAATATAAAACTTCAATAAAGGGAAATGATATAAGTACATTAACATGATTAATTCTTGGTTACACTAATCTTTGTCCAACACTGTGCTATTTCTGCCCAAATTTGGTTGTGAATGTGATATGCAGTAAATTATTCTACCCTTGAGTCTCAAAATCTGACGTAGGTATATGACGAGCCACATATTAATATGATTTTCAGACGCTCTGACCCTAAGAATAAAATCAATATATTTCAAATATTTCTAAGAACAAAATAAAAGTGTTTTTCTTTGACACATCTAGTAAATTGTATATAATATACCCGTATCAGCTTTCGTGATAGGAAACTAAGATCTTACATTATGTAGACATACCTCATAGATTCCTGGGTTTTCTTATTTGGAGTTTTCCTGAAGTGTGCGTGTGGTTTGTCTTGTGTCAGGTCAGGTGACCTAAATCTGACATTCCGTCCCGGAGTCTTGATCCCGTCACTTACAGTCGTCCGGTTCTCCTCCCCTTCACTGGACGACGTACTGTCAGGTATCATGGGTAGACATGATTTCCTCTTTAAGATACCAGGAGTTCTCGTCTTTACCTCTCCTGTTATCACATCAGAATGACGTCTTTTCAGATTTGGTTTTACAGCCGCACATTTTTGCCGTGACAAACATTTCTCAACGCCTGCCAAATTTGACAGTCTATTACTGCCGGATTTATTGTTATGTATAGGGACAGATCGTGAAGGAACGTTTCTATTGGATCCATTTTGTGATTTCTTCTCATCAAATCGTAGAGTTCCTCTTGACTTCGCCTGACTAGCAGTACCTATTCTAGAGCTGACTATCTTGAAGGATCTACGTGGTGCTACAGTAGCCGTTTTGACGGTCTGTCTGTGTGCTGTGTTTGTCTGTCCTTGAGATAACAAACTTGATGCCTGAATCAAACAATATGAAATACTAGTACATTAGTATACACAATTTCAACGACTTTCTTGTACATGTAAGTTTTTTGTCCTTCAAATATGTGCATTTGGTAATTGTACTGAATTATTTTTTATCTGAAAGTCCTTAGGACTTATATATATTGTAATTCTAAGAATTCATTCCTAAATAAAATGAAAAATGCAATGATCGCTGTGCGATATAAGTCCCCTACCGGCGGCATAAATTTATGACTTGCATCTCTGTTCATCAGTTCATCTTCTGCAACAACAGCCAAGAAAAGTCTGGGATACTGAATTCACGAAATTTGCTAAGTCCAATGGCCATAACTCTTGTGAAAATTAGTCAGTCTAAATTAAACTCAAATCTGCATCACACTATAATGTATTCACATACAAAAAATCAGATCATTATCTGCAATAACAGGCATGAAAAATTCCGGGAAACTAAAAATTTCATGAAATTGGCCATAACTCTTGTAAAAATAGGCCAATGGAAACCAAACTCAAACTTGGTCTGTATCACACTGAGATGTCTTCATTTACCAAAAATCAGTGCATTATTTGCAATAGAACCAAAGAAAAGTCCGGAAACTGAAATTTTCATAAAATTTGCTAAGTCCAAGGGCCATAACTCTTGTAAAATTAGGTCAATCGAAAGCAAACTCAAACTTGATCTGTATCACATTGAAATATATCCACATACCAAAAATGAGTTCAATATATGCAACAACAGCAGAAGAAAGTCCGGAAAACTGAAATTTTCATAAAATTTGCTAAGTCAAAGGGCCATAACTCTTGTAAAATTAGGTCAATCGAAAGCAAACTCACACTTGATCTGTATCACATTGAGATATATCCACATACCAAAAATGAGTTCAATATATGCAACAACAGCGGAAAAAAGTCCGGAAAACTGAGATTTTCATAAAATTTGCTAAGTCCAAGGGCAATAACTCTTGTAAAATTAGGTCAATCAAAAGCAAACTCACACTTGATCTGTATCACATTGAGATATATCCACATGCCAAAAATGAGTTCAATATATGCAACAACAGCGGAAAAAAGTCCGGAAAACTGAGATTTTCATAAAATTTGCTAAGTCCAAGGGCAATAACTCTTGTAAAATTAAGTAAATCAAAAGCAAACTCACACTTGATCTGTATCACATTGAGATATATCCACATACCAAAAATGAGTTCAATATATGCAACAACAGCGGAAAAAAGTCTGGAAAACTGAAACTTTCATAAAATTTGCTAAGTCCAAGGGCCATAACTCTTGTAAAATTAGGTCAATCGAAAGCAAACTCAAACTTGATCTGTATCACATTGAGATATATCCACATACCAAAAATGAGTTCAATATATGCAACAACAGCGAAAAAAAGTCCGGAAAACTGAAAATGGGACAGACGGACGGACGGACAGACGGACGGACAGACAGACAGACCGAGAGGAAACTAAGAGTCCCCTTCGGCGTTGCCGGTAGGGGACTAATAAGCAAGTTCTCAATTCCAGACCTGCCTACCTGTTTCTTATGAAAAAGTGTAAAATGTTGTTAAAGAAAGTGTAATTTAGGGATGTGTAGCGTAATTTAAACAAATGATAGTTGTTTTTAAGAAAAAAAAAAACAACATCGCCTTTTCCCTACTTTGACATTTGTACCGATCTTAATCATTTACAATTGCTTATCTGATATCAAGCACTCAACTTACAATGAATTAATAATGCCCTGTTTACACGAATGCACATTAACTCTAATTTGCATTAGATTCGATGCGCTTTATTCTAATGCGAATTAGATTCGCACTTCGTTCACACGACAATTTCTAATGCGCATAAGATTTTGGTACATTTGCACTGAGAGCCGTTTAGATAGTAAAAGGGTGAAATGCATGCCTTTATACTGTTTATCTCATAATAATTTAATTTTGTATGTAACAAGGATTTTCATTGGCTTAAAATTTGAGGTTATTTTCCATAACCTGAAAAATATTAGGACACGCCCCCTTTTCTGGAACTACTTCCCAAATTAAGCAAAATGGCGGATCCCATAAACTTGATACACTGAATTTTATCTCGAGAACGAAGATTAAATACCACATACACGTCATTTATACTATTTCCATCTTTATATATACAAACATAATCGATTGCAGCAACAGGTAAACGATTAAATGTAGTACTTACCACAAGATTTGTAGGTAAACATATCGCGTCGGTGCAATGATAGGTCACGCTGATGAAAGATTGCATTTTAATCAAAATCAACCACTTTCAAACATGTGCCTGATTGTCAGATGCTTTGCCATCCCATCCAGAGTCATTCTATTCTCATCGTTTAAAATATATCAAATGACTCGGGCTGAAGTGTATGAAAACAAACGCCGGCGCCATGCTGTTTCTTTTTGGTTATGGGAAAAAACCTCAAAAAGCCGCTGCACAAACGTGGTATAATTCGCGTACCGTTTGTGCATCGGCTTTTATGAGGTTATTTCCCTTAACCAAAAAGAATTTTAGAAACATTCCTTAAACAATTCACCTCTACATAAGTTAGAACTAATGCATGCTTTGCATGATGTCATTATGAAATAAAATGACATCATAACAATGTTACTCTACGTAAGTAAACGGATGCCGTACTAAGAGTCTACATTGTGAATAAAATCAAGTAGTTTTACCTCTAATTCTATGTTTCTAGGTTCAAGGGAGATTAAAAGTGCTGAATTATGATGGAAATGTACTGTAGAATTCTAGTAAGTCATATACGCATGCACCAGATTTAATTCGAACTAGATTTGCTTTACCTTCACATGGCAATATCTAATGCGCATTAAAGCTAATGCGAATTAAACTAATGCCCATTAGATTCTCTGTGTGAACCCAGCTAAAATCTAATGCTCATTGAATTCGATTTAACGCTTATTAAACCTGTCGTGTGAACAGGGCATTATATAGTTAAGTATATCTGTTTGTTTTGAATATTTCAAAAGGTACTTCTGACAGATTATATGTTTTAGGCGTAAAAATGAGCAGTAAAAGTGTAGAGCGTATTTGAAGATAAAAAATCCTAAAAGTAGGCAGGTCTGCAATTCATATTTCAGGTGATAGAAACTGAAAATAAACAATAAATATTCCTAATACACGTAGTTTGAAAATTATGTACATGTATGAATTAGTTATTTACTGGTGATCATGGTCATACATAACTCATCACCTGTTTGGGTGGCCCTGACTTTGCATAAGTTGGTTTGTCCATACTGACAGGTAGGGGCCTACTCTGTGTGGTCTTGCTGTGTTTAGGTGGCCCTGACTTTGTATAACTTGGTTTGTCCATACTGATTGGAAGGGGCTTGCTCTGTGTGGTCTTGCTGTTTTGTGTCTTGGTTAGAGGTTTTCTGACACTGCAATACATTCATAAACATATTATATATGAGCTCAATTGATAATGAACAATCAGAGTTTTTCAAAAAGTAGCAATCTCCATGATCATTGGTTGGAAAGTTTTAAAAAATCGGTAGTGGGTACAATCTGTATATAAAATCAGTAAGGGGGACTACTGTATATTAAACTTTAAAAGTGATTAAGAAAACAGAATTGTTCAAGAACAGGAATGTCGCCTGTTGCATGTTTGACCCTACATACATAACCTTGACCTTGATTGACCTTGACCTATATTCAGTGCTGAGTCTCAGTGATTGGGAAGGACGTGCGCCATGCGCCATACGCGCATCGGCGATGAAAATGTCCCATTGTTTTTGTAAACAGTGTGCCTTAAGCTATACAAATGGCGCAACGAAAATTCGTCCTTTGTGTTTACAAACCTTGTGTCAAAATAAAACGAAAGTGAAAATAAAACTCCTCGGACTTTCGTGGCTATATTAAGTAAATGCTCTGTTCTACCTTGCTGTTGGGTGATCAATAATATCGATAGCGGGGATTTTCAAACTGTTTTCGTCAAACAGACTGTTATGCCGCCGAAGAGGCGGCTTCGTCTCGAAAGGGGACGGCAAACGCTGTTCTCGGCGCTATCTGACAAGGGCAAGAAAGGGGCTTCTGATGAAGGGAATACCGAGACTGGCGAGAGCGCTACGTTCGCCCTGTCTCTGACCCTTTGTCGGACCCTACCCCCGAATTATCAAATCTTGAAAAGCTTAACAACTTAAATGAACAGTACGTGTATCAGTACATGTAGAATCTGGTTGAAAACAGTAGTGTTGACTTTACTAGAACAGTTTGAAGTGGTGAAATCAATATGTTGCATTCTCAAGAAAAGAATCCTATATTCTGTAATGGAACTACAAAAATAATGTGTTTGTATGCAGTTAAATTGTTTTGTTAACATCAAGCATTAAAGATTTTTTGTTTTGATACATTTACGTTGTAAATCTCTGTCTTTTATTAAAATGTCCCATGAAAAAGTTTAAATGTCCCATTACCATGATTACAACAAAAAATGTCCCATTGATATCGAAAACTATGGGGCCATTGGCCCATCAACCCTTTCGTCCTTCCTAATCACTGGAGTCTTATGCTTTACCATCCCAGCAAGTTTGAAAGATATATGATGAATATCAAGTAAGTTATAGCCAAATATGTGAAGTCGCTCTTGCATTACAGGCGACATAAAAATCACCTAATAAAGTGATTTTCTCCCATCTTCGCAGAGTTATCCTAATCAAACATGCCAAATGAAACATTGATCATCACAAGGATACATGGAATAAGCTACACATGTGAACATTTCCTATGACATCATAAAAGATGGGCAAGTTTGGTTCTTTAAGTCTTGATCAAAACACACCAGAAATGAGTTTAATAATAATGCTTCTTGCAATTACCAGGCATATAGCCACTATAGAGAAAATATAATCAATGTCTGGGTGTGCTCATTGACAATGAAATCTTAGCCTTGTGTCCATGATTTGCTTTTGTTTTATGAATCAACAAGCTTCATCACGATACAAGCAAATCCCAGACACTGGAGTTGGATTTCTTTGTCAATGATCACCCACTGGTGTGAAAGAGAAATAAATCTTTGTCAAATGGCTGAAATATTTTTGAGTAAGATGCCAATTCAGGCCGGGATAATTCTGGCTGTTTCCTTTGATGAGAGAAAGTTACGTCTTAGTCGTTTTCTATTCTCTACGTCGGCGTGATGTCAAACAAAGGTTCAATTAGAGATAAGCACAGAGAAGTTCCGAAAATAGTTGGGGGATACACTCGGTGTTTATCTTATAGAGCATACTGTATTGAAATTGCTAATTCATATCTAGAATCTAACGTTTTTATCAAGGAGAAAACTACTAGAATTCATTGAAGGAACCATCTATGAATTAGCTCTTAGCTCCTCAAACCCCAATATGAAAGGAGATTTGAAGAAGGAGCAAACGAAATCACGGCTTTTTGATAGGACAAAGTGAAAAATCTAGAGACACATCCTCCTGTAAACATGGCTGAAATTTGGTCATGTGATCAGTCCGACATCAAGAAGGAGAGAATCTGTTCAAGAATTTCTATGAGACAACTGTAAAAATTATGCGAGATTAATTCTCTTAAGTTCTAGGGCTGAGCGGTTTTATCGCGGTACTGGTATATCGCGATACGAGGCTTCGCAATACGTACCACGGTATTTGTTTTCAAAAACCGGTTTTTGACGATATTATTTATCTTCATATTTTTATGTTGTTTCTTAGAAACTTATGGGTGAAAGCGATCAGTTCTGCAATTTTCTGACTAGCCACTTTTAAACATGACGAGGTGTCCGTTCTATACTACTCAGCAAAATAGATTTCAAGAAATAGGTAAAATAACGTTTCTTCAACCTTTAGAAACGTTCCGCAACACACTGCACATTGGTATACTAATTTGCAAGAAAGACTTTATCATGTTAGCTTGATTCTTATATTTTGTTTATAGTAAATGTATATATTTAGTTATGATTGTTTAAACTTACAAAATAGTGGTGTCATTTTAAGTTTCCTAGCGACTTTTTGCACTGTCTGTCTGCGAGTGTCCGCCGATGTCTCAGCAGAATTATCACATTAATAGCTGAAAAGAACTGGGTGGATATTGGTCAGAGTCCGCTAAAAGGCGTGTTTTGATTGGAAAAAAAACCTGTAGGGTGAGGGGGCCTGTTATTTTAGATGTGACAGAAGATGTGATTGGTTATCAATTATGTTTTCTTCTGGTTTATGGTTTGAAAATAATATATATAAGTAAAAAATAATTGCAATTAAAATGTCGATGCCCTGATTTTTTCCCTAGATCCCGATCCGCTAAAGGGGACGGGGGCGGGAAGTTTCGAAAATTCACTGCAGGGTACCTTGTGACGCAAATAGCACGAAAAAGAGCCGGTCATGCTATATTTTTTTATTTAGTTTTGTATAAAGCTTGAATCAACGAACAAATCGGTATATAACATGCATGGCCAGCAATGTTGGTATAGAAGTTACACGGCATTTTGTTAACATTACGGCCTATGGAAAATGATTTAGTGGACGCTGATCAAGCTAGAGGGAGCAGCGTGCTTTTCCCAAATAAATGCAAAATATCAACATCGGTCTGGTGTTAGCATCATGTTTCTATGTTTTTCGTTCCTTTTATATACTTTTCTACATTTTCAAGTCGAAAAAAATAAAATTAAACACTTTTCATAGAAAAATTATGTATATGAGTGAATATATGGGTAAATCGGGATTTCTTGCCAAAAGCGCAATGTCCGCGTTCTCATTATTTTTCTCATTCAACACATTCTTCAGATTCTGTCATGGCAAATATGCATTAAAACAATCCTTTTTTGTATGAACATCTAGTTGAACATCAAAAACAAATTATTTCTCAAGAATTATTCGCCGGAGATACATAAAAATATCATCCGTGGCATTACGGGCAAAACTTTGTATGATATTGCAACACGGAAAGACGTAAAGAATTAAAATCGGATTATTTTATTTCTTCATTTTCTGCATAAAATGACTTTTTATTTCTTCATTTACGATTATAATCGCATTTAGATACATTATCATTGAATTTCTCATAATTATTGCGAGTTCACACACACATAGGAAAATACGTCCTACGGAGGGGGGGTAGAGGTCTTAAATTTCTCATAAATGCTATAAAAACATTACAATTGTATCAAATTTGAGTAAAATGTGTTCTTCGTTCAATAAACAATTTGAAATAAGTAAATTCATGTACATAAAACTGGACGCTTTCCTCTGAGAACGGAATAAAAGAGAAAAATTAGAAAATACTCAGCCCTATTAAGTTCACATACCAAAATTATCCCTGCAATTACTAATACAAGTAATTCATTTGACCATTAGGATATGTAAACACTGTCAGTGAGCAGAACTAACAAACATGACATAAATAAAATCATGAAAAGCAAACCTGGATTTTAATTTGTTCTTCTTTTCATCTTCATGTTTCTTTTTCTCTCTCCATCTCTCCAGCCTCACTCTGATGACAGAACATTATAGAGCATTTTATGATACATGTATGTATAGTAAACCATGCACGAAAAGTCATCAAGATGTACCACTATACGGTACAATTATGGACTTTTAACTCAGTGTATATGATGAGATATTGACTTACTGTGAAAATATTGAACGAGGTGAATAATATACATGTATACTGAGTTAAAAGTCCATATCTAATTTATTCTATAATTTCATACTTGATTCACAGTAAAAAATGTCGCCATTTGCAGAAGTTAGTGGGGGTAATCCCGGTCTATTCTTAGACCGTGGTATATGGTGATTTATCCAGAAGAAGTCAACGACACTTTGCTACAAGTAGTTGGAATGTTATTGTAAGACACAATATACATGTACACTGATAAAAAAAATGAAGGAAGCAAGGTATCTTATTTCATTGTTCAGATATTTGCAGTTGCTTATTCTATGTTATCAACAAAAATGCATCTAGACATATTTAGTAGTGACTTCTTACTCTAGTTACTTACCTGTGTATGTATCAAACAAATGAATTGTATACACATGATAAGACATGATTAGATAGCCTTGATGTTATCAAAGAAAATTTATTCTTTGTACCATTATTTATGTATTACAATGGAAAAATGCTCCTTTAAGTTTTTTTAGCAGTATACATCCAGACAGAAAACAGTTATTGGACAGTCATGACATAGATTGCCTTTTACGTGTAAACTTGAGACTAGAATACTAATTTTAAGATTTCATACTTACGACATTGGCGTATTTCCCTTATTTTCTTTGCCTGCATTTTTTACAACTGTAAATATAAATACATAAAAACATAAATATATATGCTAGTAGTAGTATGCAGTACAGTAAAGAATGACTGTTTTCCAGGGGAGTTTTCTCCATGAAAGGGGGAGTAACCTTTCCTTTTCTCAGTTTCTGACAATTTTTGCATTGTTGAAGCAGAAGGTCAAAATGAACATGTCATTTCATTTTGTGCAAACGATTGAAGAAGTTAACAATCCAGTTTGGCTTGAGATCGAGATTGACAGCTTCAAAATCATGTGATTTGTCTGGAAACTGGTCCAGTAATTTGTAGAAAACTAGAGATATTGAAAACTTTTTAGGCATGCCCACCGCGTGAGATCGAAACGTACTGGTATGATGCTGTGATTCCTTATGCAGGTTTTTGAGATTTTTTCATCATTTAAGTGATACTGCACAAATTTGATGAGACGTTGCAGTAGGGCAATGCCCAATAAGTACATGTAAGTCCATATCGATTATAATTTATATATCTGAAAAGTCGATAGTTTTTGCAAACAGTTCAAAAGGAAATATTTTCTGTTGTCGACAAACTATTGATGTGTTTGCAGAAACTATGATATAATGAACTTTTCATAAACCTAGACAATATGGATTGACTTAGTAGGCATTGCCCTACTGCAACGGCCCATCAGTTTTGTACATGTTAAGTTTATTTTAGAAAATGAGAAAATACCAAAAAACTATGTAAGGAATCACAACACCATACGTTTCGATCCCACGCGGTGATGCCAGTCATTTTGAAAATGTTGCCAGTACAAATAAAGAATTTTGAAGCAAAACTTTAAACTTTTTTGCCAGTCTGAATGAAAGTTCACCTGTCAAATCCCTGGGACTGGCATTTTTCAGCATCACTGGAAAACAGCCATAGGGCAAAGCTTTGAACTTAAGAACAGTCATCTTTGAAAAAACCGTTAAAATTGTTCAGTAACTGTTGCAACAACCCTTCTCGTACCTTACTGTCCGCGTGGCTCACTTTGGAAACTAGATCAACGCATTTTTGATAACTTTGTCATGAAAAACTTAAAATGAAATCCATATCATTGAATAGATCTCGCTTAGTCATAAATATGTGACATGGTGGAGGGTTTTTGCAATCATATTATATAGGCAAAATAAATTTTAGATTGGGCATTTTCATTGTTATTTTAATTTCAGTGTGACATCGCCGAGTTTAACAATTTGAGCCTATGGAGAGCATCACAAAGTCATGGAAAAAATTAGCATGGGAAATGGCCCATTTAAAACTTGTTTTGTCTATAAAGTTTTATTGCGTACACTGACTACCCTATAACTTATACCAAAATTACGACTTAGCAAGATCTATTATTTGGTATCAATTTCATTTAAATTTTTGCATTATAAAGCAGTCAAAATCGCGTTTATCCTTTCTGAAGTGAGCCGTGTGGACAGTAATCCCAAAACGTGAGTTTCGAGATCCTGTTTAGGACTGGAATTTTTCGACTTTTACATGCACTATTGACAAAAGGTGGGACACCTGTAGATAGTGTGTATGTAATTTCTAGGGAATTTCACAAATAGTGCAAAATCGTGTGATACCAACGGTAGAAATGAATTTAGATATCAGACTAAAAGAATTCTACAGCATAAGTAGACTAAATAATCCAGTCTCTCCACTGCCGCTAATAGCGGCAGTGGAGAGACTGGATTATTTAGTCTACGGCATAAGAAGATCATTTTATGATAAATAATCGCCGATATTAGGATTTGAACATTGAAAATCGACCGTAATCAAGTACTGCTCACTTCGAATCACTTGATCTCAATCTAAAACTTAAAATAAATGCTTAAAAAGTGTCAATCCATACTTTTGTAACATAACAGCAAGCTAAAATCTCCTGGAAGCTCATATATTTTTACTCTTAAATTTATTACAAATCAAAACAGGCGCTTCATCAACTTGCCATACTGCGAAACGTAAACAGTCCCACTTTTGTACCATGTGACCTGAAATCAGTGTTTAAAAACCAAATAGTTGCGGTCCGTATTCAGGATCTCAAAACCGACGTATTACAACAACACAGTATTCATTTCATACCCCTCCCAAAACCTGGGGGAGGGGCATTTTGGATGGGGGTATGAGGGGGCACAAAGTTGTCGAACAGAAAACATTCGAGCGTAACTTCAACGAATTGAAGTTTTGCTGTAAATAGAAGAAGAACTATAATTTCTAGGTCAGTATTGGACGCTCTATCTACTGTATTCATGAAATATACATTAATCAGTGGCTTAATTACCAAAGTTCTCCATTGTTCAACTTGCACTTTGTAATAGTTTGTATTTCGCATAAGGCTCAGGAAGACGATAGACGATTGGTCAGATGAAAGGACAAGTTATCATTCAGATGGGTCGAGTCTCAGGCGTTTCGTCAGGTATGTACGAAGTAGAGGAAGTTTACTCTATTCGAGGCAGGTTATGATGTTCGGGAGAGGGGGAAGGGGTGTTAAATTCTAAAGTTGGACAAATTTTCACAGCGTCCATAGCCCCCCTTTCCATTAATGACTTCCCGATACATGTGCAAGCCAACCCGAAGTTCGAATATTTTGAGAAAAAGACTTTTTGCTTCCATTTTGAGTTTTATGAAGGTCACTTTTTCTCTGGAAATAACGAAAAGACGTTTAAATTATGGTCATCTTTAAAGTAAAAATTACCAATTAAAGAATTTTCCCCAATATTTTCCCGCCTCAATTTAGACAGAGTACAGTTTGATGAAGAATGTTATTTGGGGGGGGGGGGGTTGTATTTTTTGTTATGTAAATGACTTTTTGCTTCCATTTTTGTTTGAAAACAGCTAATTTCCAACTGAGCGCCCTCGCTTACGCACTGAATAATGGCAAGTTAGATATGGCGTATAGAGTAACTAAAATAGTACAGCAACATAAATATAGTATATATATTTTTTTTATTTTCTTTTTATTTCTATGGAAAGATGAACCAAGGACTTATAAACAGACTATTTATAAGTCCTTGGATGAACTAACATATTATTTTGGTTCGAAAATTGTATGTTTCTGCAATATTCGAATGCTATTTCGTATATTCTAGGGTCTATTTGAATTTTTTTTATAAAAGGTTCAACATGTTCAAAGATGATAAGCACGGAAATTCCAAAAAAAAAAAGTGTAACACTATTATTTGATAAATGTAAGGTCGTCAGAGCTTATATTCTCCCTATGATCAAGTTTTGGGAATTTCCGTGCTTATCATCTTTGAACATGCTGAACCTTTTATAAAAAAAACTTTCAACTGTACATACATATATCATCGAAAAATTCAAAGATAAAGTTGACAAAATCGCGATTCAATGGTCAGTGCTTATGGCCCTGTCACATCTTCACTTTTTTTGGCCAACGCATGAGTAACGACCAAATAAATTTCCAACACGTCTAAGAACGTTGAGGTCGCTGACTGATCGCTGGCTAGTCGTTGTGTGGTCGCTGGGTGATCGCTGCAGGACGTTGGCGTGCGCTGTGGTCGGAAAATTTTGTGAATGCACAAAACCGCCGACGACTGTCCAGCGTCCAATCGATAGTTGTGAAGTCGTTAGGAGGTCGTTGGGAGGTCGCCAGGCACACGCTAGGCATGCGTTCCCGTGCGCTGTGCAGTCGTTGCCATAAAACGTTGCGAGGTCGCCGGCGATAATTCCAACGACCGTGTAACGACAGTGGAGCGCATGTCTAACGCCTACACAGCGACCCTCTGGCGATGGTCTAACGTCCTCAACGTGTGCCCAACGACAGCCTAACGTCCTTTTGGTGTGTGCATAACGTCTTGACAGCGACCTTAACGACCTGTTCATGTTAAATGTACTTTCATCTCAGTAATAAACCATTAGTCTTGCTCTAGTCTAGATCTGAATATCATTTAGACAGTTACATATAGCTCTTCTGAATCATCAGAATAACATCATGGACGTATTATTATACATGATGAGAAAAAAATGTAGTAAACGTCGAAGGTACTGGGTGAGAATGTGGATTGCCAGAAGACAAGAGTTTGGTATCTACGACCAACTCATGGTCGAACTAAGAACAGAAGATCAAGCATCATTCATTTATTTTCTTCGGATGCCTCCATTGATGTTTGATGAACTTTTGAGGGTTGATGTTTGGGCGCTTGTCCTCGTCCCCTCCCCCTCTTTTTCCTCGTCGTAGTGGCATTTTTCCTCATCAGGATCTGTTTCAAAATGACTGAGTAAATAGAAAACAAAGAAGTTTAAAAGATACAGTTGTATTTTGATTCAATATCGATCAATTACTTGCACGTGGCAAGTCGTTAGACAAACGTTACAAGGTCGTTTAGCATGCGTTATAGAACGTTAACAGGTAAATTGTAAACTAATTTCATGCGTTGGGAAGTCGCCGAGGTCGTTGGGATAACGTTCTCCATACGCTAGAAGGTCGCTACGCGCGCGCTATTAAGAGCGTTGCTCCATAATGTGATTTCGGACCAAACCCCGACGTTCTTCAGCGTGTTGAAGGTCGTTACGCGTGCGTCGGCTAAAAAAGTGAAGGTGTGACAGAGCCATTAGGTTATGCCCTTGAAAATGGTTTCCATGGGTACAATCCGTCAGAGTGAGTTGAGGGAGGATTCTTTTATTGTAAAAAGATTAATACGTCAAAATAAGAAGAAAAAATAGCAACGCCAACGCTGCAAGATACCTGTACGCCCGTCGGGTTATTAATTTTGTGAATGCAATTACATGTATGTCAGTTAAGGTGGCTCCCTACTCGAACCGTTTTAGGTTTTTCCTTACATGCAGCAGTCTGCGTATAACGTTTTACAATGGCTGGTGAGGGACGAGCCAGCGCATTGAAAAACACAGAGAGAAGATCTTAAATGCCAAAAGAAGCAAAAGATGGTGCAATCTATCAATGTCCACACCAATCATATTGTATAATTTCTTAGTTGAAAATGTGATGAAATTATAAGGGGGTACCCTTAAATTATAAGGGGGTACCCTTATGTTTGTAGCCATATCTTGATCATTTATAAAATTGTATACCTGTATCCGATTTTTTCACCATCTATATACATCATCGTATAAAATGATCCAATTTGAAGAAATTCCACCTGTTGTTTTTTGCACAAAAATGTGATATACTATATATTATTTGTCGAAAATATGATAACATTATAAGGGGGTACCCCTATGTTTGGAGCCATACCTTGATCATTTCAAAAACTGTGTACCTGTATGTGATTTTTTCTTCATCTACATACATAATTTTATGAAATATTACAAAATGAAAAAACTTCATCTGTTTTTTTATGCAAAAACTTGGATTTAGTACATATTCTTTGTCAAAAATGTTATGAAATTATAAGGGGGTACCCTAATGTTTGGAGATATATCATACTTAGATTTATGTTACAATATTATTTAATGTGTTGTATTTCTTCTATTTGACTTGTTATCATAAAATAAATAAAACAAATAAATGTATTCGTATCATCACTGAATTTGGAGGGTTCAAAAGCATATGACGGATATTTGATATTTCTCATTTTTTAAGTGCTAGGGTACCTTTCTTTAATGTACTTTATCTTTAAAGAAAACAAAATTACCTATCTATGTCTGTGTTCATTATGTCATTTTGACTATCATGTATAGAAAATTACCTTAAAATACAAAATTCATCTGTTAAATTCACGAGTAGGGACCCACCTTAAGTCTCAAAAGGACTTGACTTTTAAAGATAATTTTTCAACTAACATGATTAAGATACCAAAATATGAAGAAAAAAACATGCCTTCATAAAGACGTATACCGAGTTTCAATTCAATAGCTGCAAAGGCTGCAAAAAAAGTCCAGGAAACTGTAAAATTGTGAATAATTCTATGTTCAAGGGCCATTACTCTGCTAAAAATTGTTCAATTTCCCCCAAAATCGAACTGGATCTGTAATTATTTATCATGAAAGAATATATCAAGTTTCAATTCAATAGCTGCAAAGGCTACAAAAAAAGTCCGGAAAACTGTAAAATTGTGGAATATTTCTATGTTCAAGGGCCATAACTCTGCTAAAAATTGGTCAATTTTTCCGAAACTTAAACTGGAACTTTGGCCGCTTGATATCAAGTCATGCGTCAAGGACGGACGGACACACCGACTGCGCCATAACATAATACGTCCCATCTGAAGACGGGCGTATAAAAAAACATAGGGTTTTGGTCAAATCTCGTGGGGATGGGGGGGGGGGGTGTCCGGACTCCTTCTAGATCCGCGCCTGCTTGTCCAAATAATTCATTGTCATTGGCAGTATGGTGAATGTCAATAAATAATTTGAATTTGAATTGTGTCATCATAGTCAAAATATCTCTAAATGATATGCAGTCAGACTTTTGTCCTATAATATAAGTATGAAGTATAAAAAAACCTGAATAGAAACATTAACCCAATGACCGAGTTTCGTCAGAAAACCACCTGTATTTTCACATGTACGTGGTCCTTTTACCTCCCGTTACCTGTATCACATACCGTACTACGATCATGATGATGCAATCAATATGTTCTAATTCCTATGCTGGCCCTGCTAGGCAAATTGAGAAATTCATATGAAAAGGAGGGGTGGCTTCAGCAGATCTCTCAACAGACGGACAGACAAACAAACAGGATGGAAACTATAAGTCCCCTCCGCCGAGCCGATAGTTGACTAAAAAGGGAGAGGGGTGCATGTCCATCTATTAAACTTATAGAGATACTTGACTCTTGAAAAAGCTTGAAAAATCCACAGGAGTTCGATGCCAATGCTGTCCCCACTTTCCTTTGACTAGAGAGATATGGGAACGGGTGGGTGTCATTGAGGGTTGTTGGCATCGAGCTCCTGTGGAAAAATCATACGATCCAGCCTAATTGACCTCTTCAGTCTCTTGTTGAAAAATGCACTTTTTGTAATAGTTCTTTCATTAATTCTATCGATGGTTTTACAAATTCAAATTCAAATAGTGGGAGACTGATGCTTAAAGATAAAATATTTATGTTACTGTACTGCCGCATGAACCTAAATTTTAGCGTCTCAGAGAATAACATAACATTGACTGAAATTGAATATTTTAAATTGTCAGTTACTTGAAAACGACGCATGAGTTTAGAAAACACGACAGTGACGCTTAAGTACAAATAGATCATTTCTCGATGTAGCAAAATTTAACCGTCAAAGTAAAGATTGGGGCTTAACAAACTTTTCTTAACATGTAAAGAATTTAGAAATGCATAAAATCATGACGAACATACATGTACTTACATAAATACAAGTGAAAGTTAATCAAATACGAGATAACACCGCGTGGGATCGAAACATAAGATGTTGTGATTCCTTACGGAGGTTTTTGAGATATTTTCATCATTTAAGGTATTCAATGGGTAATTTAAGTTTATTCGTCATTAGTGATGAACCAATTGTCGCCGAAAATCGATTGTCGATCGCTAAAACTCTTTCGATTCCAATTATCGATTTCAATTTCTTACAATCGATTGTCGCTGAAAGAAAGGTATTTTGTGTAAAGGTATTTATTTTCCTCTTTTCACATGTAACATAAACCGTTACTTGTTGTCTTACATGTAAACAGGCAGACACTTTGAAATTGAATGCTTTATATTTTGTTTTCAGTATTCTGAATTTCACGCAGAAAAATACAAATTTTCTATCTTTTGTGTCCCATTTTCATGGACTTTTGTTTTCCGATTTAAATCGATAATCAATCGGTTTACTCTTTCCGATTTTTTCCGATAATCGATTCTTAAAAGTCTTCCGATGTACAACACTATTCGTCATAAATATCTTTCTGTGTCATATAATATTGTAACAACTTTTGTACCAGCCTAGTACATATCCAAATTAGAAATATTTTGAAAAGGGTCAATTTAGGATTTATATCCTTTGTCGAAAAATATATAAAAAAATTAATTGCAGAAAAACTGATTGGTCAGTGAACTTTTTATTTTTCAGCGAAATTTGATGAGATATATTTTTTGGAAATTTTTGACCAATCGATATTTTATGCCCCATCGTTCTGTTGAAAATTTTAGGAAAAATTATTTTTTCCCATGGAGTTCAATGTAAACTGTAAGGGTCCGTAACTCTTGAAGTAACCTTTTTTCAATTTCTAAATTGGTCAAAAGTTAAATTTTCATTATAACTATATATATGCTGTGATTTTAGGTCTCAGGGTTCCATAAAAGCACAAAATTGATGAGACGTTGCAGTAGGTTTTAAGTAATTCCATAATATCGTTTATGTATCTGAAAAGTGGTTTTTGCAAACACTTCAAGAGTTCATCAAAAGGAAAATTTTTCTGCCGTTGACAAACTATTGAAATGTTTCTATGAACTTTTCATATACCTGGACGATATGGATTGATTCAGTAGGCATTGCCCTACTGCAACGGTTCATCTGTTTTGTAAAGTTAAGTAAGAAAATGAACAAATACCAAAAAACACCCTACGTTTCGATCCCACGCGGTGGATATGCGCTTGACGGAAAGAAATGACCGAAAAGAGAAGAGCAATCAGTAATCATCACCGTGGGGTATCACGTGATACACAAATGATATGTTCCACTTTGATTGAACCAAGTAAATACTGTCTAAATCTACTTTATATGAATTTATTTTGGGCCTATCATATGGTCATTATTATAAATCATATGATGGTAATTTATTCTGGTCAAGAATAGACGTATATTTGGAGAACACATAAACGGAAAATTTTGCATCTGTCCGTGCACCATATCATAACATGTGGCGAGCATTGAAAAATTTCTGTTTAAGTGTTCTCCGAATACAAAGGGGATTCCCGTGGAACATATCACTTGTGTATCACGTGATACCCCACGGTGAATCATAGTTATATACAATTTTTAAAAGGTGCTACACCCTGTTAGAGCGCACGTAGGAGGTTTCGGCTATGTGTCATCAGGGGTTTCGGTATCGAAGCGAGCGGTAGACGGACGTGGTGAGTTTAAGTTTTATTTATGACTACAGCAATCAAGTTTTTCACAAATGGATATGCAAACGGAGTGGAGGCAATAATTTGTAACCTACCCATCACTTCAAATTGTCTTTATTCGGTCAGGTTCTGCCAAACACTTCGGTACAGTTTTGCCGATTGGACAATTTTTAACGTCGCCTCAACATTTTGGTTCATTTTCTTCACTGCTAGATATTTCAAGTTGCTTCATGAGGTTTTATTATGTCATATTTAAGTATCCAAGTCATATCACCGTAAATTTACTCACTAAGAAAGTATATTTCTTCATTAAATAATACTTTTGAGTGGATTAATGCATGTGTCCAACGGGGTTTCAATTCAGGTGTGCGACGGGGTTTCGACACTTCATCTAGAACAATATATATATAACCAAGCGGTTTTGGCTATACGTTGTAGTTGTGTTGTGCGTCCGTAGTTCTGATCGTAAGTTGAACTTGGCGGGAATGTTGGCATAAAAGAAGATACGAATATGCGTGATGATGGCGCTGCGGGCCGTAGATAAGTAGACGAAGATCTAATGCCGTATTCCCGAGTTCGTTAGAACAAAACTAAACAAACAAATCTGATCTCTGATGATGACGATGACGTGGTCGTAAAATAGACAAAATGTAAATGGAGTTTTAACTTTTAATTCCGAATGTAGAGTGGTGTTGCTGGTTTGAACGTCCAGCTCCAACTGACGATAAAAAGCATAGCAAATGTAAACAATGGTAAAAATAACAAATGACATGAAACGATCGAACGAATAACAATTACACAAGACGTATAGAAAAGTTTACATACGGGGATTAAAGAGATTAACAGAACAATACATGGATTACGTTGAACACGAGAGTTGATGCCGTAGGGCCGTAGAATATTTATACGTGTCAAGACATGAAAGAGATAAGTTAATTGGAAAGTAAATTTAGATCAATTGAAATGTCCGAAATCTTTAACTTGGATAAACTGGTAAATAAACAGACTAAAACACAATAGTAAAGGAAATGATTCGATGTCGCTAAAATGAGTGAAAGTGATAATGAAATAAATTGAAAGAATTATTAAAATTATAAGAAATCAAATGTCAAAATGTATGAAAATAACTGTCTAAAAAGTTTATGACCAGGAGGAAAATTATACACAATTTTCCTGGTCATAATATCCCTCCGGCTCCGGGAAAATGCGTCCCCGCATTTTGAATCAGAAGCGTCCGCGTCCTCTGTAGCTCCTGGAATTCCGTGAATGGTTCCGAAACGGATTTGTTGGCGAGAAGTAACTCTGATCTGACATAAACGAATCATTCGGATGTCCTTGTGGAACACTTTGATTTCTCTGTTGTCTCAAAATGGCCAAGTCACTTTGAACGGAGGTTTGTAGGTCTTGAAATTGTTTAAGCATTTTCTGCTCCGAGTCTGCACGCATTCTTCTCTGTAATTCTGTAAGTTCCTTTTCCTCTTTCAATTTTTGTTCGTAGCCGACTTCCATTTCATGACAATATGTCTTAAGATATAAACAATGTTCGTCTTTTGCAATCAGTTGTTTTCGAAGAAGCGCAATTTCGGTTTTCAATTTGTCCATACACGATGTTTGAATCTTCTGTTGTGAAATAGCTCTAAGTTGCTCATTTAATTCCGCATTTTGTTTTTCTGATATTGATAATTCCTGTTTGAAGTTCTTTTCTCGTTCGATAGCACTCTGTAGTTTTAGATTCAAATCTTTGTTTGATGATTTTGACTGTTCTAATTTCTCTTTCGTTGAGCGGAGTTGATTCGTCAAAACATTGTTGTTCAAAACAGTCTCCCGAAAATATGTGGATCTTAAAGAGGAAAACGGTAGTTCACGCATGTTACGCTTACGTTCAAGAAATATAGACATACGCAATGAGTCTCTTACTTTCTTTTTGAGAGATTTTCCATGTGACTCCTGTGCTGTAGCTGTGCTTTGTTGTTCTTTCGTTAAGGTTTTGCACATGCGTCCATAGTGTCCGTAATTCTTGCACTTGAAACATTGTCTGCGTACTGCGTAACACATATCTATGTCATGATTGAGTCCACATCGTCCACAGGTTGGATTCTGACAAGTGATGTTAGTCCATTGTCTCCACTGAGGCCGTAAGTTAAACTCCATTTTGTCACTGACGAATGTCCATTGGCGATGAAGTGGGGGAAAACTCGCAAGGCAGCTCGAGGTACACGAGACCTGTATTGCGCTAAAAAGGCAATACGCCGGATTCTATCACCGGGTGGAAACGAGGTGCGGTGTTACGCAGGGATGTGTCCTTATCCCTATCTAGAATGGTACCCTAACTTGGTGCGGCGTGGTGCGCTGTTAGGTACCGTAGAAAAACGTTGAATATGAGGAGGCTTATGTGTGCTCCTAGGACGTATAGCTGTCCGAACGATGATGTCAGGTGATGACAATGACAATGGCGTACATAACATAAGAATGGACAGGAAAACGATGAATATGGATTTTACAACTTTAATAAAATTCCGAAATGTAGATGGATACTACTAGTTCAAGTGTCTAGTTCCAACTGCCGATAAAAGGCATCGAGAATAATAAATATAACGAGTTACATGAAACGAGCAAATAACAATTCGATGAGGATCCATAAAGGTTAATTTACATTTTCTCAGTATTAAAAGTAAATAATTCAATTGACAGTAAACCTATTCTGGCCTCTACTGGCCAGTGACGTAAAATACCAGACCAGAACAAAGACAGGCTCTTGAAGGAGAATTACAAATAACTATCATAATACATCTGTTTTAAATCAATAAATAAAACCTTTCGTGGGCCTCATTGTCAACATAAAGAACTTCCTTGGCCAGCGTCTTAAAATAGTCCTAAAGGTGACCAGAGTAATCAAGTTGCGCAATGCGCGTAAACGGAGTACTGACACATAAAAGACCCGATTTCTTTACCTCAATGAAAGTGTCAGCTTAATTACAATTAGGGATTAACTGACCGCTTTCTGATAAAAGATAAAATTATTTATAACGATATAAAGAAATTTAGATTAGAAATTTGTCTAAAAATTTGTAAATTAATCAAACTTGAATTTAAAATGAAATTTTGAAATAAACAATTTCTCAAAAATCTAAATATCATGAAGATGAAAAATACTTCATGATAAATCCCTCCTTGGTCCGGGAATCTTCGTCCCCGAAGATTCAAATGAAATGTAAACGTCTTCAAATTGAATAGCATCATTTAAGAACAAATAAATTGGCAACGTGGACCAGACATGCACGTTTCGGGTACTTAACCCTCATCAGTGATCCTAAATCCTAAATCTAAACAATGTAATATGCCAAAAAGTATGAAAGTTACTATGTCGAAAAAGGGTACCGAAAGACGTAGCAGGATGGGTGGGATATGATGCTACAGGACCCACTTTTTAGAAATTTCAAGAAATTTTGATAACAGAAATTTAGATTGCGTTGAAGAAACGATCAACCGAAATTGATCGAACTTGGCTACATGTGCCCTCGGGGACTCTTGGTCCACCAGCAGTGACACTCACCAAGTGGTATAAATGTAAACGTCTTCAAATTGAATAGCATCATTTAAGAACAAATAAATTGGCAACGTGGACCAGACATGCACGTTTCGGGTACTTAACCCTCATCAGTGATCCTAAATCCTAAATCTAAACAATGTAATATGCCAAAAAGTATGAAAGTTACTATGTCGAAAAAGGGTACCGAAAGACGTAGCAGGATGGGTGGGATATGATGCTACAGGACCCACTTTTTAGAAATTTCAAGAAATTTTGATAACAGAAATTTAGATTGCGTTGAAGAAACGATCAACCGAAATTGATCGAACTTGGCTACATGTGCCCTCGGGGACTCTTGGTCCACCAGCAGTGACACTCACCAAGTGGTATAAATGTAAACGTCTTCAAATTGAATAGCATCATTTAAGAACAAATAAATTGGCAACGTGGACCAGACATGCACGTTTCGGGTACTTAACCCTCATCAGTGATCCTAAATCCTAAATCTAAACAATGTAATATGCCAAAAAGTATGAAAGTTACTATGTCGAAAAAGGGTACCGAAAGACGTAGCAGGATGGGTGGGATATGATGCTACAGGACCCACTTTTTAGAAATTTCAAGAAATTTTGATAACAGAAATTTAGATTGCGTTGAAGAAACGATCAACCGAAATTGATCGAACTTGGCTACATGTGCCCTCGGGGACTCTTGGTCCACCAGCAGTGACACTCACCAAGTGGTATAAATGTAAACGTCTTCAAATTGAATAGCATCATTTAAGAACAAATAAATTGGCAACGTGGACCAGACATGCACGTTTCGGGTACTTAACCCTCATCAGTGATCCTAAATCCTAAATCTAAACAATGTAATATGCCAAAAAGTATGAAAGTTACTATGTCGAAAAAGGGTACCGAAAGACGTAGCAGGATGGGTGGGATATGATGCTACAGGACCCACTTTTTAGAAATTTCAAGAAATTTTGATAACAGAAATTTAGATTGCGTTGAAGAAACGATCAACCGAAATTGATCGAACTTGGCTACATGTGCCCTCGGGGACTCTTGGTCCACCAGCAGTGACACTCACCAAGTGGTATAAATGTAAACGTCTTCAAATTGAATAGCATCATTTAAGAACAAATAAATTGGCAACGTGGACCAGACATGCACGTTTCGGGTACTTAACCCTCATCAGTGATCCTAAATCCTAAATCTAAACAATGTAATATGCCAAAAAGTATGAAAGTTACTATGTCGAAAAAGGGTACCGAAAGACGTAGCAGGATGGGTGGGATATGATGCTACAGGACCCACTTTTTAGAAATTTCAAGAAATTTTGATAACAGAAATTTAGATTGCGTTGAAGAAACGATCAACCGAAATTGATCGAACTTGGCTACATGTGCCCTCGGGGACTCTTGGTCCACCAGCAGTGACACTCACCAAGTGGTATAAATGTAAACGTCTTCAAATTGAATAGCATCATTTAAGAACAAATAAATTGGCAACGTGGACCAGACATGCACGTTTCGGGTACTTAACCCTCATCAGTGATCCTAAATCCTAAATCTAAACAATGTAATATGCCAAAAAGTATGAAAGTTACTATGTCGAAAAAGGGTACCGAAAGACGTAGCAGGATGGGTGGGATATGATGCTACAGGACCCACTTTTTAGAAATTTCAAGAAATTTTGATAACAGAAATTTAGATTGCGTTGAAGAAACGATCAACCGAAATTGATCGAACTTGGCTACATGTGCCCTCGGGGACTCTTGGTCCACCAGCAGTGACACTCACCAAGTGGTATAAATGTAAACGTCTTCAAATTGAATAGCATCATTTAAGAACAAATAAATTGGCAACGTGGACCAGACATGCACGTTTCGGGTACTTAACCCTCATCAGTGATCCTAAATCCTAAATCTAAACAATGTAATATGCCAAAAAGTATGAAAGTTACTATGTCGAAAAAGGGTACCGAAAGACGTAGCAGGATGGGTGGGATATGATGCTACAGGACCCACTTTTTAGAAATTTCAAGAA
The DNA here is from genome assembly GCA_033119305.1 of Pinctada imbricata. NCBI lineage: Eukaryota > Metazoa > Mollusca > Bivalvia > Pterioida > Pteriidae > Pinctada > Pinctada imbricata. Next base: position 383,618 of record VSWD01000006.1, on the reverse strand, counting down.
ATTTTGATAACAGAAATTTAGATTGCGTTGAAGAAACGATCAACCGAAATTGATCGAACTTGGCTACATGTGCCCTCGGGGACTCTTGGTCCACCAGCAGTGACACTCACCAAGTGGTATAAATGTAAACGTCTTCAAATTGAATAGCATCATTTAAGAACAAAGTTATACAACATTTTTAAGAATAAACTAAGTTGCGTTAAATAAACAATAAGTAATTTGGTGTAAATGATAATTGAAAAGAACGTCAGAAATACTTTCAAAAATTAAATGAAACATCAATGTCCAAAATGATAAAGATAATTGTTTCTAATGTTTATTTATTTCCCGGTTGTAGCTCAAATGCGTCATCGCGTCTGGTTCAATAGCGTCCGCGTCCTCTGTAATTTCTGCTAGATCGTGAGTGGTTACGAAACGGATTTGTATATGATAGGTGGCACTGATTAGTCTGATACATGTTAGATCCGTTTGGACGTCCTTGTGGTTCGTTTTGATTCATTCGGTGTTGTCTCAGAATTTCTATGTCTCTTTCAAGGGAGGCTTTCAGATCTTCATATTTCTTCACCATATTCTGTTCAACTTTAGCATGGCATTGTCTCTGTAATTCTGAAATCTCTTTTTCTTCCTTTAGCTTTCTCTCGTAGCTAGCCTCCGTGTCACAAAGATATTGTAGTACGTAATCACAGTGCTTATGTTTGTCCTCAAGTTGTTTTCGTAAATCCGCGATTTCGGCGGTCAACTTTGAATTCTCTGTGATTTGGGTTTGGACCTTTTCCTGTGAAATGCTTTGTAGGCGCACTGATAATTCTGTATTCCGATTTTCGGATGCTGATAATTTCTGTTCGAGTATTCTTTCTCTTTCGAGCGCACATTGTAATTCTTGTTTTAATGCACTAGATTTCACTAATTTTTCTTTCACATTTAAGAGTTCTTCTTTTAAGATGTTGTTGTTCTGTACAGTTTCTCTGAATGACCCAAAACGAAGTGAAGAAAATGGTAACTCTCGCATGATTCGCTTTCTTTCTAGGTACGAAGATAAACGTAAAGAGTTCTCTTACTTTCTTTTTCGAAGATTTTTCCTTAGATGTCCTTATATTAATACTTTCCCGTGTTGGTGGTAAAGTTCTACACATTCTTCCGTAGTGTCCGTAATTGTGGCATTTGAAACACTGTCTGTTAACGGCATAACAAGTATCGTATGCGTGGGAAAGTCCACAACGTCCACACGTTGGATGCTGACAGGTGGCGTAAGTCCACTGCCTCCACTGTGGTCGCAAGTTGTATTCCATGTTCTGTGAGGTACTCATCTGTCCATTGTGATTGGGGGAATTCTCGCTTGGTAGCTCGAGGTACGCAGGATCGGTATTACGCTAAAATGGTAATTACCCGGATTCTCCACCATCTATAACCAAGCGGTTTTGGCTATACGTTGTAGTTGTGTTGTGCGTCCGTAGTTCTGATCGTAAGTTGAACTTGGCGGGAATGTTGGCATAAAAGAAGATACGAATATGCGTGATGATGGCGCTGCGGGCCGTAGATAAGTAGACGAAGATCTAATGCCGTATTCCCGAGTTCGTTAGAACAAAACTAAACAAACAAATCTGATCTCTGATGATGACGATGACGTGGTCGTAAAATAGACAAAATGTAAATGGAGTTTTAACTTTTAATTCCGAATGTAGAGTGGTGTTGCTGGTTTGAACGTCCAGCTCCAACTGACGATAAAAAGCATAGCAAATGTAAACAATGGTAAAAATAACAAATGACATGAAACGATCGAACGAATAACAATTACACAAGACGTATAGAAAAGTTTACATACGGGGATTAAAGAGATTAACAGAACAATACATGGATTACGTTGAACACGAGAGTTGATGCCGTAGGGCCGTAGAATATTTATACGTGTCAAGACATGAAAGAGATAAGTTAATTGGAAAGTAAATTTAGATCAATTGAAATGTCCGAAATCTTTAACTTGGATAAACTGGTAAATAAACAGACTAAAACACAATAGTAAAGGAAATGATTCGATGTCGCTAAAATGAGTGAAAGTGATAATGAAATAAATTGAAAGAATTATTAAAATTATAAGAAATCAAATGTCAAAATGTATGAAAATAACTGTCTAAAAAGTTTATGACCAGGAGGAAAATTATACACAATTTTCCTGGTCATATATATAAGGTTATATCCATGTAGGTAAGAAGGTATTGTGAAGTTTCTACATGAATACGAAGGGGCGGAGCGTCAGCGAATCCCCTTCTTATTCATATAAAAACTTTTAAATACATTCCAATCGCCCTAAAAGGCATCTAGTAACCACAGTGGCTCAATTGGTAGGGCACCCGCCTAGCCTGCAGAAAGTCCCGAGTTTGCTCCCCATCTCCAGTGAACATTTGTCAAGTGCATGATCAATTTGAAAGCCTGTGATTTTCTTAGCTTACATGTTACCATCTAATTTAATTTAGATGGCTTAAGTTACCGTATATGTTGACCATGAAAGAGATATTTTTAACGTGTTGGTAAGGGTATTATAGTGGAAATCAACACTGGATAGGCATGTTAAATCTCGCTACAACCTCCTCCTTGAGTGTCATTGTCACATTGAATTCGGAAATACATTTTATTAAGACTGTTCACCTATTTCAAAATCATAATAATTAGACAACACTAGCCACAGCCTAGGAGCCTGTGACACGACCGTCTAGTTGGATGACAATAATCTATAGGTGCAGTTCAGGGAAATAAAAAAAATCTTACTTTGATGAATATTTAAGCCTAATGGAAAGAGGGGAGGGTTTCTTGCATCGAGTCCCTGTAGTTCAATGTGAGGTTTCTTAAAATTCAGTGCAGTGGTGGCGAAGGAGAAGTTAGCAAATCAGATCCTTCTGCGACAATGTATATTGACTATTCGCCTCGAACAACACGCACTTAGAACAGAACCTTTTGGCTGGTACTTGTTCCTTTAAAGGTTTCGTGAAATTCTGTGTAACAGTTGCAGGGAAGAAGGAGGGGCGGGGGTTAAATGTCATTGACGTAGTAATAGTTTACGTTCATGAGTTTGTTATTGTAAAAATGTTTACAAAAACAACGTTTTTTCCCCTCTGTTTCTTTTCTCAGTCTTTTTGCCAAGCGTCCGTTTCAAAAGAAAATATTGCTTTTCAATTATGTTTTGTTGCATGAAAAAAACTTACATCAAACAATCAGCATCACTTACTTATATTATGTGTAATTATTGGACATACTGACTAAGAAAAGATAAATTCAACCAGGTTTGTCGATTTAACGGATATGACATACACATTCTATCTAGAGTCATTTGGCAGGACATTATGATGCATTCGTCCTTGTGGCGACATTGCCGTACTGACAGTGCCCCTCTGTGTGAAGCCACAGGGCCTCTCTGTGCTGGACAGAACAGAGAGAAAGAAGTGTTCTTTCTCTCTATTCACTCCAGCACAAAATTCTATCGTCTTAGAGGCGAGATTGAGGTCCAGATACAGCACTACATTTATGTGTCATCGATATTTAACTCAATTTATGATGCATTTTTATTTCGAACCGAAACCCCATGTCACACGTGATACGGAAACCCCATGATACACATAGAGTTTCTCGGTAAAATTTCACTATTCGAAGCATTTAAGGAGAGTTTTTGTATCCATAATGTTTAAAATATGTTTATGGTCTTTGTAGACCAAGAAACGTGTACAGAAATCCATCGTAATAAGAGATTTTTTTAGTTTTGTGTAGAGACACGGCCAAATTTTTCCAGTCGCAGATATTGTACCGGAGTGTTTGAATAATCTAAAACTATTTGAACGGCTTCAACGTCATCAATAGGTCACTATATAATTCTCTCCTTCTGTGCACTATACTTTATCACTGTAAAACGGATAGAAATGAAGAAAACTTAATTTCTACTTATAATTGTTGCCCGATCTCCGCTTCAAAACCTTAACCCCTGTTGACTCATAGCCGAACCCCCCTATGTGCGCTCTAACAGGGTGTGCTAGGAGAGCACTGCTATATGAATCACTTTCATTGATCGATTTTCGGTGCTCTCGGGTGAGCGATGCCCCCCCCCCCCGGAACTCTTATTGGTCGATTTCAAGAAATCGACCTTACTAGATGTGTAGACCGGATGCTGTTAATAGGAGAAAGTTCCTAATTGAGTCCGTCAGATTCCACAATGCGCAACATTGAATTATCCTTATGAAAGAAACGTTTTCGTGACTAGTGAAAAACACGTGACCAGAGACAGGCATTCCCATAACCTCCCACTTTATCCACTTCACAAAAATAGGACATGTTGTCGTCATGACAACGCTAAGGTATCGCAATTATGAATTTAGATATTGCAGATGAAAGTGATATCTGCATGATATTTTTTCTTTAACAATATTTACTTCCAGTCCAATTAGTGAGTGATACAGTGAACCCTATGCCTTCAAAATTCCTATGGTCGACATTTCTGTATCCTTGGATCCATTGCAACAAAGAAATACGCGATCACAAGTAGGGGTGCCAGTGGGCTAAAAGGTTTCTAACCGTCCATCCGACTAAGCTTTTTCTCGTTAAGCATGTTAAGGATATACCACTTTGTTTGCTTGTTTTTTTTCTTACCAAAGACAAATTGATAAATGAAACAAAGAAATTAATGAGCGATAAAAAAATCGACAAGACTGTACAAGTCACAAAATTTGATCGAACTTTTTAGAAGTTTCCCCTTATTTCCCTCCAAATTCTTATACATGTAATCGGAACTCTCCACTTTTCCCGCGAATACACCCAGAAAGGATTTTGATTGGTCAATATGTGTTATAATGGAATTTATTTTCCTACGGATCAAACAATTTCTGAATGGATATGAAGAGTGTTGTATCTTGAGTTGTCCAGTGTAAATGTATCTATTTTCTAACTTGTCAGAATTATAAAGACATACGTTCCTATAAGTACTACTCTTTAGTCATGATTTTAAGAGTAAAAATTTTTAACCTATGTCGACGAAAAAAAAATTATTGCGGGATTAAAGAAATGTTGATATCGACCAAGCTTTTTTGGAAAGCTAATACTTGTTTTATCTAATTTGTATTGCTCTCTTAGTTCACTTGTTGGCATGGCCTAAAGGTGCATAAAAAGAACGAACTACGCGAACAGGTGAATTAACAGACTGAATAAAATACGTGCTAAGTCGATCGTGCTTTTTAAAGTCGAAAAGAAGTCTTAGAAGTTATGAATACACAAGTCTTTTGAAACTTGGATGACGGCATCAATCTAAAGCTCTAAGTTTTAACACTGATAGTAAATTGTTTCCTTATAGAATTTCCAATAAACTGGCACAAGATTTTCAATGTCATATAGGTCAAAGGTCGAGGTAAACATCGGATATATTTAAAATACCTGTATACAGCATAATAGACATAGTTTTGATTGGATCTTGACCAAACTTCATACACTTAATGCTTGTGACAAGAGAAAGAATCCTATCGACTTTCAAGGTCATAGGTCTAAGATCAAGGTCACAAATAGGAAATGTTTAAAATCCTTGAATACAGCCTAGAAGGCACAATTTTGATTGGATTTTGACCAAACATCATACACATATTGCTTACGACAAGAGAAATGGGAAAGGGAAAATTAATACGAATGTTTAGCATTCAGACATGCATGGTAGCTACGCCACTGGCATTCTGGATTGTTTGCATATATGGGGGGACAGAAAAGGGGGGTACCTCTCTCCCACCCCCTTACCTCCCCCATCCCGCCCCCTCCTCCCTCCCCTCCTTTTCACCCTTCCCTTACCTCCCTTCTACAGCCCCCTTCCTCCCTCCTCCCGCTCCCTTTCCCCTTCTCTCCCTCCTCCCCCCCCTCTCTACCTCCTCCCGCCCCCTTCCTCCCCTTCCCTCCCTCCTCCCTCCCCCGCTCTCTCCCTTCTCCCGCCCCCTTCCTCCCACCTTTCTTCACCCTGTCCACCACCTCACATATATATCCGTATATATAACGTAAGAGCATTGGGTGCCTAATCCATGGTCTTGTTCACAACTTTTTCTCTCATCTTCGCATGTCTTATTTCCTCATTTTATTACATATAATGTCAATTTATTTAGAATATCATGTTGATTATCGTAATAATCACTCGACAATTTGTTTTAAAAAATCGTCTATACCAAAACTTTTTAATCGTTGATGTACAGTAAGTATAATGAACTTAACTTCGGTGGAAGTTTTTCGGTCATTGTTCATGCAGTCGTTAGACGTCCGTACACGTTACGGACACCTTGTGTGAATGCGATCGCCAAACTATTTTACTAGCGTATGCAAAGCATGTACGAACGTCAAACTCCAGACAGTTTTTCCATTTACGTTACGCTATATAGTCTAGGTGCCATTCATGAAACCCAAAAATTTGTTACGCACAAAATGTTTTTGCATGAAAGTCTCTACTTTGATTAATATTTGCTATGGTGGATGAATACATCTGACGCGTAGTAAGATCGAGATTTGGAGATTGTCTGAACGTACGTGAGAGCGTGTACATAACGACTGAATTGCGAAAGGGCAAGGGGCGGTAAGTGGGTTTGAACGTTGGACGGCGTACTTATTTATACTCACCGGGAACATTTACGACGATCTTTCAAATACTGTTATTTACTTTATTTGGGCCCATACATGAGTTACATGACATTGTATAAAATGTCCAAAATTTGAAATAAGTACAAATTCAACGTTTATCTTTTCTCATGATTGTAGTATAAAGTTATGGTGATAAAATCATCATATTTTAAGCAATTAATATTTGACAATTGCTTTAATTTACTATTGGTATATGATGTTAAAATTGTGAGTAGTGTAATTTTAAAATTACATATATAATTCTCCGTGTAAACTTCTATCTTTATATTGCATGAAACCCGACGGTTTATACTGTGCACGTATGTGAGATCTTTTTTTCGAAAGTCATTATTACGTATAATATCTTTTCACATGTACATATTATTAGTTATAAGGTTTGTTCGGTTACTGACCGTCTACAGAGATTTGTCGGGTTGATCAAGCCCATAGAAGGCGAGGCGAAGCCAGTAATAACTGTTTTACCTTTGCCGAGGACCAAAATCTCCGTTTTATGTTGCAGAAAACTGATTTGGCGTCTCATGACTCCTTTTACATGCGAAATTGCTGATGATCTATAGAAATTTATAGACGGCGTGCACGTGACATGATTTACGCTCTCTGATTGGTTCGAACTAGTCCGTGGCAGAATAAATATATATTATTGTTATATTTTTAGACACCATGCAGTGGATACTAATATTCGTTCAATGAATGAAGGTCCCTCCTTAGGGGCGTTAATGAACTATTTATACACAAAATATGTATAATAATGTATGCAGCCTCAGTAACTAACATGGTGAGGAATTATTCATGGAGGAACAGTAGCGAGCCGTAGTGGGGATCAGGTTGGGGACAGGACCCGCGGGCCGCGTCAACTTATCCTGGAAGACTCTGTCATTGACTAGTATGGCATTCTATTAGATAAAGAAAGAAGTGAACGCTTTCCATTTGTACAAGTTTGGCTCAGAAACAACATGACTTCTTGCACACAGTTTAGTTGAGATGATTAAAATGCTATGGGCATCCCATGTCATCCCCTGCTACCCCCACCCTCCAGTATTGTTAAGTCACAGGTCAGTTTCAAGAACAATTCATACAATTTCACAAGATGGTGTCAGAATTTATAACCAGCAGTTGGCGGGGAAATAGACAATATATGTTACTGAAGACGGAGCGCGAAGGACCACTGACAGCGTAAGTACATCCAAATACTTGGCAGAATTTAGTTATAATTTTCTGTTCCACCAAAAAGGCAAATATTTTCCATTTTATTCTTCGCATTTCTATAAAAATGTTTCCTAGATATAATACAAATACATATATTTGTGTGTATCTTTAATAACTTGTTAGGCGAGAAAATGTGGACAATTCATTTTCTAATGTTAGAAATTCACTTTTTAAATATTTGAAATTCATCTTTGGATATTAGAAATTGATTTTCTTATATCAGAAATTCATTTTCAAGTATTACACAATACGAACTCTTTTCTAATATTAGAAGACGAATTTCTAATATTAAAAATGAATTTTAAGCATTAGGAAATCAATTTCTAGTATTGGAAAATAAATTTCTTACATAAGAAAATAAACTGAATTTTTAATATTAGAAAATAAATTTCTTATTCTAGAAAATCAATTTCGAACATTCGAAATGTATTTCTTATATTAATATAAGAAATTGATTTTCTAATATCATTTTCTAGTATAAGAAATTGATTTTCTAATATAAGAATTTCATTTTCTAAAATTAGAATTTCTAAGTATCAAAAAATAAATTTTCTATAAATTACCGTTTGTTGTCCACTTTGGCTTACCATACAACTTGACAATATCATCTTAAGGTATCCGTTGTACAATTTAGTCATTTTACATAACGTTTTGATAATCTCCATTGTAAAGTATGGTAAATTTTATGCCTGGTAAGGTACTATAAACTATATATTTTCTGAAAGGTAATGATGCCCTGAGTTCAGATATAAGACTCCCAGGTCTTCAAAATCAAAGGGGAAAAACTCTTGTACAACTTTGTTATTTTGCATATGTTATATAGAGAGAATAGACAATTTCAATGCTTCATAAGTTATTCCCCTTTATTTTTCTGGCCCCAAAATTATTATTTCTGAAAAGTGGGCTTTATAACCTTTCAGAAAATATATAGTTTATAGTACCTTACCAGGCATGGAAAAATGCCCTATTGTACATTGGATACCTTAAAATATAAAAAAGTATATGTACTAATCATTTTTACGGGTCCTCTTTTACTATATCTGTCCTCTCCATTACATGACTATTGTGTACATTGAACGGACCTACAATATAAAGAAATTTCTATCTTTTTTTACATTATGTCATTTTCTTTTATTGCTGTATACAGATACATATTTAAATAGAAAACTTTCATTTTTGTTCATACATTTGCGTTTTCTATCAAATTTGTCAAAGCAACGGGGCCATTCTTTCAAATGTCGAAAGATAATTAATCTCGTAAAATTTGGATTTTTACATTGTTTTAAAATTACATGTAATACTTTCTGACCTTCCCTTTTTTGTGTCGCCTGCGAAGCATAGCGACACTTAGGGATCACTTTGTCCGTTGTCCGTCTGTCCGTCTGTCCGTCCGTCTGTCAGTCCGTCCGTCTGTCTGTCTGTCTGTCACACTTTGGGTGTCACAGCCCATAACTTTTGATTGGTAAGTGATAGGGCTTTGATATTTCACATGTGTATTCCTTGTGAGAAGACCTTGCTACACATACCATAATTTTTGACCTAATGACCTTGACCTACATATTTGACCTACTTTTCGAAAAAATTAAGAATGGATATATCTTTTGATTGGTAAGTGTTAGGACTTTGATATTTCACACATGCAATCCTTGTGGCAATACCTTTCCACACATACCATAATTTTGACCTTGTGACCTTGACCTAGATATTTGACCTACTTTTGAAAAAAAAGATAAGATTCGCTTTATCTTTTGATTGGTAAGTGTTAGGACTTTGATATTTCACACATGCAATCCTTGTGGCAATACCTTTCCACATATACCATAATTTTGACCTTGTGACCTTGACCTAGATATTTGACCTACTTTTGAAAAAAAGATAAGATTCGCTATATCTTTTGATTGGTAAGTGAAAGGGCTTTGATATTTCACATGTGTATTCCTTGAAACAATGTCTTTGTACACATGCCATGATTTTTGACCTATTGATCTTGACCTACACATTTGACCTACTTTCAAAAAAAATTAAGAATGTATATATCTTTTGATTGGTAAGTGATAGGGTTTTGGTATTTCACATATGTATTTCTTGTGACAAGACCTTTCTACACAAACCATAATATTTGACCTTGACCTAGATATTTGACCTACTTTTCAAGAAAAGTAAAATTGGCTATATCTTTTGATTGGTAGGTGATAGGGCTTTGATATTTCACATGTATTTTCCTTGTAACAACGCCTTTCTACGCATACTTTAATTTTGTACCTTTTGACCTTGACCTAGCTATTTGACCTTCTTTTCTAAGAAATGAAGGTTGTATATATCTTTAAATTGGAAAGTGGCGGGTAGGACTTTGATATTTCACACATGCAATCCTTGTGGCAATACCTTTCCACACATACCATAATTTTGACCTTGTGACCTTGACCTAGATATTTGACCTACTTTTGAAAAAAAGATAAGATTCGCTTTATCTTTTGATTGGTAAGTGTTAGGACTTTGATATTTCACACATGCAATCCTTGTGGCAATACCTTTCCACACATACCATAATTTTGACCTTGTGACCTCGACCTACTTTTGAAAAAAAGATAAGATTCTTTTGATTGGTAAGTGAAAGGGCTTTGATATTTCACATGTGTATTCCTTGAAACAATGTCTTTGTACACATGCCATGATTTTTGACCTATTGATCTTGACCTACACATTTGACCTACTTTCAAAAAAAAATTAAGAATGTATATATCTTTTGATTGGTAAGTGATAGGGCTTTGGTATTTCACATATGTATTTCTTGTGACAAGACCTTTCTACACATACCATAATATTTGACCTTGACCTAGATATTTGACCTACTTTTCAAGAAAAGTAAAATTGGCTATATCTTTTGATTGGTAGGTGATAGGGCTTTGATATTTCACATGTATTTTCCTTGTAACAACGCCTTTCTACGCATACTTTAATTTTTTACCTTTTGACCTTGACCTAGCTATTTGACCTTCTTTTCTAAGAAATGAAGGTTGTATATATCTTTAAATTGGAAAGTGGCGGGGCTTTAATATTTCTTACGATGAGACCTTTTTGTTACCAGTTTTTACATAGTGACCTTGACGTAGATGATTGACACTCATTTCTGAAAATTTGAGAATGACCATATCTTTTAATTTGTAATTAAGAGGTCTGATATTTCAAATGAATTTCATTTGACAGGACTTTTCTACTCATACCAATGATTTTGATCCACTTTCTAGAATAATAATCAAGCCGCTTCGCAGGCGACACAAGCATTCCTTGGATTGCTATTTTTTTTCTTATATAAACCGTGAATCTGAATAGCCATCATTCAAACAAAATACAAACATAAATCAAGACGTGAAAAATGAACGATAAACTAGACTAAATACGTACAAATATAAATAAGCTGAGAGCCTTTATCGAAAATTGCTAAATTGTAACGATTTTGTTGTAGATTATTAATAAACTGGCTATGTCCTCACGTCGGCAGTCAGTGGCGCCCCCACAGAACAGACGATTCAGCATATTTCCAGACAGACGACAAAGTTATGATTTTGAGAATCACGGATTTGAAGGAGAAGAAAATCTCCCTAAGGGTCTATGGAGGTGAGAAACCCCAAAACTCGTCTTTTTCTTATTTCTTTCATTTTTTTTTTTGGGGGGGGGGGGGTATTTTTTGCTTCTTTACAAATCTACCTATCATTATTGGCGAGTCTGACTGTACGTCTAAGCATCCATCCCCAACTTTTCGGATGTTCAGGTTTAAAAATCCTTCTCTGTGTTGAAATCCTACATGGTGATGCCAAGTCTAGTAATCCTACTCGGTCAGGTCTAGTAATCCTACTGGGTGATATCAGGTCTAGTAATCCTACTGGGTGATGTTAGGTCTAGTAATCCTACTGGGTGATCTCAGGTCTAGTCATCCTACTGGGTGATCTCAGGTCTAGTCATCCTACTGGGTGATGTCAGGTCTAGTAATCCTACTGGGTGATCTCAGGTCTAGTCATCCTACTGGGTGATGTCAGATCTAGTAATCCTACTGGGTGATCTCAGGTCTAGTCATCCTACTGGGTGATATCAGGTCTAGTCATCCTATTGGGTGATCTCAGGTCTAGTAATCCTACTGGGTGATATCAGGTCTAGTAATCCTACTGGGTGATGTCAGGTCTAGTCATCCTATTGGGTGATGTCAGGTCTAGTAATCCTACTGGGTGATATCAGGTCTAGTAATCCTACTGGGTGATGTCAGGTCTAGTAATCCTACTGGGTGATGTCAGGTCTAGTCATCCTACTGGGTGATGTCAGGTCTAGTAATCCTACTGGGTGATGTCAGGTCTAGTAATCCTACTGGGTGATCTCAGGTCTAGTCATCCTACTGGGTGATGTCAGGTCTAGTAATCCTACTGGGTGATCTCAGGTCTAGTCATCCTACTGGGTGATATCAGGTCTAGTCATCCTATTGGGTGATCTCAGGTCTAGTAATCCTACTGGGTGATGTCAGGTCTAGTCATCCTACTGGGTGATATCAGGTCTAGTCATCCTATTGGGTGATCTCAGGTCTAGTCATCCTACTGGGTGATGTCAGGTCTAGTAATCCTACTGGGTGATGTCAGGTCTAGTAATCCTACTCGATGATGTCAGGTCTAGTCATCCTATTGGGTGATGTCAGGTCTAGTATTCCTACTCGATGATGTCAGGTCTAGTAATCCTACTGGGTGATATCAGGTCTAGTAATCCTACTTGGTGATATCCTACTGGGTGATGTCAGGTCTAGTAATCCTACTGGGTGATGTCAGGTCTAGTAATCCTACTCGATGATGTCAGGTCTAGTAATCCTACTGGGTGATATCAGGTCTAGTAATCTTACAGCATGATGTCAAGTCTAGTCTACATCATACAATTTCAAGTTTATTTATAGTCGGTACATTTCGGTACATGAACATGAACTATAAACAAATAAAAGACATAAGTTTTGTTCCTACTTCAACTTGATCAAGTTCCTATATTGGACTTATTGAGATGTCGGCTCGCTCCTTTGAAAAGATTGTCTACAAAGATGTGAAAATGTCTGAAAATGCAAAATAACTTAGATATATTTCAAGTCAAGTGTTGAAACACTGCAAAACTAGACGAACGATATCCCCGGGGACTAAACAACCCACCAACAGAGATACCAACCTATTGATCGAAATTGTCAATATTGAAATATATGTTCTATTGTAAATACACAGTGCTTATATGAGTATTTCAACAAATTATGCCTCATGGCTTGATTGAAATTGTCAATATTGAAATATAAATTAGCTAGTTAATATCAGAAGAAATATAGGACAATGATCAATATATTTAAAATCGTTGGAAAACGAGTAATTTGAACTTGATGTACATACATTTGGCGCGGTATGTGTGTCAAAATGATCACATTTCTGCATAGGCAAAAATAATTTTGCATAGGCACAAATCGAATTTTGCCAAAGCAGAATTATTTTTGCTTAGGCAAAATTCGCAAGCGTTCATCAATATCAACCAATGACGATGCCTCTTGCAAAGCGAATTAATCCAGTGCACGCGCACGCCCAGTGTGTGCGGTGCAGCAATGTAAGCATGGATAGCCAGATCCATTTTTCTCAACCATTCATAATTTTATAAGAAAAAGGCATGCATGGATGGATCTAAAATATAGTTGGTTTTTTTAATCTTGGGGGGGGGGGGGGGGGGGGCGGTATGTGAGACCAAGTCGTCGACCATGGGGAGGGGGCAGCCAAATTAGACGTAAAAACGGGGAAATATAATTCTTGGCAAATTCTTGGGGTCCCCTGCAACCCCTCCTTCTCTCTCTAGGTCCGTGGGGGATGAGGGTGTGTGAGATCAAGCCATCGGCCATGGGGGGGGGGGGGGGAGGGGGGCGAGCCAAATGTGACGTAAAAACGGGGAAAATATCACACTATGCAAATTCCTGGGGTCCTGACCCCTTTAACACCCTGGGTCCTTCTAGATCGGGGGGGGGGGGGGGGGTTGAGACCAAGCCGTTGGCTGGGGGGGGGGGGGGGGGCTGCAAAATTACACGTAAAAACGGGGGAAAGCATAACTCTTGGTATATTCCTGGCGGTCTTGACCCCCATGCTCGACGTGATATCAAATAGTAGTCAATTTCGATCAAGGGATTGGAGGGGGTATAGGCTCCGGTCTGCCATGAGCGACTGGTCTACAATTTTTGTCGGAAAAGCATAGGTTATAAGGTGATATAGTTTGAAATATGTGCGCGAATCCGTTTTTGAGTTTCAACCCTGCAGTGCATATGGAGTTGATATATGCCTAAGCAAAAACACATCCGTTCTAATTCTGCCTAGGCAAAATTAATTTTGCTTAGGCAAAATTAATATTGCCTATGCAAAATTAGAATTTAGCCTAGGCAGAAATATTTTTGCCTAAACAAAAATCGAATTTTGCTTAGGCAATTTTTTTTTTTTTTTTTGCCTAAGCAAAAATCGAATTCTGCCTGGGCAAAAAATGATTTTGCTCGAATTCTACCAAGGCAAAAATCGAATTCTGCCCAGGCAAAAATAATTTTGCCTAGACAAAAATGTGATAATTTTGACACACGTTCCGCGCCATACATATATGTTTGCTAATATTTCTATCTAGAATGCCAGGCCTATTTGGTATTTTGTGTGCCGCACTTAGACTGTGGACACTGCAGAGGAGGAAAGGAATTGATATTTATGAGGGGGTGGACAGGGTCAAAGGGAGGGGGGAGAAAGGGGGGGGGGAAGGGGGCGGGAGGGGGGAGGAAAGGGCGGGAGGGGGGGGAAAGGGCGGGAGGAGGGAGAGAGGGGGCGGGAGGGGGGAGAAAGAGATATGATTGGGAGGGTAACAGTAACCAAAAAAAAAAAAAAAATTAGGAAATTACTTTAAAGATAAATAATCTTGCCCTTATGCGTTCATGTACATAATCTCAATTTTAAAAATTACCACGAAATTCATCTTTATGTACCTTAAAAAATTTTCGGCGTGCATTACAGATTTACTAGTATTATATACATGTAATTCTATAGATAGAAAAAAAAAATCTTTTCTCCAACTTTGCAACAAAAAATAACTTTGCCCCAGTCCGGATCGAAAAAAAAAAATCTTGCCCCGACAACGAAAAAACAAGCCCCCCCCCCCCCCCCCGATATTCAAAATGGACTGTGTCTATAAGCAACAGATAAGTCATGTACACTTATTAGAGCAGTTGCATTTAGTTTACTTTACCACTACTTTTACCTCACCTCTACGCTTCAGTGGTCACTGCGGTTAGGGGTTACATAATCTTGGTCTCGAGTATTGACGACTACAGTTAACTTTTAAAGCTGACCTACCCTGACGTTTTGCGGGTACATTTCATATCTTAGACATAAAACTTACGGGTACATTTTATGTAAATTTCCCCTTTTCGGACGAAGAAACATTAAGCATTGTAATTTTTGCTACATAAATAAATGATCTTTCCGTCTGCATGTCCGTCCGTCTGATGATTATACTTTCACATTTAAATGTTAAAAAAGTGACAGGTCAGCTTTAAAAGGTAACTGTAGTTGGATCGCCTCAGGACAGGTGTGTATTGAACAATGTAAAGCCATGGCTGTGAAATATTCTGTTTAACGTGTGCGGACTGGTACCTTTCGAGACAAAATACCAGATAAAAAGCATACACTCACAATTAATTCGAGATTGCCAAAGGTATCCTGTCATACTGAAAAAAAAGTTCCACTACGGCTTTATTACTCGAAATGAAAAACGGCTCAAATGGATCTATTTAAACCAAGACTTAGCTATAATAGCTCACATTCCCGTCTCCCCTGACTTGTACAGTGGATATGTGCCTTAAATAAAATTTCAGAATAATACATGTCATTGACAACAATACAAAAATTGTATGTTTGTGTGTTTTCGCCTAGCTGGAGGGTGTCTTTTTTTTTAAAACACCAAGATGGAAAACGAATTTTAAATACCACGGCCTAATCCCTAACCACAGTGACCACTGAAGCGTAGAGGTGAGGTAAAAGTAGAAGTAAAGTAAGAAGTAAAATAAATGCAACTGCTCTATTAAAACCATATTTAGACGTTTTCTAAGGCCTTTTTCTATTTACTCGTATATACAATGTTATAAGAATGTCAGTTTAGTGCATTGTCATACATGTATTTCACGGGGACTTTCATTGAAAAGGGAGGAGGGAGGGAGGGGGGGAGGGAGGAGGGAGAAAGGGGGGCGGGGAGAAGGGAGGTAGGGGGCGGAAGAAGGGAGGTAGGGGGCGGGAGGGAGGAGAGTGGTACCCCCCTCATAAATGGGGGGTGGACAGGGTGAAAGGGAGGGGGAGAAAGGAGGCGGGAGGAGAGAGAGAGGGGGGGAGGGAGGAGGGAGGGAAGAGGGAAAATGGGAGGGAGGGGGGGAGAATGGGGAGCGGGAGGAGGGTGACAAGGGGGCGGGAGGAGGGAAAAAGGGGGGGGGCGGGAGGAGGGAGGTAAGGGAAGGGTGAAAAGGAGCGGGAGGGAGGGGAGGGGGGAGGTAAGGGGGCGGGGGGTACCCCCCCCCCCCCTATTTATAGACCCATTGTTCACGTGCCTAGTATAGAGACCGGTGATAAATAATTAACGTCCCTTGGCCTTAAATCCAATATTTGCAGTACATTGGGCTTTCCTCAGTCTGACAGAACTCCCTCACATTCTTGATTTGCTCGATATTGTGAAATATTTTTAGCCCACTTGTTTACACACCGATAAATGTGTATTCCCATTCATAAGATTACACGGCGTGTGTAAAAGCGTGAAGCTGGAGCGGATTTACTCTGACTCGTGTGACTCAATATAAATAATGAGTAAATCAGAGTATCTTTTGGTGCCACAAAAGTAAATATTTATTCATTAATTTGGAAGGAATTGTGTCAAGTTATTGTTTTTGTGAGATATTATAATTTAGTTCAGCGAAAAGAAAATAGAAATGATGTGGAATCGTACATCTAGAGTGCAGGTATAGTAAAGTTTTATAATTTATTCTAGAGCATCTGATGAGAAAGAAGACAGAAGAAGTTCAAAGAGTTCTAAGGGAGATGACAGCGACAATGAGCTGGAGCTTGACCTTGGTCTAGGGGCGATTCCAGCAGTGACCACACGTAGTACATATCACAGAAAACAGTCCAAGGCATGGAAAACACTCAAACCATTCCGACCATCGTCACGGTATGTGAACCATTCGATAGTCACGGTATCCATGGTATCTGATTTACTGATTTACAAACATGATCAGCTGATCAGAGATCATTTCTAAATGCTATGATATTAGTTACAGTTTTGTCGATGAAGTGCATTGCAATTGCAAATTTCAACACATCTTTTTAATTCTCAATAGATCTAAATCGTTTTAAAGAGCCAGGTAATGGACTAATCCACTTATTACAAACTCATTTAATCAATGAACAATACAATATACTTGTGTTACAAGTACGAGGTCAGTCATATACCATGTAATGTATCATTTTCCTTCCCCTTTCACACAGGAATATGATTATAATGTTTATAAATAGAACGACTCATCGCCGACTGTCATAACGCAGTGAAATTAAGATCTCACGGTTTAGGGTCATAAAGTATAACTCTGATCATCCTTATCTCTGAGTGCCGTGGTACTTATCGGATCTTTAATGATGTAACCATGTACAACCAAGAACGCTTCTCGTAGGCGGGTACAGATTTTGTTCCAGGTGAGGAAGGTGGAATTAAAGATCTCTGGCACTCCAAAGTTCCAAACTGCTCGATCCCCAGTTTTCTAGATTCGCTCATGCAAATAATCGGCATGTCCTATATCCTCACCTATTGAAATGTAGGTCAGTAAAAGTACGACCACAGGGATTTATTTCGCTAATACCGGTTGCTCTATTTACTATAACACATATATAGTATATAGAGCAACCGGTATTAGCGTGATAAATCCCTGTGAGTACGACCTGGTCAAATCGGTCAAAAAGATTGACCATTACTGTGTTGATCAAAGTGATTTACAATTGCACAGAACAAATATATATGATTTAATAGCTTGATCAACCGTGAAAAATCTTACAACTCACATGCGCGCATTAATTTTTGTCTGAAAGGGGGGGGGGGCATTTGGATAATTAATTTTGACTTGGTAGCTAAATTTTCGCATTTAGCACATTTTACTTTGACTTATATCTCATGCCATGACAGTGAATTTAATTATATGCCAAAATACTAGTGATCCAATCTTAAAATTGTCAAATCAATTTTTTTTAACACCCCCCCAAAAAAAAGATCGTTTCGGAGGGTGTGAGGGTGTGTGTGTGTTGGGGGGGGGGGGGGGGGGGGGAAGGGTCATACAAAGCCGCCCGCTTATCCCAAAAAACAGAAATTGCACGGATCTAAAGGCTGGTGACTGGGTCAGTCAGGACCCACAAGTTGGCCACAGCCCTTAACCTGAATATTATTTCCTTATGCTTGAACAAAACGTGTAGGTTGTTTTCAGATTGCATGGCTACTTTGGTATACATGTTATTGTTATCCCCCCTTTTTGGAGAAAAAAAGGCGAATCTATTGGGGGGGGGGGGGTTGGTTGCAAACAATGCCCTGAAAAGCTACCCGCCCACTGACGCTTAAACAGAAAACTTTCGAGATAATCTTCAGAGAAGGTAACTTAAGTCTGAGTATGATAAGTAGTCTCATATATATATACATGTTATACTAGGCGAAATATATTTTTTGCCTTGAATTATTCAGGTATAGCGATAGCGATGATAAAACTAACCTTAAACAGGATGTAGGATGTTAAAACAACGTTGTTAAATTAATTGATATTCAAGTCATGGTCTATGGAATAAAGTTTAACCGACATGTGCATTTTCAATGGGGAGGGGGAGGACTTATACCCCGTATATATATAAGCATTACTCTTTGAAAAACTCTCGTGAAACAGGAGAGCCCTCTACCCTTAAGTCCCCTGGATCCACCATATGTCATGTATTTTATGTCACGTATAAAACCGAAACTTTCATTTGCATCAGTGGCAGATTTAAGGGGTGGGGGGAGGGGGGGGGGGGGCAGAGCGCCAAAATTTTTTTTTTACTATGTTGTTTTCTAGTCTAGTAATTTTTACCACCAGTAGAACTTCTAGGCAGTACCAACGAATAGATGATCAATGAAATGGATGATCAATGAAATGGATATCAATGAAAATATGCTCCAGATTATACTGTCTTTCTGGATATTTTTATTTATTATGAAAATCTGCCATTATGACTATTTACAATACCACTTTAAATAATTTTTTTCAAAAGATTTCCGGGGGAGTCCCCCCCCCCCGCACTACAACCTTCACAACAGGAGGCCGCCTGATCATTTCATGCCTCGAATTAACGATGGGCCTGTACAGCCAAGAAATAGTCTTAAAACCAGAGTACATATGTATTAATAGCTTATATATCTCTATTTTGCCCCCCACCCCTGGATTGGTGCCCGTACCCCAAAGAGAGGAAATTTACAACATTTTTCTTAGAAAGGGGAATTCTAGACTACTCTGATAAAAACCAAAATATTAGTCACTATATATATTGATATGAATTAAGGGATTAATACATGTACTATAACTAGGTCATTCAGGCATTAAAATGTTTACATCCACTTCGTTTTCGCAAAAAAAAAAAAAAAATTGCCGCCCTCGGCAGTGTCAAAATAACATGGTTTTCAAAGCAAACTAAGGCACGGTCCATTTGATATTCTGGGGGGGGGGGGGGGGGGGCTTGGGTTTTTTTTCAAAAAATAATTTTGCTCTGAATTTTGATGAAAAAAATAAATTTGCTTATGGTGTGACAGAAAAAAATAATCTTGCTTTTACAAGTAATCTGAATTTGAAGAATAACCAAAAAATTCGCTTAAAATAAAAATTCCTGAAATTTTTTCGGCTCGCATCGCTCGCCGCAGTTTTTACTTTCTAAAAAAATTTTTTAGCTCGCATCGCTCGCCATAGTTTTCCTCTGTAATGGCAAGTACATATTTGAAAAATATCAAAAGAATGCATGTGACTGAAACAATTAAAATGCTTAAATACATTATCAATATAATTTATTACTATTAATTAATAGATACATGTATCACCTTAGTGTCTAATTTTATATACAAGCTTGGAAGGAGAATTTAAATAAGTTTTTCACTAGTTTTCATTTCTACATGTAAAAACTTGCATCAGGCCCTCTTGCATGTTACATGACCTTATATACATTTTGTTTACTAAAAATCATATATCGCATATTGTAAAAATCTTTCATCTCTCTCAGTTTAGAAGTGAATACAGGTTTTACATAAGAATAATGTTTGGAGTAATTCAAGTAAAAATAAAGAATTTCTATTGAAAAAACACAAACATTCTTAATATTCACATCAATTGTTATAAAAAAAATTTCCTTGCTCCAACTTTGCAAGAAAAAAATAATTTTGCCCCGGTCCGGGGCGAAAAAAATAATCTTGCTCCGACAAAAAACCCAAGCCCCCCCCCCCCCCCAGAATATCAAATGGACCGTGCCTAAAGCCACTCTGGAAAGCACCTATTGAATATATTTTTTAAAGTGCAAAGGATGCAGTGCTGTCACGTTCAATGTCTGTATGTTGCCGTAAATATGTAGGGGAGAATCACGTTCACATCCGAAATGTTCTCATCTTTGATACGGTTCATGACTGGCTGTACGTCAATTAGGTTAGAAATAGGACGGAAAGTAAAAAGTATACGCAAACTGCTTTTTAGAATAGTGATTGTCATACATGGGTAACGTTTGTTTAAATTTTACATATCAAAAAATAAAATCGTTTTATTTCTTGTCAAATATCAAACAAAACGAAGACCAAGCAAAGTTGTTCAAAAGTCAGGTCTCAGATTGTACCATTTGCATCCATTTCTAATGTATACATGTTATTAACCTTGGTGCACAGTCTACTAAACTATTCAGACCAATATGTGCGCTTAGTTTCTAACTTGAACAACTTGTGGTCACAGGACGTTACCTGGAAAAATTAGAATTCATGATACAAAATTGGCACCAAAAATTTATGAAATGTTTCCAATCGTATTTGTCGTCTTGGTATCCGAATACTGAATAGGAATTTTAAAAAGTCTTCAATAATATCTGGGATTCCACAAGGAGTCTTAGACCCCCTCCTATTTCTGTTGTCTCTCACTATGTATGTCCCAGTCGGATCCCTACACGAATGTATATGTAATAGATCTCCAATCTTGAATTTCTTTTTTGCTAATGATGATGATGATATTAACTGAGGATAATTCTAATATGACTTGAGATAACCCTATATGTACTATAGAGCTCATCCATGGTCTATTCCCCAACACAGTAATGGTCAGATAAGCCACGCCTACTCACACACAGTAATGGTCAGATAAGCCACGCCTACTCACACACAGATAAGCCATGCCTACTCACACACAGTAATGGTCAGATAAGCCACGCCTACTCACACACAGTAATGGTCAGATAAGCCATGCCTACTCACACACAGTAATGGTCAGATAAGCCACGCCTTCTCACACACAGTAATGGTAAGTTAAGCCACGCCTACTCACACACAGATAAGCCATGCCTACTCACACACAGTAATGGTCAGATAAGCCACGCCTACTCACACACAGATAAGCCACGCCTACTCACACACAGTAATGGTCAGATAAGCCACGCCTACTCACACACAAACTCTGCAAGTGATTTTCTGAAAACTACTGTGGCAACATTACTTGTCGTCTGCTATAATCAGAATATGTCGCATGAACCAATCAGATAATCAACTCACTGCTTCACGGCACGGTGATAATTTGGTTTATGCGACTCGGGAATTACTTGACAATAAACCACAGCTAGCTAATTGTTATTTCTTAATAAATTTCAGAGATGGAAAAATCCCAATCAACAAGGCCGGCTTGTTCTCCTTCCTCTTTATGTCTTGGATGTCTCCTCTAATATGGCGGATGTTCAGGAAGCGCAAGGAGAATCTGGCAGAAGAAGACATATGGAGGTGTTCTGACCTAGAAACATGCCTCCCAAATACACAGAGGTAAGGGTGAGGCTATAAATACACAGAGGTGAGGGTGATGTTATAAATACACAGAGGTAAGGGGGAAAATATAAACACACAGGCTGATGTTATAAATATACATGTACACAGAGGCAAGGATGAGGTTGTAAAAACACAGAGGTAAGGATGAGGTTATAAATACACAGAGGTAAGGATGAGGTTATAAATACACAGAGGTAAGGATCAGGTTATAAATACACAGAGGTTAGGGTGAGGTTATAAATACACAGAGGTAATAGGCAGGTTATAAATACACAGAGGTAAGGATGAGGTTATAAATACACAGAGGTAAGGATGAGGTTATAAATACACAGAGGTAAGGATCAGGTTATAAATACACAGAGGTAAGGATGAGGTTATAAATACACAGAGGTTAGGGTGAGGTAATAAATACATAGAGGTTAGGGTGAGGTTATAAATACACAGAGGCAAGGATGAGGTTATAAATACACAGAGGTAAGGATGAGGTTATAAATACACAGAGGTAAGGATGAGGTTATGAATACACAGAGGTTAGGGTGAGGTTATAAATACACAGAGGTAATAGGCAGGTTATAAATACACAGAGGTAAGGATGAGGTTATAAATACACAGAGGTAAAGATGAGGTTATAAATACACAGAGATTAGGGTGAGGTAATAAATACACAGAGGTTAAAGGGTGAGGTTATAAATACACAGAGATTAGGGTGAGGTAATAAATACACAGAGGTTAAAGGGTGAGGTTATACATACACAGAGATTAGGGTGAGGTAATAAATACACAGAGGTTAAAGGGTGAGGTTATAAATACACAGAGATTAGGGTGAGGTAATAAATACACAGAGGTTAAAGGGTGAGGTTATAAATACACAGAGATTAGGGTGAGGTAATAAATACACAGAGGTTAAAGGGTGAGGTTATAAATACACAGAGGTAAGGATGAGGTTATAAATACACAGAGATTAGGGTGAGGTAATAAATACACAGAGGTTAAAGGGTGAGGTTATAAATACACAGAGGTAAGGATGAGGTTATAAATACACAGAGATTAGGGTGAGGTAATAAATACACAGAGGTTAAAGGGTGAGGTTATAAATACACAGAGATTAGGGTGAGGTAATAAATACACAGAGGTTAAAGGGTGAGGTTATAAATACACAGAGATTAGGGTGAGGTAATAAATACACAGAGGTTAAAGGGTGAGGTTATAAATACACAGAGGTAAGGATGAGGTTATAAATACACAGAGATTAGGGTGAGGTAATAAATACACAGAGGTTAAAGGGTGAGGTTATAAATACACAGAGGTTAGGGTGAGGTTATAAATACACAGAGGTTAAAGGGTGAGGTTATAAATACACAGAGGTAAGGATGAGGTTATAAATACACAGAGGTTAAAGGGTGAGGTTATAAATACACAGAGATTAGGGTGAGGTAATAAATACACAGAGGTTAAAGGGTGAGGTTATAAATACACAGAGGTTAAAGGGTGAGGTTATAAATACACAGAGGTTAAAGGGTGAGGTTATAAATACACAGAGGTAAGGATGAGGTTATAAATACACAGAGATTAGGGTGAGATAATAAATGCACAGAGGTTAAAGGGTGAGGTTATAAATACACAGAGATTAGGGTGAGGTAATAAATACACAGAGGTTAAAGGGTGAGGTTATAAATACACAGAGGTAAGGATGAGGTTATAAATACACAGAGATTAGGGTGAGGTAATAAATACACAGAGGTTAAAGGGTGAGGTTATAAATACACAGAGGTAAGGATGAGGTTATAAATACACAGAGATTAGGGTGAGGTAATAAATACACAGAGGTTAAAGGGTGAGGTTATAAATACACAGAGATTAGGGTGAGGTAATAAATACACAGAGGTTAAAGGGTGAGGTTATAAATACACAGAGATTAGGGTGAGGTAATAAATACACAGAGGTTAAAGGGTGAGGTTATAAATACACAGAGGTAAGGATGAGGTTATAAATACACAGAGGTTAAAGGGTGAGGTTATAAATACACAGAGGTTAGGGTGAGGTTATAAATACACAGAGATTAGGGTGAGGTTATAAATACATAGAGGTTAAAGGGTGAGGTTATGAATACACAGAGATTAGGGTGAGGTTATAAATACACAGAGGTTAAAGGGTGAGGTTATGAATACACAGAGGTAAGGATGAGGTTATAAATACACAGAGGTTAGGGTGAGGTAATAAATACACAGAGGTAAGGATCAGGTTATAAATACACAGAGGTAAGGATGAGGTTATAAATACATAGAGGTTAGGGTGAGGTTATGAATACACAGAGGTTAGGGTGAGGTAATAAATACACAGAGATTAGGGTGAGGTAATAAATACACAGAAGTTAAAGGGTGAGGTTATAAATACACAGAGGTTAAAGGGTGAGGTTATAAATACACAGAGGTAAGGGTGAAGTATATACATTATATTTATCATTTATAGAGAAAGGTAAAGGTGAGGCTATAAATACACATGTAAAGGCGAGGTGATAGATACATAGAGGTAAGGGTGAGGGTTATGAATTCACAGAGGTATCTATGAGGTTGTAAATACACAGAAGTAACTGAGGTTTTAAAAATATATTGAGGTAAATGATTAAGCTTATTAGACAGAGGTATCTGTTTAAGCATGTTAAGTTTATGACATAGAGCATACTTTTTGTGTGATGTTTCAATTATTAACAAGATAAAATCGTATAAAGTTATCCCTGTAATAGAAGAGTCAGAATGAACATTGCATTGAAAAAATAATATTTATTTTTACCATCCAATCAGAATGTTTGTTACAATTATGATTTTCTTTTGACCATCAGGGTGACTGCGATTTGGGAGAAGGAGTTGGCAGGACATGGTGAGAAGGATGCTTCCTTCCTGAGGGTGTGGTTTAAATTCTCACTGACCAGGATATTGGTCACTCTATTCTTTGTGGCTGTCAATGCCGTGTCGACATTCTTAGAGTCAGTAAGTCAATTAACTTCTGTATCAATTTGCTGGTTTATTTTTAGCTCTATTGGTCAAAGACCAGTCAAGCTTATGTGTTACCCTGTCGTTTGGCATCCATCTGTCTGTCTGTCCATCCAATTTAATTATTAAACATTCTTGTGCTGTATTCTGCGGCCGAGTCGTGCATCTGATAATTTGTTTCTCCTGACCCACATGGTCTTAGAAAATGGGTGTGGTCATTAGAACTCTATGTAATTCTGTGCTCAACTCCTAATTTAGACTTAATTTTTTTGCAAAATTATGTGTCTGTAGTGAAGTTGAGCCCCAGATATTTTGTATAAGGCCCTGACCCCCAGGGTCTTAGAAAATTTGTCTGGTCATTTCTCATTCATATAATTTAATGTAATATGTGTAAATCCTGAATGTTTTCTTTCATTCTCCCATTATGAGACAAACATTTATGGCAAGCTTTGTTTTATTGTCTGACAACTATGTTTAGCAAAGTTCCCAGAAGTTTGATTTTCTGATAAGAAGATGTGACGGTTCGGGTATGATGCCCGCTTAGTTAGGTCAGTAAGAGCGTCTGCCCTGTAAGCAGAAGGTCTCAGGTTCGATTTTCCCCATTTTCCATTCCGCCTGTCGCAAAATATATACATGTATACAACAGATATAGCTTAAGAGAATGTTGTTTTATAGGGTTATTTGCTGAACCTTATAATCAGATATCTAGAGGCACCAGGAATTGACCTTGGTTACGGGATGACGCTGGTTGGATGTATACTGGCGTGCCAAATTATACGCTCAGCATCGTTTAATTTGATTATTGTAATAGGTATTCAAACAGGTAGGTGTGTGTACATCACTGACACATGCTGCTGTTATGATGCACGATCTCTGTACTAACATACTGGGAGTTTGCACATGTGTTTTTTACTAAACTAACACAGTAAGGTGTAACACACGTGTGTATATTAGGGCTGTCACGGTTCAAACTTGGTCAGTTCGATTCGGGGCATACTTTACGGTTCAATTCTTTTTTATTTTTTGGTTATATCTGGTAATCAGTAGTTTATCAATTTTGTATGATACACAGACTGTGATTGGGTACTTTGTCGTATTTCATCCAATGAAATGGTTGTTTCACTTCTTGATTGTAAATGGGCACCTGTTTGTTTGACAGATGGAGTCTAAGAACTTCAAGTCATCTAAGTGTTCTAGTTTGGTTATTTTGTTGAATGTTGATAAAATCTCAAAGAAAAATGCAAAGCAGAAAAATGAAAAAGAATTATTTGTTGATTTGTTATTCTTATCATTATTTCACTCTTTTATGGAATTAAATAACACAAACTCAAACCACGTTCATTTTCCTGAACCGAACCGAACGGACTAAAGGCTGAACCGTGACAGCCCTAGTGTATATGGTGACTGTAGCTCTAGGGGATATGCTACTTACACGAGTGTATGACAGCTAATTAGGAGTATATCACAGCTATGTCTGTATTTAGTGACTGATACTAATCCATGTGACTAACACATACCTCTTTGCAGGGCTATTTACTCAACTTAATCATAAGCTACTTAGAGGAACCGCAGTATGATCTAGGCTATGGTATAACATTAGTAGGATGTATAGCCGCCTGTCAACTCGTACGAGCTACGTCTTTCTGTCTTATCATTATGCTGGGTATTCAGACAGGTAAGTTTCTCTTCTAACAGGCTTCACAAATCAAGAACAGTTCAACCTGTTTTAAAAGACCCTTCAGAACAGCCTAATATCATGGTCACATAAGACAGGTGGTCTTTTAATACAGGTAAATTTAAATGAAAATTGTTTAATTGGGAAATCAACTTAGCCTTGGTCACACTAGACAGAGAGTCTCTTAATACAGTGGGTTACTCAGGCAGGTTTAACTGTATTTCTTGCCCATAAGTCATCAGAGATGGAATTTTCTTCTCCTGAGTTTTGCTCGTACCCTGTGAGACAGCCTATGTGAGACACATAAGTTGTCTCAAAGGCTCCGACTGACCAATGATGAAAGAGAATCTTATTGTGACGTCACAGTAATGTCGTCAGAAAACATGGCGTTAGATGGCATGAAACGTTGTTTGGATTCCTTTTTTTCTTATGTTTCATGGAAGAAGAAATAGATTTCAACACTTTCTACCGAGTGAGACAAAAATTTACACTACGCTCCACTCGGGAAAAGACGAAATTTCCGTCACTGGTGTAAATTTTATGTCTCACTCAGTAGATCGTGATAGAACCTATTAATGTTCAGATAAAATTTTATGAAATATAGGGCCACACCAAGTTTTTTCTCTGTTAAGCGTCATCGGGCAGTTAGGCTTTTAGGGAATTCTTTGCGAAAAACAAACACTCTATTTCCATATTTTCCCATTACTTTTAGCTTTTTTCAAGAAAAAAGTGTAGTCTCAACATTACAATTTACAGGGAGTATTTAGTCTTAATTGTTTTTAATGGATAGGTAAAGTAAGTATCCATTGGTGGATCTGATGCTTAACAAAGAAAAAAAAATGGGTGTGGCCTAGCTTCAAGCAACTTGCAACAAGGTCAGAGGCGGCACAGGCTTGCAATATAACCTTGCGGTCATCGCTATTTTCCTACGCAATTTCACGCAATGATAAAACCCGAGAGGCATCGCAGGTACAGCACGTCACAGTGACGTCATTCAGACTTCTGACGTAAGCAGTGCGAAAGATTCAAAGGAAGAGACACATATTTGGGTTTTAGGGGCGAGTAAATGGGCAATGAAGGAAATGATTCTTTTCTTGATGTAGGAAACTTTATAAAAGTCTCATGTCTAAAGACGGTAGGTTTCGATTTATAGCTAGAATTCGTATTTTTACTGGAGACTTCTCTCTCAGCTGATCGTGTTGGCAACGTACCTACAAAGAAAGAATCCCTGATACTGCATTGTATTGCATCGAAAGAAAAGCATTACATGTACACTGTATACCTCAGAAATGTAGTCAAACCTGCTGGTATATACTTGCAATACTTAATTTACAAATATGAAGCCCCAGATCCAGTCTGCAAGAATCTTGCAGACAAACAATAGGCGATGACGGCAGAGGTAGATTTCAAAGTGAAGAAAAGCGGAATTGAAATCGGACGCATGCGTAGCAGATTGAGCTTCAAGTTGTAAAGGTCAAAGAAAGACTGTAACATTTGTGAAGCCAAGAAAACTTTCTATTATAATCATTATAAAATCTACTCTATGTTATTAGATTTTGCTGAAATACTGTTCAGTTTGCTCCAGGTGATTTAATAACCATACTTAGTTTGTAGTTACTCAATACTCTTATACTTACTAATTTTGGAATAGTGGTACTAAACTTCTTACCATTTCTTACCAAATTTGATGCAAAATTTGTGGTTTTATAAGCTTCTATGGGGAACATTATAAAAGGGAAGGAAAGGATACTATACTTCTTACCTTTCACATACAAGAAACTAATGTTTTAAATATGATGTAATCTGTAATCATATCAAAGTTTGCCAAATATAACTATGTAGATGTCAACATTTATCATGTTTATTTTATACTCAGGTATCAGGTTTAGGGCAGGTTACCTGGGAATCGCATATGAAAAACTGCTACGTGTAAAAAACATGAAGGGAAAAGCTTTGTCAGAGGTAGGCTATTTAACATTTTTAAAGCTGATTTTATGTTGCCTGCAACACTAAAACGACATATAGGGATCACTTTGTCGACAGTCCGTCTGTCTGGTATGAGATAAAGAAGATCCTGACAACAATCTCAACAACACTCACAATAGAGCACCAAATTGAGCATCAGCGGACCCCTTGTAAGCTGTTTGTCTGGTAGTCATACTTTCACATATCTGTCTATAACTTACTTGATATACTTCAGATATCTTTCAAACTTGCAGGGATGGTAAAGCATGATGAGACTCACCACACATTAAAGGTCAAGGTAAACTACAAGGTCAAGGTCACGTATTTAGGGTCAAAAATGCAACAGGCGACATACCCTTCTTGAAGTGTTCTATTTTGTTTAATATAATGATGAGTCTTTCTGCCCATATGTGTTTGTACTTTAACTGTATCTTGGGATCCATTGATTTAAAATGTTCCTAATGTTAATATTTGTTTCATGATTGACATTACAATTTTCAGATGGTGACGTTATTTGGAGCGGATGCGTACCGAGTTTACCTTAACTGCGTGACGTTTGTATATCTGTTGTCGTTACCGGTGTACCTAGCCATCGGTATCACCTATACGTTTATCCTTATAGGACCATGGTGCTTTATTGCTATAGGAGTCTTTATCACTTGTTATCTATTACAGGTTTGTTCACTGTAAACCATCTTTTATATGCGGCATCTTAAGTCCGCGAACACGAGTGAGGTGACTGGTTTGTGGCGTTTTATTTTTGTGACGTTGTATGTACGTAACTTACTTGTATTAGGACATATTCACGGCATTTTATATTCATGAATATCGCAAAAATGAAATGCCTGCAAATAAAAGACGGTTTACTATATCTATTACAGGTTTGTACCAAGTTTTCAAATTTCAATCATGTATCATGTTTTCATGTGCACGAAAATTTGAAAAGATACATGACTATTAAAAGTATACTTAACTAAAAGATATAAGGAACATATCAAATTGATATACATGTAGAACCTTAAATTTTATAAAAGAATTAAAATTGATGTATGTATGTACACCTGTTTATATTCAGAATCAATTTTCTTTTAGGCTTCCTTAACAAGTCTAGTCACTAAACTGAGGGAAAAAACACTTGTATTCACAGATAAACGAGTGAGTAGTTTTCATAATAAATCAAGTTGTGTGGTTCCATACTGCAGATGTCGCTTCCACTAGTGTCGTCAATGTCATATGTAGTAGTGGACGAGTGGTGGTGCGTGTAAATCAGACAAAACAAATATAATTTTCTATTTTTATTCCCAAGTATATTCTTTATTCAACAAAACCAATAAACAGAAACAAAAGTCGTCATGAAATTAAATACCAAATCTTATCTTTCAAACAATCTAACTGAATTCCTTTTCAAATTCAAAATAACTTCAAATCATCAAATAAATCGTAACCAAATAATAACAAATCAAATATCAAAATCAAACATAAAGTCAGACCAAATCAAAGATTCAAAATATTTCTATTTCTTGTTCTATTATTAGTCAGAAGTCGACTAGAGAGGCTTTAATAGCCAGAAAGTCTGGCAGAACACTGCACTGAGCTTGCTAAGCGCTCACTTTATATACTGCTTGATCACATGGCAGTTACCGAACTGTGAGATATAACATGTATAACGATTAATATGATTGGCTAAAGATAACAGTTCTTATCTATGTATCTATAAATAGCGTATAGGTAAAAAGTAAGAATAAAATAGATTAATATTGATGACATAAACCCGTTCTACTACACATATATACATGTATATAGAAATGATGATTTGAAATTTTCTAATTAGATAATATGCGCCATAACAGAAAGAATAAAAATTCAATTCTCAACTTATTAAAAGTCTGTATAATCTTTTGAATCATTTTATCATAATCTAACATCTAATGATGAAGCTGTTGACTTGATATTGAATGTGTGACATGTTAAGTATGACGTATGATTTATATGGATTAAAAGACGTAATGTATTAAAGTAAAACAAAGTCAATACATCGATAAATCAAGATAGATTTCATGGCATGAATTATCTTTCCAGGTTCGGAAAATGACAGAAGTTTTAAACAGTATGAAGTTGATCAAAATGTACGCATGGGAAAAGTCCTTCCAGGATGCAATCAGAGGTACCACATCAATATCAGCATATTTAGCATGACCTCGAGCAGATCCAGTTAATGGGGGGAGGGGGGGGGGGAGGGGGGGGGGGAGGGGAGGGGGGATGCAGGAGGGATGCCAAGGGGTCAAGGATCCTACATTTCAAGTTCAAATTCCTATGTTATTGGGTAGATTCTAAGAGTTTCCCTAGATAGAGAAAATATACCTTGCACATTTTACTTCTTCTGCATCTTGAGCTTTTTTTTCAGAATTTTCAGAATATAATTATTTTATAGATTTATGCCAAGACGTAATTTTATGATTTTCGTAAGTTTTAATCATGTCCAGGCATCTTTATTATCTAAGATAATAATAATGTAAACATGGAAATTTTCGCGTGTGGGTTAAATTTTCGCGTTTTTCACAAATCAAGGGATTTCTCGAAAATTTCTCCACGCGAAAATATCCCCTCTGCATTCTTACAATGGAAAAGACACATTTTTATTGCGAATATTTCCCCCAAGCCCAACGTCTTGATGTTATAATTGCGCAATCCCCCCCCCCCCCCCTAGTGAAAATAACCACGTTTACAGTAATTACTTAATTATTTCTATCAAGCTTTTGTGAATTCTTGTGATATTTGACCTAGAAGTTCACAGGATACTGTGACATTACTTTTGGATTTGAAGAAGGTCATAATAACATTTACATCAGATAGAAATAACTCTATAAAAAAAAAGACAGAATTATTTACTACTACATGTACATTTAATTTATCATTTAGCTATAAGGAAGTTGGAGAGGAAGTTCCTATTTATAGCATCTCTAGTGAACTCTATAATGACGGCCGTAATCCCGGTCACTCCCACACTGGCCACGGTAGCTACCATAGCAGCGTATAAGGGCTTCGGAAACGAAATCAAGGCTTCCACAGTACGTACATGCATATATCTTCTTTCTCTATATGTAAAAATAACATTCACAGCCAATTGTGCCTCACAATGAAATGAGCATCATGTAAATTTCAAATGAAAGTTCATGTAAAATTCATGTAAATTTCATGCAAGATTTATGTAAAAATATTTCTCATGGATTTTATATAAATTTACTTCACATGACTTTAGCATGAATTTTTCTTGGTGACCTTTATGCGAAATCGGATTTACATAAGATTAATGTCAGATACTTCACATGAATTTCATGTGAAGAATTTCATGCAAAATTTCATGTTAGTGCTCGTTTTCCATAAACTTAATGTGAACTTTAATGTAAAGTTCATTTAATTTTCAAATGAATTTCATATGAGGCACTATTGGCTGTGTATGTATATTTGATTTTTTGTTGCTGTACGGTTAATTAAGAAATGACTGTCTTACTTTTGGTGTTCATGGGTGTATAATTCAGGTTGGACACGTGCAAATTCCATGAATCGCGAAGAAAATTTGTACATGTCCAACCAGAATTATACACCCATGAACACCAAAAGTAAGACAGTATTACTTATACATGTATTTACATTTATTCTAACTATCGGTCATTTTTATTTGCATGCACATCGCACATTTTGCCTGTAACAGCGTCAAATGAATTTTAACGTTGGTAATTAATTCTCCCTACATGCAAAACTTGAACATGATAAGTTATTGGAATATAATTCTAGTTGCTTAATGGGCGTTTGACATGGGGAATCTACTTATGTAAATATAGCATTATTTATAAGTATCTCCAATGAACAGTTATGTTATAATAGATTGATGTGGGTCCAATACGATGGTTGAACTGTCCAATACGACACTTTTGATATTTAATATGGGATTATATGGGATAAGAAATCTGTATGTAAATATTGATATTTTATCGTACATTATCACATTGCATAAAAAGAAATTTGGAACACATAATACTGTATAATCAAATACCGGTATAATTAAAGTTATTCTGAAAAAATATTTTAATTTCTTAAATTGTATGTAAACTAATTACATTTTCTATATGCCTTTAACAAGATGTATTTCATTTTGTCTGTCCACCTATCTGTCCTTCTGTCTGTCTGTAACACTTCTCTTTATAGCACTATTTTAGAACTGGGGATCCCTTCAAACACGAATAAACTCGTAGCTGAAAATACCATGTTTGCTTAAAATTTCAAGGGTACCATTTCTTTTCTACTTACTGAAAATATTAACTGTGCTTGTAAGATTTCCTCAAACTGGTCCTTATTCTAAAGTTATAGAGAGACGATCGATCGCTGTTTGAATCATGACAGCTGCCATAACTTGTTTTCTTCTTGGGAGGCAGTTGTATCACTGCGCAGCCTCCTGAACTTATGAAATATAGTGCGGGGATTGATTGTTATTAGATCAAAGAAAACAGTCTGTGTTCCATAAAAAGAGGATATAAAATGATAAGAAATGAATCATTCTTATATTTTTCTTTTGATGCAGGTATCACCCGAAAAATTGGACGCATAACTTTTGCATTAAAGAGCTACGCGCATTGATGAAGTTTCCCATCCAATTTTTCAGGTGATACCTGCATCAACAGAAAAAAAATAAGATTCATTTTTTGAATGATGTAACAATGATGAGCTATGGTTCGTTATTTGTTTCTCAGTAAAGATACATGTAATGACAGACCAGTCAGGAGGGTTGGTTTAGACCAGTCAGGAGGGTTGGTTTAGACCATTCAGGAGGGTTGGTTTATGACCAGTCAGGAGGGTTGGTTTAGACCAGTCAGGAGGGTTGGTTTATGACAAACATGTACCTGTTCCTTCTCATGTTATATCGATAGCTCACTGATTCATTAGTCTTTCTATAATCACATGATATATTAAAATGTTTTAGCAGCGTATTATTAATTCCCTTGATAATGACGAGCTGAGTTCATTTATCATTAAGTTTTATTGTAATTCTTTTGATTTTTGAAAACAATTCTAATATGACTTGCGATTTTCTCCCTATATGTGCTATAGAACTCGCCCGTGGTCTATTCTCCAACATATTCATGGTCAGATAAGTCATGCCTTATCACGCGCATACTCTCAAGCGCTCATTTTCTGAAACAACATACACTACTTGTCGTCTGTTATATAATCAGAATATATTAGAATAGAAATAACAACTAGCTAGCCGTGGTTTATTATCCAGAAATTTCCATCGTCGCATGAACCAATCAAATTATTACCTCGTCGCTTTGCGGCTCAGTGATAATTTGATTGGTTCATGCGACTCGTGGAATTACTGGACAATAAACCACGGCTAACTAGTTTTTATTTCTTAATTAGAGTTAAACATACTACCCATTACCTGGCTGTGTGTAACACTCTTTACTAGGCTTTTTCTTTGACGGGAACATTTAGCTTTTTACGGATCATAGTATCTTTAATGCCTTTTGCCTGGAGGATGATAGGAGAGAGTCGAGTTTCGTTTCGCCGTATGAAGGTACATTTACTTGATGTCCCCTCCGAACTTCTGCTGCTGTCTCCCTGTAAAACAACTGCCCTGCAGCCAAAGCTTTACAAACCTTGGTCACAGCTACTGCTAGGGGAAAAATCATTACTTTACTGGAAATGGTTGCTAGGGAGAAATCATAACTTTGAAAACATGGTCACAGGTAATACCGGGAGAGAAATCATTACTTGTAAACATGGTAACAGGTATTGCTAGGAGAGAAATCATTACTTGTAAACATGGTAACAGGTATTGCTAGGAGAGAAATCATTACTTGTAAACATGGTAACAGGTATTGCTAGGAGAGAAATCATTACTAATTAATGCATTTGGAATTGATGGAAGTGAAAAGCAACTGTAAAATAAAAGTTGTTTTGAGCAGATGCTGTTATGTACTTGGGGAGGTTGTAAGATTATTGATGCTGTTATGTACTTGGGGAGGTTGTAAGATTATTGATGCTGTTATGTACTTGGAGAGGTTGTAAGATTATTGATGCTGTTATGTACTTGGGGAGGTTGTAAGATTATTGATGCTGTTATGTACTTGGGGAGGTTGTAAGGTTATTGATGCTGTTATGTACGTGGGGAGGTTGTAAGAATATTGATGCTGTTATGTACTTGGGGAGGTTGTAAGATTATTGATGCTGTTATGTACTTGGGGAGGTTGTAAGGTTATTGATGCTGTTATGTACGTGGGGAGGTTGTAAGAATATTGA
This sequence comes from Pinctada imbricata, assembly GCA_033119305.1. Lineage (NCBI taxonomy): Eukaryota > Metazoa > Mollusca > Bivalvia > Pterioida > Pteriidae > Pinctada > Pinctada imbricata. Next base: position 348,725 of record VSWD01000006.1, on the reverse strand, counting down.
TGCTGTTATGTACTTGGGGAGGTTGTAAGGTTATTGATGCTGTTATGTACGTGGGGAGGTTGTAAGGTTATTGATGCTGTTATGTACGTGGGGAGGTTGTAAGAATATTGATGCTGTTATGTACGTGGGGAGGTTGTAAGATTATTGTGTTGAATCAATTAATTGGTTAGTTACCACTGAAATCTATTATGTCACCAAGCTTATTTTTCCCTATACACTCGTTCATCTGCTGTCATTTTTCCCTATACACTCGTTCATCTGCTGTCATTTTTCCCTATACACTCGTTCATCTGCTGTCATTTTTCCCTATACACTCGTTCATCTGCTGTCATTTTTCCCTATACACTCGTTCATCTGCTGTCATTTTTCCCTATACACTCGTTCATCTGCTGTCATTTTTCCCTATACACTCCTTCATCTGCTGTCATTTTTCCCTATACACTCCTTCATCTGCTGTCATTTTTCCCTATACACTCCTTCATCTGCTGTCATTTTTCCCTATACACTCGTTCATCTGCTGTCATTTTTCCCTATACACTCGTTCATCTGCTGTGTGCTTTATAGGCGTTTGCTGTTGCTGGTACATTGAATTTTATGAGAACCATTGTTGCCCTTATTCCGTTCGCAACACGTATGATTTGAGAGTGTAGAGTTAGCTTCGTCAGAATAAAGGTACACTGATCCCCCTCACCATCACATGCTCAGCCAATCAGAGACAAGCTTATATCCTTACTGCTACAGTATCCACCAATTAGGGATGGGGTTATATATGTCAGAGATTGATTTTACATTTGATGGATATGCTGTGGTTATGATCATTGATATGCCAAAGAAAATTTATCCATTTTCAGTTTAAATTTAATTTTAAAAAAAATGAATTTAAAATAAAAATAAAATTTAGATATTGTTAAAAATTTAATTTAAAAATAACAAAAAAAAAAAACATAAACCTAGGGGAAAAGTACATCATGAGCCGAAAATCAAGCCCTGACAAATATATCCCAGCTCAATACATATATGTATATGACGCCCCTGATATATTAATGTCTTCTTAGTACAGTATGTATAGGAATTTGGAAAACATGATATTGAAGTCTGTAAGGCCCTGAATATGATTTCTTACATAATTAATTCTGTTATCAGGAAACGCATTAATACAGGCAAAATGCCAGAAAACTGCATACAAGTCAGAATGCCAGAAAATGGCATACAAGTCAGAATGCCAGAAAATGGCATACAAGTACATCTGTACTAAGAGGATATACTGTATTATGTATTTTACACATTTGTGTATGTTGATGTTACAGTGTAAATTATCTACTTGATTCCTTCATGTATTTTTGTTTTCAGGCGTTTGCTGTAGTAGGAACACTTAATTTCCTACGTATAATTGTAGCGTTCATCCCCTTCGCGATCAGAATGATAGGGGAATGCAGGGTTAGCTTTAAGAGAATGGAGGTAAACATCAGCATCTGTGTGATATGTTATAGACTCTGATATAGTGTGACGTAGTATATGCATGGGTCTTTGGTTTTTATGAATTAACATTTGGGTTTTTCTCTTTGCTAATATATGAACTTATTTTTGTACTATTTACTTCTTTCTGTCTCTTCTATACAATTTAGTTAGCATGGAATTTAGTAACTCAACATTCCATTTTAATTTTTCTTTACTAATCAAAAACAAACTTTGCAACCAAAGTAGATTAGATTTTGTTATTTGGGGTATTTTACCTTCAACCTCAGTCAATACAATCATGTATTTGTTTATATACATGTACATGCTTTTATTAGAGAGGTTGAGCAAACCAACTTGTACGTGTATGAGAACTTGTACGTGTAATTACGTTTTTGTGATGTAATTTGTCTTTTGTTTACGACTGCATGTTTGTCAAGAACTTGACATCTAGAGATTCTAAAGGCAAGGGGCATTTAGCAAAGACGGTAAATTAATTTTTCTATTCCAAGTAGTCCGACATATATAATTTCTAAAATAAACTTCAAGAATTTTGGGTAAACTTTTAGGGCTCTTTTTTACGATGTGATGCATTTTATTTGTAATTCCTTCAAATACTAAGAAAGTACATATGTTCCCAAATGGATTGAATATCAGTTTTTCGTAGCTAATCTGCAGTCAGTCCTTATAAAATATACAAGTAATCATAAATGTGTACTTACCGCTCTACACGTTTTACTGAACGTGTACAGGTAACGTGTAGCACAGGTGCGCGTAACGCAAAATGTGATGACGTCATAAACAACTTTTTGATGTACACGTACAAGTTCGATTTGCTCAACCTCTATATTATTCTCTTTTGTACAAATTTTACACAAAGCATGTATTAAAAGTTGTGAGTTAGTTACAGAGAGACCACTGTACTTTAATGTAGAGACGACTATAGATTGTACTCATATACGATATAGTAGATATTTAGCTCTGCATGTTGCTTATATCCCATTCACTGCCCGCTTTCCTATATTTATTGTTCATTATGTAGACTAGTATAACTGTATTATTTAGCCTATGATACATGGAGAATGCTGTTTTTCAAGTTAGAATTCTTTGATTTCTGAATGATATGAACAACACAGCAAGTTAAATCAAAGAACTCTGTAAGGAATAACAACATCATATGTTTCACACAATGCTGTAGATATGAGCTTTTCTGTATTTTGATACCTGAATTCTCTGTCAATCTGAATCCTAAGTAGAAGCCTAATATTTCATTTAAAGATTTTTTTTTGTAAGAATTTTGTTTCAGATTTTCTTTTTATTGTAGTCTTAATGTGTCTACAAGTTCTACTGATAAATTCTATTTTGAAATATTTTGAAGAATGATATAAGAATTTAAATGATAATGATTATAAATAGTTAATTTAAATATATCTCTGTCATTATGACTCACAGAAAAAAAAAGTTGATTTGATTTTTATGTCACATAAGTTAACATTAATATACTACATGATTTATATAGAAACTGTTATTGATGGAGGAGTACAAGGCACCGGACCGTGAATGTGAGGATCCTAATAACGCTGTGGAACTGGAGGAGGCCACGTTTATATGGAACCAGGCAGACCCCATCAACGCTACACCAAAAAAGAAGAAAAAAGGTACTCAACTTCTCAGGAGATTACGTCATTTCTCCAAGACAACTTCATGATTTGTATTCCAATGAAAATGGCAAAGTCTAAATTTTACAAGCATGATATAATTGACGCTGCTACTTTATTAAACTTTGTAAATGAAATTATTTTGTATAATAATTAGTGTATCAATCACCTTAAATACAGTTTAAGCTGCTCTTAAGAGGAATTTATTGAGGAATTTATTATTTATTTCTACAGATATGAAGAAAATAGAATCCAAAGTGTCTTTACAGCTGAACAGTTTAAACCTCTCTGTCAAAAAGGTAAATTTAAAATGGTCTTGTCAATTTTCTTTTCAGTAAGGCCAGTTATTAAACATTTTTGTTTTGAGTATCGGCCAGGCAAGAAAACACACATGCTCGCATTATCATTAGAAAAATCCAATACTGTAATCATGTTTATTTTCGCGGCTGGAAAATTTCGCGACTTTTAGTGTAGGGAAGATATTTGCGATAGAAATGTCCTTCCCATTGTAAGAATGCAATGGGGATATTTTCGCATGGGGGAATTAACGCAAAATCCCTCTATTCGCAAACAAAGTGAACATTAACCCCATGCGGAAATTTCTACGTTTACAGTAAGGGATTGGAAAGGAGAGTATAAATTGCAAAAAAGATTACAATGTGAGCTAGATGATGTAAAAAGGTTCACTTGTAATATTGGTGTAATGAAGTAGATTTGAGAAATTCTTATCCATAAAGAAACTTTGATAGTACATAATACAATGTATATGATTTGAACTTAAATGATTTTTCTCTGAACAATTAACCTAAAAGGTACCCTCAAGCAGATGCAGACCTGCTTATACTTTTACGATTTTGGCATACATAAAACTGAAAATGGTGTGTTTCAATCCTCCACTACCCAGCTAAAATTTATCTTGGGAATTTAGTAAACTAATACCAAATATTAACAGATTTATTAGAATAATATGAACTTGTCAAATTAAAGCATCACTTCATCTGATTTATAACATTCAAAAACCTGATGTAGTTTTAATATTTTGAATGATTGATGTCACTGTAGGGTAAACTGATTGGTATTTGTGGCTCCGTTGGCGGAGGAAAATCATCACTAATAAATGCTATATTAGGACGGGTAAGTCATCACTGATAAACGCTATTGTAGGACAGGTAAGTCATCACTGATAAACGCTATTGTAGGACAGGTAAGTCATCGCTGATAAACGCTATTGTAGGACAGGTAAGTCATCACTGATAAACGCTATTCTAGGATGGGTAGGTCATCACTGATAAACGCTATTCTAGGACAGGTAAGTTATCAATGATAAACGCTATTGTAGGACAGGTAAGTCATCACTGATAAACGCTATTCTAGGACGGGTAAGTTATCAATGATAAACGCTATTGTAGGACAGGTAAGTCATCACTGATAAACGCTATTCTAGGACGGTTAAGTCATCACTGATAAACGCTATTCTAGGACGGGTAAGTTATCAATGATAAACGCTATCTAGGACAGGTAAGTCATCACTGATAAACGCTATTCTAGGACGGGTAAGTTATCAATGATAAACGCTATTGTAGGACAGGTAAGTCATCACTGATAAACGCTATTCTAGGACGGTTAAGTCATCACTGATAAACGCTATTCTAGGACGGGTAAGTCATCACTGATAAACGCTATTCTAGGACGGGTAAGTCATCACTGATAAACGCTATTCTAGGACGGGTAAGTTATCAATGATAAACGCTATCTAGGACAGGTAAGTCATCACTGATAAACACTATTCTAGGACGGGTAAGTTATCAATGATAAACGCTATTGTAGGACAGGTAAGTCATCACTGATAAACGCTATTCTAGGACGGGTAAGTCATCACTGATAAACGCTATTCTAGGACGGGTAAGTCATCACTGATAAACGCTATTCTAGGACGGGTAAGTTATCAATGATAAACGCTATTGTAGGACAGGTAAGTCATCACTGATAAACGCTATTCTAGGACGGGTAAGTCATCACTGATAAACGCTATTGTAGGACAGGTAAGTCATCACTGATAAACGCTATTCTAGGACGGGTAAGTAATCACTGATAATTGTTAAATTATGAAGGGCATGTCATTTGTGACCTGCTGCTCATTTTGAAGACTTATGTGTAACATTCAGTTTCTTTATGCCCGTCTTCTGTCTTTTCGATTTTATAGGCCTATGTTCGATTGATAGGTACATGTATCTGACATAAAAGCATGGTAACCTCATTAAATTTCTTTGAAAACGTCACATTTGTAACCTTGTTTCCCTGACATCATTAAATTCTATAGAGAGCAGCATAATATTCAGGGACTGAATTCCTATCAACCAACTGTTTATGTTAGGATGAATGTTTTATCATTAATTGTGAATTAACCAAGATATACATCCTGATTACAGATGCCGATGTCTACCGGTCGTTTAGCCGTGGATGGTACCGTAGCGTACGCCGCACAACAAGCATGGATATTCAATGCCACAGTCAGGGAAAATATTCTCTTTGGAAAACCCTATGATCCTGAGTGGTAAGAATGTGATATACTTTACAACTCAAGAACCTTTAAACTGTCCCAACCAAATTTATATACAGTCAAACCTGTCCTTGCGGTGACTCGTTTTCTACCGTCACTCCCTGTAAACGGTCACTTTTTACTCCTCCCAACACGATTTGCTATATAAATGTACCTAAAGTAACGGCCACTCTCGTAACGCGGCCAGCGGTCAACAAAATTCTGGCCGAAATTGTTTCCTAGACTGTTTTCAGCGTCATTTTTGGCAGAAAATGAAAATGTGTGTGTTTGAATAATGGATATTTACTAGGAGAAATATTAGTGTCAATGCATATACATGTATTACATGGATCTGCATAATCATAAACATATCGCTTTATTTGTTCAATAAGAGATCGAAAATACATCGCACTTGCACCTTAGATAATATGTTCAGTTATGGTTCCCTATATCACCAACCTGAAACATGTGAAATGAAAGGCCACCTGTCTTAAGCAGCCATTTTCCCAAACCTGACCATCTATCAATTAACCACTCCCCCTTCCTCTTACAGAAATCATATGGTTCCTACCTTATTGATTATGTAAATCTTCTACATCAGGTACCAGAAGGTTTTATCAGTTTGTGGTTACTGCCTTATTGATTATGTAAATCTTCTACATCAGGTACCAGAAGGTTTTATCAGTTTGTGGTTTCTGCCTTATTGATTATATTTTTTACTACATCAGGTACCAGAAGGTTTTATCAGTTTGTGGTTTCTGCCTTATTGATTATATTTTTTACTACATCAGGTACCAGAAGGTTTTATCAGTTTGTGGTTTCTGCCTTATTGATTATATTTTTTACTACATCAGGTACCAGAAGGTTTTATCAGTTTGTGGTTTCTGCCTTATTGATTATATTTTTTACTACATCAGGTACCAGAAGGTTTTATCAGTTTGTGGTTTCTGCCTTATTGATTATATTTTTTACTACATCAGGTACCAGAAGGTTTTATCAGTTTGTGATTTCTGCCTTATCGATTATATATTTTACTACATCAGGTACCAGAAGGTTTTATCAGTTTGTGGTTTCTGCCTTATTGATTGTATAAATCTTCTACATCAGGTACCAGAAGGTTTTATCAGTTTGTGGTTTCTGCCTTATTGATTATATTTTTTACTACATCAGGTACCAGAAGGTTTTATCAGTTTGTGGTTTCTGCCTTATTGATTATATTTTTTACTACATCAGGTACCAGAAGGTTTTATCAGTTTGTGGTTTCTGCCTTATTGATTATATTTTTTACTACATCAGGTACCAGAAGGTTTTATCAGTTTGTGGTTTCTGCCTTATTGATTATATTTTTTACTACATCAGGTACCAGAAGGTTTTATCAGTTTGTGGTTTCTGCCTTATTGATTATATTTTTTACTACATCAGGTACCAGAAGGTTTTATCAGTTTGTGATTTCTGCCTTATCGATTATATATTTTACTACATCAGGTACCAGAAGGTTTTATCAGTTTGTGGTTTCTGCCTTATTGATTATATAAATCTTCTACATCAGGTACCAGAAGGTTTTATCAGTTTGTGGTTCCTGCCTTATTGATTATATAAATCTTCTACATCAGGTACCAGAAGGTTTTATCAGTTTGTGGTTCCTGCCTTATTGATTATATAAATCTTCTACATCAGGTACCAGAAGGTTTTATCAGTTTGTGGTTTCTGCCTTATTGATTATATTTTTTACTACATCAGGTACCAGAAGGTTTTATCAGTTTGTGGTTTCTGCCTTATTGATTATATATTTTACTACATCAGGTACCAGAAGGTTTTATCAGTTTGTGGTTCCTGCCTTATTGATTATATAAATCTTCTACATCAGGTACCAGAAGGTTTTATCAGTTTGTGGTTCCTGCCTTATTGATTATATAAATCTTCTACATCAGGTACCAGAAGGTTTTATCAGTTTGTGGTTCCTGCCTTATTGATTATATAAATCTTCTACATCAGGTACCAGAAGGTTTTATCAGTTTGTGGTTTCTGCCTTATTGATTATATAAATCTTCTACATCAGGTACCAGAAGGTTTTATCAGTTTGTGGTTTCTGCCTTATTGATTATATAAATCTTCTACATTAGGTACCAGAAGGTTTTATCAGTTTGTGGTTCCTGCCTTATTGATTATATAAATCTTCTACATCAGGTACCAGAAGGTTTTATCAGTTTGTGGATTGGAGCCGGACATGCTGATTTTGGCTGATGGAGATGAAACAGAGGTAATTAATATTGAGCATTGTACATGTAATATCATTATATGTTAACTAGAGCATCATATGTAGATCTATTTTCAAACTGGGTAATTAAATACTGAAATGATGATTTCAATAAAGCCTCCTGTAGTGTTGTGACTTTCAGATTGTGCATACATGTATGTATTGCGGCAAACCATTATATTGATACCAAAATTTCTGTGACCTTGACCATATTCAAACAAAATTAACACCCAAAAATCTGCGTTTTGGCCCTTATTTATTGCAAAACAACAATGTTTATGTTTGAATTTAATTGCATTTGGGCTCATCTGAGGCAGTGGACCCTGTCCTTTATCAACCAGCAGACGCCCATATAGTGCAGATATTATGATATTATTATATAAAGTCGGTAAACTCCCTACGGCGGCTTCACCTAGCAAACAAAGCAGGCAGCTCATAACCCAATGTCACAGTGACAACCCTAAAAAGAGTTGTTCCTATGACGTCCATAAGAATACGGCCTAATCAGCACACACCAGAAGTGAAGAATTCGTTTTTGTCCTTTGTCATTAGGCAAAACCTAATTTGTATTCTTTGAATGGCCTGTATAATAAAGTTATACAGTGAAAATTACTCACCCTGTCCCAACAGAAGGCATTATGAAAATAGAAGATATTAAAATACAAAAGTGGTAAAATTTTCACGGAAAAAACACCTAGACGTGTAAGAATGCTGCAGGGTTATTTTAAGAATAGCGTGGGGAAAATTTTCACAAAGTCCATTGATTCGTGAATTATGTGAAAATTATCCCCACGAAAAAAACTGTCCATGTTTACAGTATGATAGACATTAACAAGTAAATTTCAGATCGGTGATCGTGGAGTGAATCTGAGTGGAGGACAGAAGCAGAGAGTAAGCCTGGCTCGGGCTGTGTACAGTAAAAGTGATATCTATCTCCTTGACGATGTGCTATCAGCCGTAGACGTCCATGTTGGCAGACTTCTGTTCCATAAATGTATTCGTAAAACCCTGGAAGGAAAGACCGTCATACTAGTTACCCACCAGCTACAGGTTAGTATGTTAGAAAACTATATAATTTTGCTTCTCAGGTCAAGGTCAAATTTTGTTTTAAGAGCCAAAATGCTGCAGTGGCTATTTTATGAGTACTTTAAGTATTTTATGTGTCACTGTAATTATATCAGTAAATTCTGTTGTTAACATTTTGATTACAGTTTCTGATTTGCAGCAAAATCTGTATAGTATACAGGTAGGTTGTATAGTATACAGGTAGGTTGTATAGTATACAGATAGGTTGTATAGTATACAGGTAGGTTGTATAGTATACAGGTAGGTTGTATAGTATACAGATAGGTTGTATAGTATACAGGTAGGTTGTATAGTATACAGGTAGGTTGTATAGTATACAGGTAGGTTGTATAGTATACAGGAAGGTTGTATAGTATACAGATAGGTTGTATAGTATACAGGAAGGTTGTATAGTATACAGGTAGGTTGTATAGTATACAGGTAGGTTGTATAGTATACAGGTAGGTTGTATAGTATACAGGTAGGTTGTATAGTATACAGGTAGGTTGTATAGTATACAGGTAGGTTGTATAGTATACAGGAAGGTTGTATAGTATACAGGTAGGTTGTATAGTATACAGGTAGGTTGTATAGTATACAGGTAGGTTGTATAGTATACAGGTAGGTTGTATAGTATACAGGTAGGTTGTATAGTATACAGGAAGGTTGTATAGTATACAGGTAGGTTGTATAGTATACAGGTAGGTTGTATAGTATACAGGTAGGTTGTATAGTATACAGGTAGGTTGTATAGTATACAGGAAGGTTGTATAGTATACAGGTAGGTTGTAAAGTATACAGGGTATAGTATACAGGTAGGTCGTATAGTATACAGGTAGGTTGCCCATGACGATATGCAGTTACTTCTTACCTAGTGACATTGACCTTGGAATTTGACCTACATTTAAAACTAATATAACTTATAAAAACACAAACACTCAAATACACAAATTTTCGGCCCCTTTTACCAAGTGTAAAAAACAACGATCTATAACAATTCTAAGTAAAATCCATCTTTGCTTCTCTGGCGTTCATTGCAAATGTTTATGTTAGTCTATGAAGTCATAGTATTCGTGGCACATGCATGTATTTCGTTTAACCCGTGAAAAGTTACAAAGTCTTTGTAATAATGAATGATCTGAGAGAAGATGGTTTTAAAGAACTAAACCATGATTTATGCATATTTATCACATGATACACCCGTTATGCAGTGTCATAAAGCCATTTCATAAATGTATGATATGACAACATGTTACATATCGCTCTGCTTGAATGCAAATTGGTCAAGTTTGGAACCTAATCACATAAACCTTGACAAATGTGACCTTTCAAATATCGGTCAACTGTTAAATTCAGACCCAGAGTCAATATCAATGATTAAAATTGTTATTGTTGAATTAATTCTTGCATTAAAATACTATTCAGAATTGAAATATTTTTCTCTTACGCACAGAATATCTATACACAGCCAATTGTGCCTCACATGAAATTCATATGAAATGAGCATCATGTAAATTTCACATGAAAGTTCATGTAAAATTCATATAAATTTCACATAAGATTTATGTGAAAAATATTTCACATGAATTTCACATAAATTTCCTTCACATGAATTTCACATGAATTTTTCTAAGTGACCTTCACAGGAAACTGGATTCACATAACATCCATGTAAAAATCTTCACATGAATTTCATGTGAAAAATTCATGTAAATTTCATGTTCGTGCTCGTTTCACATAAATTTCATGTGAACTTTCATGTAAAGTTCATGTAAATTTCACATGAATTTCATATGAGGCACAATCGTATACGATGGGGACACTACTTCTCATAGCGTAGCAGACGACTATTAAATCATGGCATGGTTTTCCTCTGTAGTTCTCGGAAACGTTGATTTCACGTTAGAAATACACATTTTTAGGCAATATCGTGTGATAAAAAGAATCTCAAATGAATTTTCATTTCATACGATGTATTATGAAACTCGTTGTGCGTTTAATATCACCTCGCCAGGGCTCGGGGATATAAAACACACAACTCGTTTCATAATACATCATATGAAATGAAAATTCATTTGAGATCCTATATATATAAAACATTGAATTAAAAATATTACACATATATACATAACCTATTTAACATATCCAATAATTGTGAGATACAAACATTTTTTTTTAAATATAAAAGGTGTACACACAGGGAAAGGCAGGTGCCACTGTGTGCGTGTAATTTTTTTTTTTTTTTTTTTTTTTAATAATATGACACTCCTTTAATTATAATTTTTTTTTTTTAATAATATGACACTCCTTTAATAATAATTATATGACTAAATATGATTGGCTTTACTAGGCATGTCCATAATATGAGGGATCACTAGTCTTGTATATGTTTGTCCTCCTTCTTTTCTGCTAACATCTCGGCCTATACTTTACTTTACTTGTCATTTTTTATTTCTATTCTAATGATGACCAAACGTAGACCTTTCGATTCTTGGTAAAAACCAGTTCCTGCCGGTTTATCTGCTTTCAGAACAGGGATGGGGTAATTAAAAATGTAATTGTAATTCATTACAATTAATTACATTTTTTCAAGTAATTGAATGTAATGTGTAATTGAAGATTTTTTCAATTACATGTAATTGTAATTTAATTAATTACAAGGCAAAAACTCCATGTAATTCCAATTACATTTCAATTACTTTTCAATTACATTTGCAACTAAAAAAATGTATACACAGATTGGTCTGAGAAAAAAAACTAACTTGTTCTGTAATCAATTATCATTGAGATTAGCCATAGATAATGGTAAAATAAACAGTTTTACCTGAATGGCCACAAGACCTAATGTGACTTATAGTTATCAAAACAAAGTCTGGTTATGTGTTTCTGTTCTAATTGACTTGTTTGTCACTTCTGCAATTACCTCCATTATATATCTAAAGTCTTAGAGATAATGCATTTTCACCTGGTTGTCCACAATAGAAAGAATGCATGAATAAAATTGTCAAAGGTCTCTGAATACAAATGTGATTTGATCCTAATGTAACAAAATTCAGTTGGGAAAACTAACTTATCAAAGACAAGGACAAAAATGGCTAGTATTTTTAAGGGCCAAGAATTCTGGGGGAAATTTCAAGGCAAAATGTGTGCATTGTACATTAATGGTTTCTCGGTGAATCTTAAAATACATTTGACTGCACTTTCTTGCATTTTATCAGAGACTTGAAATTTGATATGCTAAAAATAAATTCATGAAATGAAATGTAATGTGTAATTTAATTAATTACACTTGCAATGTAATTGTAATTTAATTAATTACATTGCCAAAAAATGGCAAAGTAATGTGTAATTTAATTAATTACATTGCCAAAAATTACAATGTAATGTGTAATTTAATTAATTACATTTCAATGTAATTGACCCCATCCCTGTTTCAGAAAATTGGTAGGCGTGGCTTATCACTATAGGGCCTACATTTGTATATTGGAGAATAGAGCCCGGCTCGCATTTGTTGTCTTAATAGGGAAAAAGAATCAAGTCATATTAGAATTTTAAATAATCGGTTGTCTGTTTGTCTGTGACATGGTCTGTCTGGGTATCTTTGCAGGCATCATATTTGCGCTTGTATCTCACAATTATTGGATATGTTTAAATAGGTTATGTATATATGTGTAATATTTTAAATTCAATGTTATATATATGTATAAATCATGATTCAGTTCTTTAAAACCATCTTCTCTCAGATCGTTCATTATTACAAAGACTTTGTAACTTTTTTGCGGGTTACACGAAATGCATGCATGTGCCGTGAATACTATGACGTCATAGACTAACATAAACATTTGCAATGAACGCCAGAGAAGCAAAGATGGATTTTACTTAGAATTGTTATAGATCGTCGTTTTTTACACTTGATAAAGGCCGAGGGGCCGAAAATTTGTGTATTTGAGTGTTTGTGTTTTTATTTGTTATCATCCCTTCCCTCTGGAAGAAATACTACTTAAATAACTTACTTTGTAATCTAGCCATGCCATCTTTAGTGGTGTTTTATTTATTTCAGTAGATTGCAATGCCGTCTTAAGCAATGTTTTATCTATTTCAGTATTTGAAACATTGCCATGAGATTATGGTGATAGAGAATGGAGCCATCATAGAGCGGGGTAACCATGACAACCTAATGTCAGCAGACGGCAATTACGCATCCTTGATCAATAAGTTTCACAATGAAAATGACCCCAGGGAGCAGCTAGCCAAAGGTAGAGTATTTATTTTATAACCTTGATATTTATTCTAATTTATTATGTAGTGTATCCAGATTGTACGAGTACATGTATGTACATGTTAGGTTCCACTACAATACACTAAGTGCATTTGACCTCAAGTGTCATGAGGAAATGATTCTATTTCACTTCTAGCATGGTCAAGGGTATAAAATATAAAGAAGCAGGGTCTTTATTTTATACCATTGACCTTGCTACTTTATATTTTATACCCTTAACCTTTCTACTCTTTATCTTATACCCTTTTAATTTTCATTGTCACATGAAAAACTTAAAACAATTCTTATAAACTCAAAAGAAGACAAACTAATCAGTGTAGAAACACCAAAACTTCCACAAATTAAAGAGGAGGATAAACTCTATTGATTTTTAATGTCAAAGGTCAAGGTCAAAGTGGATAATATGGAAAATATCCTCTTAAAGGTAATGGCGGCTTTTTTATAATGCTATATTTTGCAATGCCAGTCCTTGTTAAATCAAACTTCTATAAACACAAATGATAATATATATTTCGTAACTTTTTCTCTGTATATAAAACATAAAAACTATGAAAATTAATGATAATTTAATTTTTTCAGCTCAAAACCCAAAGAAAGATGAGGCTGATCAGGGATCAACTGAACAGGAAACGGCTAACGGTGATACAAACAGAGACAGTGTTGACACTAATAGAGAAAATGATAATACAAACAAAGTCAACGGTGACACAAACAAAGTCAACGGTGACACTAACACCATCAATGGATCTGTCAAAACCCCAGAAAAAATACCAGAGAAAGGAAAACTTCACAAACCTGCTACAGAAAAAAAGGCAAAAGGTAGGTAGGAATAAAGCTGGTGAAGCTTGGTCAAAATTAAGTGGGTTAAATTAAATTAAATCAAGCCCGTTTCCTCCCTCTAGATATTGAACAGATCATGCATTAAGACCTCCCTCCCTCAAGATATCAAACAGACCATGTGTTATGCCTTTTTTCCCCTCTAGATATCAAATGGACCATGCATTAAGACTATTTATGTTTCAGGCAAGCTGACTTCAGCAGAGGAGGTGGGTATTGGTGACATCAAGTTTGGCACGTACAAGTCGTACATTAACGCTGCCGGAGGCTGGTGTATATGTTCCATCTGTCTACTGACCTACATTATTACGTTTGGATGTGTCGTCTTCAGTGATTGGTGGCTCAGCAAGTGGATTGAAACATTCGGGGTAAAAATAATTTGATGATGTATGGCATTGACATTGTTATGAGGACACTTACGAAATAACAGCAATCATTATATGGTTTCTTTATATACTATACATGACATTATTATTTTATAACAGCAATCATTATATGGTTTCTTTATATACTATACATGACATTATTATTTTTCTCTTTAAGTTATCATTTGTTCATCTCTATTTGCTCAATGTAATACTTTTTGAAAACGTTAGAAGACTAAATGTAGTATACATGTATATAGTAATAGTAACAAAAAGTTGTAGAAATTTCAATAGGCTGCTGATTGTGTTTCCTTTTATAGAGCACATTAAGTCATTATAGAGTGAGTGTTTATCGTGCAAGGACTGACACACTGATTTTGAAAACAGAAAAAACAATAAGACAATTATAGTTCTTTGATTTGGTTGATGTCCGGAATTTGTCCTTGATCAGTATGATTTTTGGCCGGATTGCAGAGCAATTCCGGTCTATAGACTGACGATGTCCGTCCGTCTGTCCGTCCGTCTGCCGTCAACATTTTGGTTAAAGTTTCTGGTTGAGGCAAAATCTAAGGAACTATATGCAGTAGAAACTTTATATTATACATGAAGCTTGCCCATGACAAGACCTTTCAATTTATGACATAACATTTGACCTAGTGACCTTGACCTTGGACTTTGACCTAGTTAAAGATTTTGGTTAAAGTTTCTGGTTGAGGCAAAATCTAAGTAACTATATGCAGTAGAAACTTTATATTATACATGAAGCTTGCCCATGACAAGACCTTTCAATTTATGCCGTAACATTTCACCTAGTGACCTTGACCTTGGACTTTGACCTAGTTAAAGATTTTGGTTAAAGTTTCTGGTTGAGGCAAAATCTAAGTAACTATGTGCAGTAGAAACTTAATATTATACATGAAGCTTGCCCATGACAAGGACTTTCAATTTATGCCGTAACATTTGCCCTAGTGACCTTGACCTTGGACTTTGACCTACTCAAAGATTTTGGTTAAAGTTCCTGGTTTAAGCAAAATCTATGGTACTGTATGCAGTAGAAACTTTATATTATTAAAGAAGCTTGCCCATGACAAGACCTTTCAATTTATGGCGTAACATTTGACCTAGTGACCTTGACCTTGGACTTTGACCTAGTTAAGGATTTTGGTTAAAGTTTCTGGTTTAAGCAAAATCTATGGAACTGTATGCAGTAGAAACTTTATTTTATACATGTAGATTGCCTCTGACAAAACCTTTCAATTTATGCTGTATTATTTGACCTATTGACCTTGATCCAGTTAGTGACAAAAACTTACTTTGCAATCCGGCCATACCGTCTTTAGCGGTGTTTTATTAGGTCTATAATTCCAGATTTTGAACTCATTAAAGTGCTATAATTGTTTATCATTCCTCAGCAGGTAACAACTCTTACTCAAAATAGGCATATAAATTTACTCTTTGAGTAAGAGATATGACAGGGAAAAACCCTATAACTGATATTCTAATATGACTTGAAATTCTCTCCCTACATGTACCATAGAACTCGCCTGGTGTAAAATCTCCAACAAACGTCCAGTGCGCTAAGCTCCGCTCCGCCCATTCACGTGCTATATTAGAATAGAAATAACAACTAGCTAGCTGTGATTCATTGTCCAGTAATTCCACTTGTCACATGAACCAATCAAATTATCAACTCGCCACTTCGCGGCTCGGTGATAATATGATTGGTTCACGTGAATCGTGGAATTACTGGACAATAAACCAGGGCTAGCTAGTTGTTATTTCTTATATATTCTTCCTTTATTGTAGGGTCCAATGTTGGTGACCGTTACAAATTCTTCCTTTATTGTAGGGACCAATGTCAATGATCGTTACAAATTGTTCCTTTATTGTAGGGACCAATGTCGATGACCGTTACAAATTGTTCCTTTATTGTAGGGACCAATGTCGATGACCGTTACAAATTGTTCCTTTATTGTAGGGACCAATGTCGATGACCGTTACAAACTCCACACCAGCACCATCTGTGGTATTAGCTAACTCCGGGTCAGTATCCCCATACCAGACCGTCACCAGTAATCCATCCGTCAGTACTTTGTTGACTACGACAATGGTAGGAGGTGACAATACGACGACAGCAGAGCCGACTCCTCAGGGACTGGATATGTACCTCACTGTCTACATATCCTCCATCGCATTTATTATCTTTGCTACAATAACCAGAGGACTCATCAGTGCTGCTGTAAGTTGTTAACCATATCACACATTATCTTTGCTATAATAACTAGAGGTCTCATTAGTGCTGCTGTAAGTTGTCAGCTAATATTATATATTATGGACTTTTAACCCAGTGTATATTATACAATTATTGCACAGTGATGAGGTCGATATGATGATTTGTGGAGTGATAAAACCAATATCGACCGAGACCGAAGGCCGAGGTTGATATTGGTTTTATCACTCCATAAATCATCATATCGACTGAATCACTGTGCTATACCTGTTTTATCATATACATGAAAACTGGAAAGGAAAAGGGTAACTACAATGTTTTGCTTCTCTAGCACTGCACGCTTTCATTTTTTTTTTTCAGATAAACATTTTGTTTTATAGTGAAAGGTTTTACTTGTCTTCATCTTTTATTATTTCTATTTAACCAAATATCATGATCAATCATGTCAGCAACACACAGTTTGCTACCGATTGTCATTTTCTTCTATAATACACATAACCGGACATGCGTCAATATGACCGGTTCAATACGACGATTAATCGCATTGCACGTGACCGCATTTTGGCCAATGGGAAAGCTTATAAACGGTTATGTAAATTAGAGTATATGATAAGATGTGATATTGACTTACTGTGAAAATATTGACCTATTCAAAGCCAGGGTCAATATTTTCATAGTAAGTCAATATCACATCATAAAGTCCATAACTGTTTTATTCTATAATTTCATATTTGATTCACAATAAATGACGTTGCCATTTGCAGAAGTAAATAGTGGGGAAATCCTGACCTATTTTTAGACTGTGGTATATGGTGATTTATCTAGGAGCATTGGCAATGTTATCAGCCAATCAGAGCATCACTATTTATAGTTTATTGAATAATAAAGGTTATACATGGTTAAGTCAAACCTTACACATTTTACAGGAGACAACAACAAAAATTAATTTGACATAATAGGTTATATCATTGTTAAACCTCGGTCATCGAAGGATTTGTATTTTGTTATTAGCATCACCCTAACGGTTTGATATCACTGTGCATGTGTAATTCATATGAAAGAAGTAAATTTTACTTTGATCGTGCAGATCCTTTAAAACTAAAAATTGTTTATTAAAAGAATAAGACCCAGTGAATGAGATACATTTGATGTCAACTGTTTTATGACAGAATTGTATAGTTCATTTTCCCAAAAATATTTACGATGTATGACCATTTTAAACCTTGATTTTATATGCACGGACACCAGACATCACATCATTTGGCAACATTTTTAATTGTGACGTACGTCATATTTGATCGCACAGACTTAATGGGTTGTCAATTTTTTTTTTTTTATTTTGATGTCACAATGAAAATATTGCCAAATTTTGTGATATCTGGTGTCTGTCTGCCAAATGAATCTACTGGAAAATCAGCTATTGACTAATGTACAATAATTGTGTACTAGGTATACATCCGTGCCTCTAGCCGGCTCCACAGCCGAGTGCTGCTTAACGTTATGAGAGCTCCTATGAGATTCTTTGATGCCAATCCAACCGGACGAATTCTCAACAGATTCTCCAAGGACCAGGATGAAGGTAACGTCTACTTCATCTGTAAATTCTCTTTAATGATCAATTATAAAAGGAACATATCAGATTTTGTAGTGTATGCGATTTTCATGAGAGCAAATCCCGTATATATAACCAACATTTTTTGCAAGATACAAATTTTCGCTATATTCCTGAGTGATTTGAAATCGCGAAAATATATTCCCACGAAAAATTATCTTTAAAATTTGTATATATATTTGTTCTTATTGTACTTGTGCCATTCTTCACTTTTTGCAGATTAAGTGTTAAGAGAAGTGAATTGAGTGTATTCTTATGATAGAGCTAACTGAAAATTTAATAATGAGAGGTACAAAACAATAACATCATGTGTAAATAACAAATTGCAAAAAATTGAGCTCACGAAAGTAAAGACACGCTATTTTGCCATAAAATCGCAAAATTTGATACTTGTGAAAATATCTGGTTATACATGTTATACGGAAATTTAACACAGTGTACTAGTTGTCTATAACGCAGTAAAAGCAGTTGTATCTACATGCCCATACACAACTCCTGTCTGGTCCACACCTAACACGCTATAGATTTCATCTGTAACTTTAATTTATGATGTCATATATATTGATACTGCTTAGTACTTGGTACATGTGTATTTGTAATTCAAGTTTACCTTCAAGGTCACAGTTACATAGGGTAAAAATTCAGCAGGTAAATTACCTGTTTTATGAACTGCCTGTCATTAACTTTGTACATTACAATATATTACCTGTAACAAAACATTTTAAATGAAGATAATTACCGTATAAGCAGAAATTTTCGCGAGATACTTATTTTCAATATTTTTGCGAATTGATTTGTTATCGCAAAAATTATTCTTGCGAAAAATTGTGCTTGATAAGGTATATCAGAAATTGTTATATCTGTTACATTTTCATATAGTAAATTTGTCATTATTAACTTTTCCTGAATAAGCGTAATGAGGAGTGAGTGTATTCTTATGACAATAAAATCATGAAATTTGATACTCGCAAAAAATTCTGTTATACGTATACTCTGGAACTAATAATCTGATGTCCATTTTTTTTTTTTTTGCAGCTGATGTGTTCATACCCCAGTTTTTGGACAGTTTTCTACAGTTAGCGTGCACCATTCTGTTGTCGTTGGTAACCGCCATGATCAGTGTACCATGGATAGGCCTGGCTATATTACCTGTCGCCATTATGTATGGTATATTCAAAATGGTATCTACCGTGTCTGTCAGACAGTTTAAACGCCTGGAAAATGTCGCTCGATCTCCGCTTTTAAATCACATGACTACATCAGCCAATGGCCTTGGTACCATAGTGACATTTAATCAACAAAACCAATTTATGGAAACGTAAATATTTTCAAAATATTATAATATCTAGTTTCAACTATTTTTCATTACAATGTCATGTACCAGTAAAAGAAAGTAAAAAAAAATTGAGAATCATATAATTGCTTCATTGCTTGATTGCAAAAAATGGTTTCATCACGTTTCGTTTTATCATCAAAAGAAAAAGATCTCTATACACGAGTCATTCAAAATCTTTCAGATACATTTGTTTATGTTACAGAAATCGTCAGTTCACCGATACCTCGTCTGTGGCGACATTTTTATTTGATTCGAGTATGAGATGGATAGGGTTACGTTTAGAGTTGACCTCTGCTGTCATCGCCTTGGCAACAGCTTTTGTCCTCGTACTTACTAAAGGCTCTATTGATCCCGCCACAGCTGGATTAGCGTACACCATGTGTGTAAGGGTGAGTAACTCTTGGTACATTATTATGATTTGATAAGAGAACTGTGATAATTTATTAGTTGTGTCACCTGCAAAGCAAAATGACACTTTGGGAATCCTGTTGTCTATGATAAATAAAAACAGAAACACTCAAATACACAAATTTTCGGCCCCTTGGCATTTATCAAATGTAAAAAACGACGATATACTTGATAAAGGCCGAGGGGCCAAAAATTTGTGTATTTGAGTGTTTGTGTTTTTATTTGTTATCATCCCTTCCCTCTAGAAGAAATATTTCATTCTACTGCAACTTTTGTCTATGGTCCATCTGCCCGTCTGGTCTGTCTGTTTCTCACACTTTAGATGTCATAGCCCTTTAGTTTCATAGTTGCCTAGTCTGAGAGATTTTAGAGCAATAATGGTAAGGAAAAGAGCTTTGAGATACATTTATGAAATACAAAGGTATTACCAGTGAATGAGTTTAAGTACTCATCATAAACTAGGATCAATAGTGATGTTGAATTTCATTGTGACTTTCAAAGTGACAATGTTCTCATGTGAATTATATAGTCCCACTTGGGCCTCTTGTTGTGGTAATTTAGGTGGTATCCTTTATGGTATGATGTTGTTGTTTTTATTGTAGATGGTACTGTAGATGTGTAAATTTTTGCATGGGGGTTATTTTTGCACTTTTCGCGATTGTTTTATCATCGCTCAAATAGTCCCTGCATGAAAATTATAATATAATACAACTGATATTAAAAACTTAAAGATTACTGCCAATTTCGCCAAAATTACCCCAATGCATGCTATACTGCAAGGGTCATTTCGCGAACATTTCCCACAGCGAAAATAACAATGTTTTACCGTATCTAAAGTGATATGATGATTTTGTTGTTATTTTAGGTGGTATCTATAATGGTATGATTATATGATATTTTGTGTTATTTTAGGTGGTATCTATAATGGTATGATTATATGATATTTTTGTGTTATTTTAGGTGGTATCTATAGTGATATTATATATTGTCATTATTTTAGGTGGTATCTATAATGATATTATATATTGTTGTTATTTTAGGTGGTATCCATAATGCAGTTTTCCATCCGAGTGATGAACGAGGTAGAGGCACGGTTTACATCTGTTGAGCGTCTACACGAATATGAAAAGGTATAAATAATTCACTTGAAAGATAATATACCATAATAAAGGTTGAATGATCTGGAACATGTTACTCATGTCATGTCTGTGAAACGCACATTCTGATGCAATGTCGCTATAACGTCAAATTTCATTGGTTGTTTGCTCCTTAGTTACGGCTGTAAATAAGAACATACTTGGCTCTGACGTTGGTAACGTCACATTTCGCCTTATTTTCACAAAAATATAGATTGCATTAGAATGGAAATAACTAGATACTGACGATATGTTTGCGGACGGTTAATGCTGATTTAACGGTGCTAACGCGTAACCAGAAAAACTCAGTTTGCGACCGTAAAATCAGCATTTACCATCTGCAAACATAGAGTCAGAAGCTAGTTATTCCCTAATTTGACTAGTTTATGGTAACAAAATTGAATTGTTTATGCTGATAACCATCATATGATTAATTATGGATGAAAAGGTGGTTCTAATTAGATTTTTTTACGAAAAATAAATCTAATTAGAACAACCTTTTCTTATTACTAAAAGAGAACATTGCTTAACTGTTTTCAGATTAATTATTTTCATAATGTATATACATGTACATGTATGATGATTTGTTTAAAGAAACTTGAGTCTGAGTCAGAGTGTTTTAAGATCACCTCCCCCCCCCCCTGATATGTGGCCAAATGAGGGGAGAGTAATATTGTATTTATAATGATTTATTTACAGAAACTAGAGTCAGAGTCGGAGTGTTTTGAGATCACCCCTCCTGATTCGTGGCCCAATGAGGGGAGAGTAATATTCACAGATGTACAGATGAGGTACAGGGACGACATGGATCCTGTACTCAGAAATATCAGATTTGATATCCATCCTCGACAAAAAATAGGCATTGTAGGAAGAACAGGAGCAGGTCAGCTATACAATAGACCATTTTCCAATCTTCTTATCATGCTTAAACTGTCCGAGTCGACATCTTTTGGCCTCATTTATCATTGTGATGTCACTATTAAAACGTAATTCCATTAACTTATTTGTGATATCACAATGAAAAAGAGCACATAAAGCTTTAACCTCGGACATTTTTCGTCATTTTGTCATCCATTGTGAACTTTAACAAGTGACCTCTACTGTTGACATGGGATGATAATATATTATTTGTAGGACCTAAGAGCAATATTTGTAAGCCATAAGGGGTATTCAACATTTGTAGGATCGGAGGACAAATTATAATTTGTAGGATCTGAGGGCAATATTATACAATTATGGACTTTTTACGAAGTGAATATGGTGTGAAAATAATTCACACCATGTTCACCGAGTGAAAATTCCACAATTGTTTTATTATATATAGTGGATTTACTCAGTATTTATAAAGCTACCTTTTCGAAAATGGCTGGAACCGACTTTTCTTTTAAGAAATATTTTGAATATACAATAAGCATAATCTGTTGCTGAATTATGCTTAACATAATATAGTAATCATGAAGATGATTTCACATAAAAAATCCATCGTAATTCTTAGATTGATTCAAAATTCAAGGATTTTATAGCTCAGCTTCAGTGTCCTTGGTGCTCTTTATGAAATGACGTCACATATATAAATTTCACGCATTTTTTATATTTCATGGTAAACTGAAAGCAAGAGTTTTCGCGGTAGTGTTATTTAATGAAATCGCTCCCCACAGGTCAATATGATGTGACAATGACTCGTCACATGACAGCTCTCAGCCAATGAGAGTAATAATAATGAATAATATTAAGGACCTGGCATGTGAGAATTTTCATTTGATCCAGCAAAATGATATTTTCACCAATTGGTGTTCAAAGTGACTTTAAATCTTGATAATTAAATGTTGAATAACGTATAAAATTATTATTCTTCTCTTAATTTGAATGATGTGACTTTGTTACAAATGTTGTGTATTTTAGGGAAGTCATCCTTGGCTGCAGCCTTGTTCCGGTTGAATGAGCTTTCAGGAGGCCATGTTTATGTAGACGGTATAGATGTATCAAAAGTATCGCTACATTTACTACGTTCTAAGCTCTCCACTATTCCACAAGACCCAGTGCTTTTTGCAGGGACCATGAGGTATGATGTATATTTACTTATTAGTCCCCTACCGGCAACACTGAAGGGGACTTTTATTTTTTGCATTAGAACATTGTGTAAGTACAACCAAGTATTGGTCCAAAGAAAGAAAAATGAGGCATTACAGACATGATAGTAGATAGGGGTGAAATGATACGCCATAAGTGTATCACGATGTATTGCGATATATTTCTCTTCTTTTCATTTTTATCATTTTTTATGTAAAACCTGGTTCCCCTTTGTGTGTTTGTACATATTATTCGTATTTTCTGATTGAATTTGACATTGACAATGTCATTTGCTTGGAAGGAACACACATACATGTAAGTAATTGAATCCTTTGAATGTTTTTGTCATTCTATCCATTTCAATTGTGAGTGATGTGGTTAAATTGATACAAATCAAAGTTATTCAATGATTTATTTGTGTAATCTATAGGAGCGCAATATATTGCAATACTCATTTAGTATCGCGATATGATACAAATTTATTAAATATTGCAATTTATCACATGATACACCCGTTATGCAGTTTCATAAAGCCATTTCATAAATATATGATATGATAACACGTTACATATTGCTCTGCTTGAATGGGATTGGTCAAATTTGGAACCTAATCACACAAACTTTGACAAGTGTAACCTTTCAAATATCGGTCAATTGTTAAATTCAGACGTGGATTCAATATCAATGATTAAAATTGTTGTAGAATTAGTCATTGCACTAAAATGATATACAAATTTGAAATATTTTTCTCTTACGCACAGAATATACATGTATCTATACAAAGAAAAACTACTTCTCATGGCGTAGCAGACAACCTGTAGGTCACGGCTTGATTCGCCTCTAATTCTCAGAAACATTGATTTCACGTTAGAAATACAAATATTTAGACAATATCATGTGATAAAAAGAATCTCAAATGAATTTTCATTTCATACGATGTATTATGAAACTCATTGTGCGTTTTATATATAAAACAAACAACTCGTTTCATATTACATCGTATGAAATGAAAATTCATTTGAGATCCTATATATATCAATATATTGTTACACCCCTAATAGTAGAATCATACATAATTACTATCAACACAGCTTACTTCAGAAATTGGAAAATCACAATTTGTCATCTTTATTTTGAAATCAACTTTCATTCTATATGGATGAGTCATCTAAACTTGTATCTGACAAATAGAAATTTACGTGAAATGTAACATGTACATGTACATCAAATTGGTAAAATAAATTTAAATTATTTCTTGAAATTTCTAAAACGTTGGTCCTGTAGCATCATATCCCACCCATCCTGCTACGTTTTTTGGTACATTTTTGGACATAATTATTTTTACAATCTTTGGCCATATTACATTGTTTAGATAGATGATCACTGACGAGGAATAAGTACCTGAAACATGCATGTCTGGTCCATTCTGCAAATTTATCTGTTCTAAAATAATGCTATTGAATTTGAAGATGTTTAATATTAGAAATGACTTACCTTAAATGTGTAGCAGGAATCAATGTTAGTTGTATACAATACTGAGTGACTTTACCTACTTCTATACTAAGATATGATAATATTGATTTCAGGTATAATTTAGATCCATTTGACCAATACACAGACGATGATGTCTGGTCAGCATTAGAAAGTGTCCACATGAAAGATAAGGTTAGTGGTCAGCATTAGAAAGTGTCCACATGAAAGATAAGGTTAGTGGTCAGCATTAGAAAGAGTCCACATGAAAGATAAGGTTAGTGGTCAGCATTAGAAAGTGTCCACATGAAAAATAAGGTTAGTGGGTACAGCTATATGTGTTAGCTTCAGTAGTTTTTATATGCCAATTCTAAAGAGCAATTTCAATAGACCAGAATGAAATTTTTTTTCAATATGTCACTCGCCATTACATACTTGCCATAATTATTCGGAGTTTTGTCATTTCAAAGAGGGACAAAATGAGGGACAAATCATCAAAATGCGGGACAAATATAACGTCAATGAGGGACATAAAGAGGGACACTTTTAAGAGGTTGAACTTCAGATATCGCAATCCAAAATTGCACTAGATTATTGCCCTCTGCAAACGAAAGAACGTCAGAGTAAAAAATAAATCTTATTAACGCGCGCCGTATACGTAGATAGACGCATTTCTAAAAGTGCATGGCGCTTCAGTGAACTTGTCTACCCTATTTAAGTTTTCTCTGTGGAAATTTTAAAAGTCTTTTACTCCATTGTTCACGTTTTATATTCACAACTTTCTGAATATAAGTATTAAACATCTGCGCTGTTGCCTGCGTTGACGTTGGCGATTTAAATGAAATACACAATCGATAACTTAACGACTCGGGTATTAAAAACGGCACTAAGCAAACGTACTTTGATTGAAACTTGAGAGATTTTTGACGTGATAATGATAAAGAGCATATTATAGTTACTTTAGAGCGTTCCGTGGTTGTCGTATTTTCTTTTTTCTTCTTTTTTTTAAATCTTGTTCACATGTTTTACATCACGTTGTTTCTTCTCATAAAAATAAATTCATATCTTGGCTTACATAAATGGCTATTGCTTTATTTATTTCATTGATCGAATTCTTTTGTGAGCTAAAAAAATACCAACAAGAGAAAGGCTGCATGAATGTATTTAGCGACGTTTGTGGGACAGCCGACCTTTAATCAACCTATTACTATCAAAACATAGGTCGATTATCGGCTGATTACTGTATATGGGTATATAGCATAGATAATTGGAAACGTTTAAATAAACAATGAAAGTTTAAGAAAAGACGGAACGACTGATATCGACAAAGAATAATCAATATTACCATGATTACGCCGATTTTTTTTTTTTTTTTTTTTTTTTTTTATGAAACGTCCAAAAATCGGGATTTTCCGTGTCCCGGCCGGGACAGATATTTTCGGTCGAAAATGCGGGACATTTTTTGTCCCGGCCGGGACAATGGCAAGTATGCCATTATCTTCAGCTCATCTCCGATTTTCTTCAGAGTTGGAGTTGGTAGCAGCGTCCACAATTTGTGTTAGAAAAATGTAACACCTACGTTCCCATCTTACTATATGTCTTACATCAAATAAACCTACACATATTTCTTTGTTAAGGTGACAAAAGTGACGGACACATTCCAGGTCCGACCCTGTCTTTTCCTCCCCTGTTACATCTTCTGAATTATGGTGATGAAAACCTTTTTTTGTAGGTAAAGCAGTTTGACAGCCAGTTAGAATTCCATATAGAAGAAAATGGAGAAAATTTCTCTGTTGGTGAAAGGCAGCTTATTTGTCTAGCTCGTGCCATATTACGAAGAAACAAGGTATTTTTCCAGATTGTACCGTATTGTAGCTGGGCATACATAGAGGATCTCCCATGATTTTCCTTTTCATACGGTTAATCATTTATGGACCCTTAAGGAGGAGATTAACGTTACAAAAAAAGTTTGATAAAACCTGTATGAAATGGATACATCATTTGAGATTCTTTTGATTACCTGATATAAATTTTCATTTATAGAAATAGCATTCCAATGTTGAAATTTCAGTATCATTTCTTACGATTTTCCCGCCAGCGTTGCCTCTACTATTATGACACCATAATCAATCCTCTGTGTTATTTCCAATGACATTATTTTTGAAAGTGTAAATTGTCATAACGCAAAAATTATGAAGTGGTGCTTAATAATGTAATGGAATATAAGGGGTACCATGTGAGAAATAATTCTATATGAAAATTTAGTGAATTCGATTTATAAACATTTCTAAAGATGGAAAACAACAAAGTTTTCAGAGTTTTTTTTATTAAAAATCAATTATATTTGTTGTTTTCTGTCAGATATTACTATTGGATGAAGCTACAGCTAACATTGACACCTCCACTGACGCTAAAATCCAAAAGACGATCAAAGACAGTTTTGCTGACTGCACCGTGCTTACTATAGCACACAGGCTTAACACCGTATTACATTGTGATCAAATTATTATTCTGGATGCCGGCCAGGTGAGATCTTAACACTGTATTACATTGTGATCAAATTATTATTCTGGATGCCGGCCAGGTAAGATCTTAACACCGTATTACATTGTGATCAAATTATTATTCTGGATGCCGGCCAGGTAAGATCTTAACACCGTATTACATTGTGATCAAATTATTATTCTGGATGCCGGCCAGGTAAGATCTTAACACCGTATTACATTGTGATCAAATTATTATTCTGGATGCCGGCCAGGTAAGATCTTAACACCGTATTACATTGTGATCAAATTATTATTCTGGATGCCGGCCAGGTAAGATCTTAACACCGTATTACATTGTGATCAAATTATTATTCTGGATGCCGGCCAGGTAAGATCTTAACACCGTATTACATTGTGATCAAATTATTATTCTGGATGCCGGCCAGGTAAGATCTTAACACCGTATACATTGTGATCAATTATTATTCTGGATGCCGGCCAGGTAAGATCTTAACAACCGTATTACATTGTGATCAAATTATTATTCTGGATGCCGGCCAGGTAAGATCTTAACACCGTATTACATTGTGATCAAATTATTATTCTGGATGCCGGCCAGGTAAGATCTTAACACCGTATTACATTGTGATCAAATTATTATTCTGGATGCCGGCCAGGTAAGATCTTAACACCGTATTACATTGTGATCAAATTACTATTCTGGATGCCGGCCAGGTAAGATCTTAACACCGTATTACATTGTGATCAAATTATTATTCTGGATGCCGGCCAGGTAAGATCTTAACACCGTATTACATTGTGATCAAATTATTATTCTGGATGCCGGCCAGGTAAGATCTTAACACCGTATTACATTGTGATCAAATTATTATTCTGGATGCCGGCCAGGTAAGATCTTAACACCGTATTACATTGTGATCAAATTACTATTCTGGATGCCGGCTAGGTGAGAACTTTAAAAGTACTTAGTAATTGACAGTAACATAACTATGATGTTTACTGTCTCATAACTATAATGTTTACTGTTACATAACTATGATGTTGACTGTAACATAACTATGATGTTGACTGTAACATAACTATGATGTTGACTGTAACATAACTATAATGTTGACTGTAACATAACTATGATGTTTACTGTCACATAACTATAATGTTGACTGTAACATAACTATGATGTTTACTGTCAAATAACCATAATGTTGACTGTAACATAACTTTGATGTTTACTGTTACTATGATGTTACTATTATCAGGTGATGGAGACGGGATCCCCTCAGGATTTATTGTCAGATCCACATTCATTTTTCAATTCGATGATGGCGGCACAAACAGTAAAAACTCCCACCTCAACATGAAGTACCTCAACTTTCACAACATCAACAGTTATCTCCACTTGATGTCACATAGCGTTCTGTTTTCAAGCAACTGTATATGACAGTTATACAGATATGTGATTGTGGCAGAGGTCACTTTTACCTTAAGTTATTAGGAGTATAATAACAATATCGTCGATTTAGTAGAAATTTTGTACTGCAATTTCTTACATGTTTTTTTTTTTTGGTTTTTCTTTTGATGTTAAATATTCATTTACTGTTTCATTCAACTCACAATGAAAATGTATGGTTCTGAAAATTGCAGAATTTGTGTGTTTTCGGCAAACTTTGTGGTATTTAATTTTTCTGATATCAAAACAGTAGAGTATCATACCCCTAATGCCTTAAGTCAAGTAAAATCTATTTGTTGGAATAACATAATACAAATGTACGTATGGTAGAAGCATTTTGTTGGTGTTCATGATGTCTGTCCAGGGTACTTATAGAATGAACTTTGATTGAACCATTAAAACTGTGATATGTGTTTTTACTATTTGCGTGAAACAAATTTACTGTTGTAATAAATTGTTTTAGAAACAATATTGAAATGTTGATATGTTTTCATTTATACCTCGTTTTGATTGATGACTGTAACACACAATACACAGCCATTTGTGCCTCATGTGAAATTCACACGAACTTTACATAAAAGTTCACATGAAATTTATGTGAAAGGACCACGAACATGTAATTTAAATGAGTTTGTGACATGAATTTTATGTAAATTCAATTTGGCATGGAGGCCAAAAAGAAAAACTATTGTGAAATTCATGTGAAGTAAATTCATGTGAAATTCGTATGAAATATTTTTCACATAAATCTTATACGAAATTACATGAATTGAACATGAAATTTCATGTGAAATTTACATGATGCTCATTTCATGTGAGGCACAATTGGCTTTGCTCTTCACTATAATACCCCCTATACTCTTTCTTCAGAGAAGTGATATTTTCAATTCAGTGCGACTGCAACTAGAAAAATATCTTTGCTGTCAACCAAGCTTTTTTTTAATTGAAGCATTCTAGATAGAGTTGCAGGACTTGGATTGATGCTGGTAAGAGACTTGTATCACTCTGGGATCAAAAACTTCTTTTAAATTTCATGTACACTTGAAGTTAAATCAGTACATGTATCTTTAATAAACGGTATAACAAACAAACTGAATGGGATCAAAATACATTGAGTGGTTATGTTTCTTCTGAAACAGTCCAAAGTAAACTGACTGTGACAGAGGCTCGGAGTGAGCTATGAGCCCAAGCATTCGAGTGTTGGCTATGGTTATATCCAATGTTGTTTTTCCTGCAAATCTACTCATTTTAATACACCAAAACTCAGAGTGAGCTATTATTTTAACCAGTGTCGTATGTCCATCATTGAGCCCAAGACTCAGAGTGAGCTGTTGTTTTAGCCATTGTTGTATGTCCATCATTAAGCCCAAGACTCGGAGTGAGCTAATGTTTTAACCAGTGTGGTATGTCCATCATTAAGCCCAAGACTCGGAGTGAGCTAATGTTTTAACCAGTGTCGTATGTCCATAAGTGAGCCTTGGAGTGAGCTATTGTTTTAGCCAGTGTCGTATGCCCATCTTTTTCAGCCCGAGGCTCTGAGTGAGCTCTTGTTTTAGCCAATGTCGTATGTCCATCATTGAGCCCCAGGCAGGTGAGCTATTGTTTTAGCCATTGTTGTATGTCCATCTTTGAGCCCAAGACTCTGAGTGATCTATTGTTTTAGCCATTATTGTATGTCCATCTTTGAGCCAAAGACTCGTAGTGAGCTATTCTTTAAGCCATTGTTGTATGTCCATCATTGAGCCCGAGGCTCTGAGTGAGCTATTGTTTTAGCCATTGTCGTATGTCCATCATTGAGCCCAAGACTCGGAGTGAGCTATTGTTTTAGCCAGTGTTGTATGTCCATCTTTGAGTCTTAAGACTCGGAGTGAGATATTGTTTTAGCCATTGTCGTATGTCCATCTTTGAGCCCGAGGCTCTGAGTGAGCTATTGTTTTAGCCATTGTCGTATGTCCATCATTGAGCCCAAGGCACGGATTTAGCTATTGTTTTAGCCAGTGTTGTATGTCCATCTTTAAGCCCGAGGTTCTGAGTGAGCTATTGTTTTAGCCATTGTCGTATGTCCATCATTGAGCCCAAGACTCGGAGTGAGCTATTATTTTAGCCAGTGTCGTTATCCATCATTGAGCCCAAGACTCGGAGTGAGCGATTGTTTTAGCCAGTGCCGTATGTCCATCTTTGAGCCCAAGACTCGGAGTGAGCTAATGTTTTAGCCAATGTCGTATGTCCATCTTTGAGCCCAAGACTCGGAGTGAGCTAATGTTTTAGCCAGTGTCGTATGTCCATCATCGAGCCCAAGACTCGGATTGAGCCAGTGTCGTGGGTTCTGCAGAGCTGCTAATCAGAGTGAGCTATTATTAGTGTTACGTGTCCATCAGAGCTGTTAATTGATCCCAAAAGTCAGAACGAGCTTTTATTAAAGCCAGCACTGGCGGATTTAGAGGCCCCCCCCCCCTCTAAAATAGTCGAAGTAATTTCTTGTAGTTTTAAGTAGAGCTTCAGAAAATGTTCACTTGCTTGCTTTCGCCCGCCACTTTATTTTATTTACTCGTATTTTGATTTGCATATTATTTTAGAAATAAATATTTGATCGCCGAGTGATACAAGTCTTCTACCGGCTTAAATCTATGTCCTTCAACTCTGCCTGGAATTGAGACTCATAAAAATTGTCAAGTGCAAGGGCCATAACTCTTGTACAAATAGGTCAATCCAAACAAAACAATCTGTAACACATTGAGCTATATTCATATAGTGTAATACCTAAAATGAGCTCAATATGTGCAACGAAAGCGAAAAAAAAGTCCAGAAAAGTATAAAATGTGACAGACAGACGGACGGAGAGACAAACGGGATGGAAACTATAAGGGAGCCGGTAGTGGACTAATAAAATCCAAAGCTAAACAGCAGAAATCCACACATAAATTGATGGTCATTCTGTTAGTTGAAATACGCCGAGGTTTGGAATCAATGTTTTAGCCAATATATTGTTTTAGTGTGTCCTGCAGTCCACCTTCTGTCATAATTATATTTATACACCTTCATTGCACAGAATTTCACAAATCCCTACAGGAACCCACTATTCATCGTTGGAATTTGCATATTTCAACTATTAACCATCAATTGTAACCATATGGCCTCTCCCCCACAATATTTATGGTGAATTATTATTTTATCTTGGGGAATTTGCACACACTAGAAAGAGCGACATCTAAAATCGATGCATTTATCGGAAGTAAATTAATTCCCTCTCATGAAAGAGGGATTGTTACTTCACATAAAAATATTTGAAACAAGATTATACTGTAGAAACAAATTCAAGAAATTCTCAGTTAATAAGTTTTTCTAAAGATTTTAAAGAAAATATTTTCTCAACTCTAATTGTAATATTGATTATTTGATACTTATAGAAAGTCCAGAGATTGATAAGAACTTAATTAGAGTTGGAGAAACGATTGTCATTACACTACGTATAATACCAGCATATTGAGTTTATCTACGTACAAACCCTCATAATTTCAGATGCATTTGAAGAATTTTAGACAACCTTATCTTTGAGGGATGAACACGAGCTAACTTAAAAATATGTCCATCATTTTCTGTAATTCCCCTCCCTTGTTTAAATACAATTTTCGCACTACGTCATATGTAATATGGTAGAAAAACGGGTAACTATCAGTTGATATATTTTCAAGTCATTTAGTAGAAATTAAAATAATTTTCGTTTATAGAGACTGTAACATGTGAAATAACTTCAATTAAAGTGGAATTCTTTCAAAAAGACACAAATTAATTATTTTTATCATTAAGAGAATGCTCGAAATTTACAGGAGTTTTAGATGGCAGGTATTTTTGATAATGTATGATACAGACAGTGATATTTTAAAGTATTATATTTGGCATCAATTGAGGGAAAGAAGTCATATCTATAAACTAAAATCATTTTTTAATCAATAAGAATGATGGACCTTGTAAAGTATTGCCGTGACTCTGTTTCGTTTTGTTTGTTTGTTTGGTTTTTATTTTTTGGTATCATTTTGTCGAAAATCTTAAGGGGGTAGGCTTCCTTAATCGCCTGTAAAGCAGGTACTAGACGGTGAATTCGTTATACTGTATTTTTTTAATCACAATATAACTTTTCATTAATATGAAATCCATTTTAACGAAATTGTTATGAGGAATCACTCAGAATATTGAGTTTTGTGAGTATGTAGTTTTAATTTTTCACGGAATTTTCGTAATAATAAAGTGCTCTAATGGGAATTCATACAGTTGGATGGTAAGTAGAATATTAATTGTTCCTATATCTAAGTAAATTCTAATATATTGATTCTTTCATTTTCCAACATGTTCACAGAATGACTTGAAATTGAGCAGGTCATGTGGGATATTTTCATAGTTATTGGATTTGTTACTGACCGTCTACAGAGATTTGTCGGGGTGATCATGCCTTGATCAACCCAACAAATCTCTGTAGATGGTCAGTAACAAACCCAATAACTGTTTTATTTTGTCGATGACCAAAATCTCCGTTTTTTGTTGCAGAAAATTGGCGTTTCACAACTCGCTTTCACATGCGAATTCATTTATACAAAACGGCACGTGACGCGATTTACGCTCTCTAATTGGTTGTAACTAGTCTGTGGCAAAATAAAAAAATGTATATGAACAGTTCAAAATAATTTACCGAAAGCATTGGGGTGGGCATACTCTGAGCTATATAATGACTAATGAGGACGATAAAATTGCATACATTTTGCAAGCTAGTAGCTGGAATGTTTTTTCTGAAAAATATGTAAAATAGCACTTCAAGCATTTATTTGTTGTGAGGAATCTGCAAGTAGTGAACTACCTTAATATCCTATTTCTCAATTCTCGAATGCTATGGATTCTGTCAAATTATGTTTCGTGAAATAAACTCTGTAACATTTACAACTACATGTATGTTTTATTACACAACGAAGAACTGCACTAGTAAACCATACATTGTACGATACAACACGAAGTATATGGCTTAACATTCGTCAACTTCGGTTGATCGTTTCTTCAACGCATTCTAAAATTTCTGTTATCAAAATTTCGTGAAATTTCTAAAACGTAGGTCCTGTAGCATTTACATCCCACCCAGCCTGTTACGTCTTTCGGTACATTTTTGGACATAAGAACTTTCACACTATTTGGTCATATTACATTGTTTAGATTGAGGATCACTGTCGAGGGTTAAGTACCCGAAACATGCATGTCTGGTCCATACTGCAAATTAATCTATTCTTAAACGTGAAAACGTTTAACAATTGTAAGCCAGCATCGGCTTACACAATTTATGTGTGAATTTTGAACTCATATTTTTTATCAAATTTGCCGTCCTCAATATTATAGTGTAATCTGATCATAATTGTTCTTGTTTATAAAACTCTCTTACATTTGTACCCACATTTGAAATAAATAATTGGTATCAGGGGTCATATTGTTCTCCTATTTGATTTTTATCTGTTCAAAACTTCATTTTCATTACTTATGAATGGTATTTCTTTCATATGTCACATGTGCAATGTATGTTCATTATGACATATGTCACATGTGCTAATCATGTTTATTCTTTATGACATATGTCACATGTGTAATGTATGTTCATTATGACATATGTCACATGTGCTAATCATGTTTATTCTTTATGACATATGTCACATGTGTAATGTATGTTCATTATGACATGTCACATGTGCTAATCATGTATATTCTTTATGACATATGTCACATGTGCAATGTATATTCTTTATGACATATGTCACATGTGTAATGTATGTTCACTATGACATGTCACATGTGTAATGTATGTTCACTATGACATGTCACATGTGTAATGTATGTTCATTATGACATGTCACATGTGTAATGTATGTTCATTATGACATGTCACATGTGCTATGTATATTCTTTATGACATATGTCACATGTGCAATGTATATTCTTTATGACATATGTCACATGTGCAATGTATATTCTTTATGACATATGTCACATGTGTAATGTATGTTCACTATGACATGTCACATGTGTAATGTATGTTCACTATGACATGTCACATGTGTAATGTATGTTTATTATGACATGTCACATGTGCTATGTATATTCTTTATGACATATGTCACATGTGCAATGTATATTCTTTATGACATATGTCACATGTGCAATGTATATTCTTTATGACATATGTCACATGTGTAATGTATGTTCACTATGACATGTCACATGTGTAATGTATGTTCACTATGACATGTCACATGTGTAATGTATGTTCATTATGACATGTCACATGTGCAATGTATATTCTTTATGACATATGTCACATGTGTAATGTATATTCTTTATGACAAATGTCACATGTGTAATGTATATTCTTCATGACATATGTCACAATATGCAATGTATATTCTTTATGACATGTCACAATATGCAATGTATACTCTTTACGACATATGTCACATGTGCAATGTATATTCTCTATGACATATGTCACATGTGCAATGTGTATCCTTTATGGCATATGCCACATGTGTCACATATGCAATGTTTATTATTTATGACATTATGTCACATTCGTGTAGAAATGAGAAAAACCATTCGATTTTTAGGGGGGTGGGAGACTTTGCACAAAAAAATTCCGGATCGAGATTTTCCGGATCATGAAATTACACCCCCTCCTTCCCACATGCCCAATAAACACTTTTTTGTGTGTCGCAAAATATAAAGTACGAATAAAAATGAAACAAACTTTATTCAAATGAACGAAATTATCCTGTCTGTGCTGAGTATCTTTTAAGTGAAAAGATTATAGGTTTCATATGCCATTCCAGAAATCTGCTAGGAAGAAGTCTTCCTTTGCACCTGATCTCACCCCGTGTTTGAATTATTTAATATGGCCAAAAATCACGCTGTAAGAGTATTTTCAACATATGAAAAATTATTTGAAAAATTAAAAATGTCTGAAAAAAAAATTCCGGCTGGCAAAAGTCTTCCTGCGCTCCCCCCCCCCCCCCCCCGCCCCAATCAAATGGTTGCTCCCTAAGGTCATACCTACATGATCTCTGCAGCAAAAGTGGTTTAGGAAGAACATGGCTTTTATGCCAAAGTCATATAGAATAGAAAACATTTGATAGATTTTATATGGATGCCGATTTGAAAAAAAATTATAGAATTTTTTTATGCTCTTTCATAATTATGAAATTTTAACTCACTATACGTTTCTTTAACGTGTTTGCGGCAAAAATATTTCACTTTCTTTTTTAAAGATTTTTCTCTATTAATGAGAAACAGGCATTTCCCCCCCCTCCCCCTCCCCCCGGCCTTCACACAAACGTTTGGAGTAGAACTTTAAGTTTTAAAAAAATCCGCGTCCTTTCCGAGAACTTATTCTAACAAGGAAAGAATAAAGCTAGAGACTTAGTCAAGTTTGAGATGATGGATCACTTGATTACTGTAAATAGAGAAGTATTTCCTTGTAAAGTCGTCAGTACTACATAGAGATATACATACCTCCATGTCATCACAAACAACAATACATCAATTCATTCTTACATCTACTTAAAATAGTTAATAAAACAAAAATTTAATTGTAAGACAGCTCAAATTTGATTAAACCCGATGTATCCCAGCATGGAGACTCGCTGTAATTATAATGTAGACAAAAATAGAAATCTAGTACATATTTTTGGATATAAATCTAAGTGCAGTTAATTTTGAAGCACTAATTAGCGTTTCTAAATTAAGTGTTTGTCTTTGATGCGCACCGCATAAAACAGCACGAGAGAGGCATTTCCAGTATAAAATAAGTATAAACTAGTACATGTAATTTTGTAATGTTAGGCACTATATTTTGCCCAAGCTGTAAAATTTCATTGTGGGGCATCTTTATATATATACAAACTTTTATTTGTTGTCAGTTAAATTGAATATCTAAATATGGTACAATAAGATAAACCGGACTATTTAAATGTCCCCAAATTCTTAATATTGTCAGATGAACCGGACTAATAGTATATCTTTATAATGTGGTCAGATTTCCCAATCTCCAAATGTGGTCTGATGAAATGTGGTAAGATTTCCCAATCTCCAAATGTGGTCTGGTCAAATGTGGTCTGATGAAATGTGGTCTGGTCAAATGTGGTCTGATGAAATGTGGTCTGGCCAAATGTGGTCTGATGAAATGTGGTCTGATGAAATGTGGACTGGTCAAATGTTGTTTGATGAAATGTGGTCTGGTCAAATGTGGTCTGATGAAATAAGGTCTGGCCAAATGTGGTCTGATGAAATGAGGTCTGGCCAAATGTGGTCTGATGAAATTGTCCTGGTCAAATGTGGTCTGATGAAATGTGGTCTGGCCAAATGTGGTCTGATGAAATTGTCCTGGTCAAATGTGGTCTGATGAAATGTGGTCTGATGAAATGTGGTCTGATGAAATGTTGTTTGATGAAATGTGGTATGGTCAAATGTGATCTGATAAAATGTGGTATGGCCAAATGCAGTCTGATGAAATATGGACTGGTCAAATGAGATCTGATGAAATGTGGTCTTGTCAAATGAGGTACATGTAATGTGGTCTGGTGAAATGTGGTCTGGTCAAATGTGGTTTGATGAAATATGTTATGGTCAAATGCGGTCTGATGAAATGTGGTCTGATGAAATGTGGTCTAATGAAATGTGGTCTGGCCAAATGTGATCTGATGAAATATGGTCTGATGAAATGTGGTCTGGTAAAATGTGGTCTGATGAACTTTTATGTTGATATTGTATAATTTTGCCCAGGCTATATATCATATGAACTTTAGTATGTTTACATCCAATCACTTTCATATTTCAGTATGCTGTCATTCATGAACTTAAGGCTTCAACATTACCTTGATCTAAGGTCATATGACCAAGGTCACCCCGGTATGCTAATCTTGTCAGGGCTACATCTCTTGAACTTTATACCCATTTTTAGCCTATGATGGTGAGGGAGGGGAGACACAAAATAAGAAAGTGATAGGGTATATGGTTTAAGAGATATACCACAGACATTATTAGCATAAATCGTATCAAGTGACCTTGATCCTGGTCACATGACCATGGAACAAGGTGATGTGATACTTTTGGTTCATGAGCAAAAGCATACTGAAACATGAAAGTAATTAGGTATAAAGATAAGTGACCTTGACATGATATGGTCCCTCTAAGTGACCTTGACATGACATGGTCCCTCCAAGTGACCTTGACCACATGACATGGTCCTTCCAAGTGACCTCGACCACATGACATGGTCCTCCAAGTGATTTTGACATGATATTGTACCTCTAAGTGACCTTGACAACATGACATGATGCATCCAAGTGACCTTGACAACATGATATGGTCCATCTAAGTGACCTTGACCACATGACATGGTCGTCTAAGTGATTTTGACAACATGATATTGTACCTCTAAGTGACCTCGACAACATGACATGGTCCCTCTAAGTGACCTTAACAACATGACATGGTCCCTCCAAGTGACCTTGACAACATGATATGGTCCTCCAAGTGACTTTGACCGCATAATATTGTCCCTCTAAGTGACCTTGACCACATGACATGGTCCTCCAAGTGATTCTGACAACATGACACTGTACCTCTAAGTGACATTGACAACATGATATGGTCCCTCCAAGTGACCTTGACAACATGATATGGTCCCTCTAAGTGACCTTGTCCACATGTCATGGTCAAGTTAATGCAAAACCTTGGGATATGAGATAAATGAAAGTGATCAAGAGTTATAGGACTTATAGCCCAGAACGATTTGTGACAGATGGACAGAAAAGCTCATAGGCAGTCCGTCTGTCAAAAATCGCTCTGGGCTATACAAGTCCTCAACTAGAGGGAGAGGAGATATCTGTTTTTCTAATAACAATTTTTAAATGCACGATGAGTGATAGTGCTTTCATATTTCCTACATGTACTCTTTATTACGAGACCTATCTCATCTTTCGATGCCATCAAATTTTCCTTGTGATCCTGACCTTGTACTTTAACTTTTACAACAATAACAAGAACAACAACAACAACGAAAAACAAAAACTTTTGACCATCACTAAAATGGTAAATCATAGGATTATCTTTTTCATAATATAAATGTGTATTCCTTGTTACGAGACATTTAATCTCTGTGTTACGATTTCACATAAACAAAAACATTAAAATATAAAAAAACAAACCGATTTATTTTAATTCCACAATTTGTTTTGATGTATACATCATGTATCATACAGTGCACCTCTCTCCGGTCTCGTTACTATATTTTTCCATACTCCTCTTTGTGTATTTTCGTTTCAAATTCCTCATAAATCACAATACTGTTTGACAAATTCTTTCGTCATACAAGAATAACCACAAAATTTTAACATGTTTCGAGGGCGAGTCAATAAGTTTACAATAGACAGTAACACCCAAATTTATATTTTTTAAGTTGTTACCTGGGTGTAAAATGTTATGAATATCTTTGACGTCAAACGCGGCTTGGCACTACTAACGTAAGAGATAGCCGTCCTAATTAAGTCGGCACCGATTGCCCATTGGTCTCGTTGGTTTATGTGTGGTCTTTTTTTATTTGGTGTTTTGGTGTCGTGTTTGCTGTTTATTGTCCCACTTGTGTCTGTTGCTGTGTATGACTTCTTTTTATTCTTCCCTCGGGTGTTTTGATGTTTTGTTGGTGGTGCTGCAACCGGGTCTTGTTGGAGATTCACGCCTTTCTTTATCAAGGAATGACTATTCTTCTTCGTCTAAAGTTGAAGTACGGCCGTGTTGTAATTCGGTTCTTATACTATTATATATAAAAGGTAAAACAGGATTCACGCCGAGTTAGATGATGTTTATGGGTCCTCTTCATCATCTTATGCATCCAACGACTTCTTTCTGTTCCCAAGCTTTCAAAAGGATATCCATGGATTTCATCTCCTGTCTGATGAAGATATCGTCTGGGCAACCGACAAGTAGGTAAATGTAAACGTCCCTGTCTTTTTAGTTCTGGACTGATGGCACTTGAGCACCATTATCCAAGTGTACAAGAGGGGAATTAGGTGGATCTCAACCGGAAATATGATGGGCTGGTTACTTTTTGGCTCACCCTCGTATATTGTTTCTCCTGGAGGTATATATAAACAGTTTCCACAAAGGTAAACTCTAAGGATTGCATTTAAGTCGAAGACGTATTACATTAATTGAAGGTTCGGACTCATTATAGGCAATGCATCATTGAAAAAGCCTGAAAGCAAGATTTGGGCAAAGCAGGAGTGTGATTTGACAAATTTGCTGGTTAAAAACTCGTCACCATGCGGCCGATGGATCATCGTCAGGCCCTTATGATCCCAGAGACTGACGAAGTTACTAAATGTAAACTATGTTACTGTATTCCCGGTCAGCAGGTGCCCTTATATTGCTATCACAGGCCCTGTTATGGATGTCTGAAAACCCTCAGTATCACCAAGAAGTTTCTGAATGACATCCAGTGTCCACTCTACGGACAAGTGACCAGTATAACAGAGGAAATCCAGGATCCACTCTGCGAACAAGTGATCAGTATAACAGACGGAACCCAGAGTCCACTCTGCGGAAAAGTGACCATGATGGAGGTAATGAGGCGGGATATACCTCAGAGTTCTGTACAGACCCCGGATGTTCCTTCTTTCTCCTTGCTGACTTATGTGTGGAAGCCCGAGAGGCCGCGGGAACCTGCATGACCTGTTCTGAGAAGCTGTGCAAGTACTGTATGGAGTCTCATCAAAACAGCAAGGCATCGAAACATCACAGGAATCGACATAATTGCCAAGACAGTTGACTGTGTTCAACAGGAGCTTATAACAAAAGACACACAGATAAACGTTGACGATAGACAGGAAGCGGAAGTTTCAAAAGCGAGATGTGACCGCCATATTGATTCCGATCTTACACACTTTTGTCGTATGTGCTCTATTCCCGTTTGTAAGGAATGCAGAAAGTCTCCGGAACACAAAGGTCACAGAACGCGACCCCTGGCGGCCGCCATGAGTGATAAGCGCAGAACACTAGCACAGAGAGCACAAAGTGTCGAAGACGGATATCTGACCGTTTTAGGTAAGAGACTTTACAATACAAAACGAAGACATGAAGAGTTCCAACATAACAGTTCAGAAATCACAACGGAAGCTGTACGGCGAGCAGAACTACTGAAAAAAGAGATAGACATTGCTTGTGATCAAGTGATAGAGGAAGCCAAAGAAAATGAAAAGACAGTCAACGAATTGACTCAAAAATACATTGAAGACTTAGAAAAAGAAATGATGACAGTTTCCGGCTTTATACAAAATTTAAAGAATACGTTAAATGTAGGAGATGACCTCGAATGGCAAAATCCCTAAAGTCCGTCTTACCGATGTTGGAGGAATACGAACGTGGAGAATCAATCAGCTCTCTAGAACACACACATATAGAATTTGAACCTGGATTTTTGACGGGGGACTCACTGAGGAAAGGATTTGGCTCTGTTTCTGTCAAGAAAAGTGGGATGAAATGGTCCAGATCTGTTTCAATTGGAAACGGCCATGGTACAACACAAGGGGTTAATGTCAAGATCCTTTCAACGTTTGAATGTCCATCTCTTTCTGCAGTCGATGAAAGTGAATCAGACGACGATGCAGACGACGAGCCAATCCACGCTATAGCGCCAGTAACTGATAACGAGGCTTGGATTGGTTCCGGTTGGGAGACAACTCGTATCGGTCTCGTTGAGAGGAATGGCCAAAATAGAAGGTTGGTTGACGTGGATTCTAGGATTGATGACTTTGCCCTTACACCCAACAATGAGTTACTGATGTCTTGTTTCAGAGAAAAACTTATTAAGAGACTTTCCAAGGATGGTGATATTGTGTCTGAAATCCACACCCCGTTCTTTCCTAGAGGTATAACGAGCTGTAGTGACGGCGGCTTCATCGTCTGCATGACTGACGATTACTCTACGTCACTGGCGTCTGATAGCAGACGTCTTCTGATGAAGTATTCTAATGAGTATGAACTCAAAGATTCCTATGAGATCTACGAAGAATCACGTTTATTTCGCCGTCCATACCGAGTAGCAGAAAATAACAACGGAGATATATGCGTCTCAGATAGAACATCCATGGGCTCGGGAAGAGTTATCGTTCTTTTCAGTAACGGAAAGTTACGATTCGTTTACGAAGGACCGAGCAATAATCAGTGTGAGAGGAAATTCGCACCGGCAGGTATAGTTTGTGATCACTTAGGACGGATACTTGTTGCTGATACAAACAATCATTGTGTCCATATTCTTGACCAGTCCGGACAATTTCTAGGATTTCTACTCAAGAGAGAGGACGGACTTGTTAGCCCTCACACCTTGTCTTTTGATAGAGCAGGCGGTCTTTGGATCGGTGATGAGTTGGGGAACATCAGAGTGTTCCAATATACACAAAGATCGGTGATGAGTTAGGGAATGACGTTATCACCTCTATTGGTCAAATGCGCTCTTTGTCCACCTGTCAGGTTTTTTTTTGTGCGCACAACTCCCCTGAAACTTCAAATACATGCAGGAGAAATGCAATTCTTTTTTAGTCTATAGAAAACATTGTTGGGTTTTTTTTAGCCTTTTACACCCAAATATCCGGAAAAAAAGTTCCGCGCGAGGGGTTTGACAGTGTTTTAAATGTTTTTTCCTGACATGGTCGCCATATAGCACTTTGGACAGTGGTGCATGTTTTGTAGATTATTTTCAGTTTCATGCGTTGACATCGACGGCGGGTGCGGCTAGCAAAACAGGGGATGCTTACTCCTCCACTGAGGGGACCTGGTCCCACCTCTAGCTTGATACGGGTCCGTCGATTACCAATTTCATGTTCTATTGTGAGTTCTATTGAGATTATCGTCAGGATCTTCTTTATCTCATTAGAAGAAACGGTCAACAACAATTGTGTTGGTCACAGGTCCGAGTGGGATGTAAGTGGAAAATACATATGTACGGCACGAATCAGCACGGTTTCAGAGGACTAATTGATTCTATTAGAACATAAATAAATTATCAGAAATCAAATTGTATCTCGTTAAACTTTATTATCCCCTCACAGCATAGTTGCAGAGGGATTATATAGTAACTCAACCGTGAGTGTATACGTCACGTTTTTCTTGTACATACAGCCTAGCATCGTCGGATACCCACAGCCTATTGTCCTACGATATATATATTACGAAGTAGAACGGAGAAGATGCCATGGGTTTCCGACGATGACAGCCTAGATGGCACAATTGTTATCAGACCTCTATAAAACTTCATTTACTTATTGGTCATGACATAAGGAAGAATCCTATTGATTTTCAAGGACATAGGTCAAAGGTCAAGTTCACGGAATGGAAATGTTGAAAATCCTTGTATACATCCTAGATGGCAGTTTTCATTGGAACACGACTATACTTTATTGTTTTCAAGGTCATAGGTCAAGGTCACAGGTTTGAATTCCTTAAAGATCCTTGTATACAGCCTAGAGTGCACAGTTTTCAATGGATCATGACTAGACTTCATTTATTTATTGCTTATGATGAGAGAAAGTACCCTATTTGTTTTCAAGGTCATAGGTTAAGGTCATAGGTTAAGGTCATAGGTCAAGATCATAGGTTAA
Source organism: Pinctada imbricata (assembly GCA_033119305.1). Classification (NCBI taxonomy): domain Eukaryota; kingdom Metazoa; phylum Mollusca; class Bivalvia; order Pterioida; family Pteriidae; genus Pinctada; species Pinctada imbricata. Next base: position 305,379 of record VSWD01000006.1, on the reverse strand, counting down.
GGTCACTAGATTGGAATTCCTTTGAAATCCGTGGATACAGCCTAGAGTGCACAGTTTTGATTGGAGCTTGATCAAACTTCATGTACAGTAACTTATTTCTTATGACAAGAGGCAGAACCCTATTATAAATATAATTGTTTTTTCAAGGACGTAGGTCAAATATCAAGGTCAAAACAAGGAAATGTTGAACATCGATATCGTTGTATGGTGATATTGATTGTTTTTAAAATACTCGGAAAGTCCAAAGATTGTTCAATAAGAACTTAATTACAAGTTGACTTTAAGATTTAGAGAATCACCACGTATAATACCAGCATATTGAGTTTATCTAGACGTACAAACCCTCATAATTTCAGATGCTTTTGAACAGTTTTAAATAGACAACCTTATCTTTGAGAGATGAACATGAACTTACTTAGAAATATGTCCATCATATTGTGCAATTCTTTTAAAAAATACGGCATTTTTCAATTGCCCAAACTTTCTCGTTCAAACAGAATATTTATTTTTTGCATGCATTATTGGAAGTTGTTGAATTATGTTTAGTGAAATAAACTTTGTAAAATTTACGACAATGTTTTATTAACACAACGAATGGCATTCTAGGGGGAGGGGCGTACGGGGGGGGGGCTACATCTCTCCCTCCCCCTCCTTTTCACCCTTCCCCTACCCCTTTCCACTGTAGAAAGAGTCATTATAAGTCATATTTTTTTCTTTAGTTTCACCTTTTCTCTTATTCACATTTTTTTCGAAATCAAATTTTAATTCTCTAATTTTAGGTCTAATATTTATCTTTTAATATTCTATTCCCAACATTCTGACATTGTTATTCTAAAATTCTAACTTCTACATTCTAACATTTTAACTCTAGTTTCTTATTTTTATTGCACGGATAAATCAGTATAGCTCTTATTCGTATTGAATACTGTGTATTACATATGATACTAAATAAAACAATCAAAACTTCAATTGAATGTGTACCAAATACAAGATTTTTACCCTTTTAACCCTGTTGCATTTTTACGAAATTATGATACCAGGCGTTTGCCCTGGTACAATTATTTATGGACAAAAGCAAATCCTGGAGGGAAAAGTTCAAATTGATAAATATCAGTTACACTAAGTAACTTTCCCAATGTCCCCTCTCGGAGACAGTCGCCTACTAGCTCCTGCATATATTAGATCGGGTCCACCGCGTGAGATCGAAACGTACGTATGATGTTGTGATTCTTTACGGATGTTTTTGATTTTATTATTTTTTTCATCATTTTTAAAGTGATACTGCACAAAACTGATGAGACGTTGTAGTAGGACAATGCCTAATAAGTAAGTCCATACCGTTTGAATATATCAGAAAAGTTTTTGCAGGATTACACTTCAAGAGTTCGTCAAAAGGCGAGTCAAGAACTGTCGTCGACGAACTATTGGAAGTGTTTGCAAAAACTATGAACTTTTCATATATACCAAGCTGATATGGATTTATTTATTAGGCACTGCCCTACTGCGTTACGGCTCATCATTTTTGTAAAGTTTTAGAAAATGAAAAAGAAAAACCCAAAAAACTTGTGTAAAGGATTCGCAACACCATACGTTTCATGGAGTCGTAGATTACAACGTAGTTCTCATGTTATTATTATATATATATCAATATATTACATTATACAACAGTACAGTACAGTTTATCACCTTGACTGATAGGGATTTTATTTATATCCACGCACGCCGTCCACGGAGTCGTTCTTGCGTTGAGAAGGAAAACAATACAATCGGAAGTTCTCGGATTTTTAAATGTAAAGCATGTTCTTAGTGGTGTGTACTGTACAATGACACATCGATGATATACAGGTAAGTAATATACATGTTTGTATAAATATATACTGAACTTGTACGATTTTACCCCATAACTACGTCTACGTTTAACGAATTTTCCATTAAAGCTCTCATATTATTTTAATTACTATCGTCTTCAATTTTTTGCGCAGATATACTTTGAGACAAGGGACCCGGTCAGGACTCTACATATTCATATGTTAAGAGTCCTGATAATCCGGACTACTGCATGCTATGCCCTACCGTTACTGTAGATGTAATAACTTATTATACATGTATATGCCAATATGGTGTAGACTTTCCTACTACAGATGATATACTTGATTTGGTCCCTGTATACGACGGTTTGTCTTTTCAGACCTTGGGTAACAATACGATTTCTCATATGTTCGTATATTTTGCACCGACACAAGCATAGTTTTTTACCTGTGCTTAATTATATGAAACGGTGGTCAAAACGAAGTAAAACATGATCTACATGTATATATGGAAGGTACTGACCCTACCAGGTAACTCAGTAGAAATTGATTTATAGGTATAGAAATACATCCACTCCCCTGGTACACCCACTGTAAAAAGTAGATCCCCTCCCCCTGGTCCCTGCATGGTAGGAAGTCCCCCTGGTCCCCGGGACCCCTTCCTTTCCCAAACAAATCCTACCTTTATACTTAGATGACGTACACGTAAAGAAAGGATAAACATAGAGCAGTACTGTGACGGAGCTCATTACACTAATTGATTGTAAAAACATAAAGAACCTCCCTGATGTATTTTCTGATCAACCAGAACACTGTACGTGCAATGTCAATAAATAAAGAACAGGCCGTCTACAATTAGTGAAGGGACAGATTACAAATTGATATTACGAATTACTCGTATTTGTGCACTTTTCTCGGTAAAAACTTATGTACATTGGAAGGTCGGAAGCGGGATTCAGCATTAATATTCAATTTCTCAACTTTATATCGCATCGAATCGATCTGAGATTAGATTTGGAACCTCGCCTTCTTTCCTTTCCATGTCATGATGCAATAAACATATTTTTGCAAACGTACCATACCCGGTGCACCCAGATTGTCCTGTTCCATAGTGAGACTAATCGTAAAGTTGAATAAGCCTATATTTGTTCCCTTAAAGGCCGAACTCCAGTTTGTTGAATTACCGGTGGGTAAGCCATCGAGAGTATCTGGGGCATTGGGCGGTTCTTATCTTGCAGCGTCGATAAAAATAGCAAACAGCGTGCTGCGGCAGAGCGGTGCACGTGTAATTATAGCAGACGAATCTTTACAAAATTCACGATTTACTGATGAAAGTCTTGAGTCATAGTACAATATATTAAAAATATAATTTTATAAAAATCGTTGCTGTCTTATAGACGTCATTTGTATGATTTTATGTCTAGAAAGACAGGTTTTGATAAGTTTTACACATACATGCATGACCTACATGTACATGTACATATCTATAATGGAAGCTGGAAATAAGGATTGTGCAGGAGAGGCTGCAAAGGGTCATATCGCAAAGATGTCGAAATTAATTTCATATTTTTCCATTTGGTTTTAACATGTTTTGGAACTGTATATCTACACTTTCCTTTGAAAAAAAATACAAGGAATATTATAACATTTAATAAATCTGTCCGTCCCTAAGTAAACCTCTCGTTTTTGGCGGGTACTTTTGCGCGGATCTGCATAAATTAGAGTAGACAATGGCCGGCGCTATACAGCATGTTTCTCCCAAGAGAAGATCGTGAAAATCTGGTTTTATGAAGTAAAATAACACATTGTGAAAAGTGAATTTAGTGGTGTAACTGAACATAAAACGGATCTATTTGACTATATACCGAGGATATCATCTAAATTAAAAGATAAAACTTGGGACTTTCCACATATTGCAGCAACGGTATAAGATTGTTTACGAACGGGGGTACATGTAGCCGTGAAAACGACAGAGAAATTATTTTACTGAGAAAGTACGTGTAATAATATATTTTTCTGCAAATAAAAAAATACGAAAATGATTTTTCGCATCACGACAAAGGCACATTGGATAAACTTTTAGTCACGTTGTCTCTGAAAACTCATAACATAAATCATTAATGAGTTTTTGGATTCAATATTTTCATCAAATGGAAAAAATGTGAAGAAATGAGGTAAGAATTGTTTACGTGTGTAAGCGCGCATGCTGCATGTTCAGAATCTAGTATTAAATGACTCAGCATCCGGTATAAACAATAACACAGTTAGAAACGCCTACCGCATGTCACTCTTCTGAATTTGAATTGAAAATTTGTCCTGCTTCCATCATTTGGAGTGAAAAAACTCAGTTAAATCTCAATATAATTTCTACATATTACATACCTAAACGAGTGAACATCGTGTTCAGATGCATAACAAATTTCATAAGAAAATTGTGTCCTTTTCATGAGATAATTTAAAATTATCCTCTGCAATCTGAACGTGTCTAGAAATTTCATATTCGCCACCATTTTCCTGGTTGGCTGCTATTTATACCCCAAGCTCGGCCTTTAAACATACCCTCATTTCTGTGAAGGGAGGATCTCATTTATAACAAATACATGTATTGATTACAATCAATTATTCAGCACCAAGTCGTCAGTCTTACTCAGTCATTGTTACTATTGGTGTGATGTTCTGATGGCAGCAAGGAAACTTATCGATGTTGGTTGTTAGACATATATCTGTATGTAAGTTTATTGCTTGTTTTTCTTTGTTTCGTGTTTGCTTAGCTTTATCTTATTGTGGTATAGCCTTAATAAAGGCCGACAAAGCTAACGGGGTCACATGCATTGTCATCTAAATGTAGCGTATTTCCATCAGTGAATATCGATTTATATAAGCTATTTTCTATACTTTTTCTTTTAGTATTTGTGACATACTTAACGCTTAGTAGGTCTATAAAAGCATGTTAGTCCAGGCGATCGTTTTACAAAGATGTAGTAAGTCCTAGGTCGTAACTAACGACTATTTTTCTGAGGACCGTTTTACTAAAGTGGTCGTTTACAAGCGCAAGTCGTAAGTCGTAACTCTTATAGACTTAGTCGTAAGTCGTAAAGTAACTCTCTTGTTATTCCGCGGGAAATATAACGCATAGAGTTCCTTAAGTGAAATAAATAAAAAAAATGATCTTTTTAGAGCCCTAACGAATATTTATCAGCGAATTTTCGAAAGAATCTCTCCATCGTCTGGTGTATTCCATAGGTGATATCAATTATTCGTTCTATTGATATACGTTTTGTCAATAAACAGTGGAACGGCGTCTCATAATTCCAGGTGGATTCTCTACACCGCCTGGCGTATCTATCATATTCATGATTTATCCACGCCATGCTCTCTGCCTGTAACCACGATACGCCGGTGACACCATGTCATCTTCTTGTGACGCCGTGTAATCTACGTGTAACTACGACATGACGGTGACGCCATGCACTCTGCCAGTAAACACGATACGACGGTGACACCATGTCATCTTCTTGTAACGCCGTGTAATCTACGTGTAACTACGACATGACGGTGACGCCATGCACTCTGCCAGTAAACACGATACGACGGTGACACCATGTCATCTTCTTGTGACGCCGTGTAATCTACTTGTAACTACGACATGACGGTGACGCCATGCACTCTGCCTGTAACCACGATGCGCCGGTGACACCATGTCATCTTCTTGTGACGCCGTGTAATCTACGTGTAACAACGACATGACGGTGACGCCATGCCTTCTGCCTGTAATCACGATACGCCGGTGACACCATGTCATCTTCTTGTGACGCCGTGTAATCTACGTGTAACTACGACATGACGGTGACGCCATGCACTCTGCCTGTTACCACGATACGCCGGTGACACCATGTCATCTTCTTGTGACGCCGTGTAATCTACGTGTAACTACGACATGACGGTGATGCCATGTACTCTGCCTGTAACTATGATACGACGGTGACACCATGCCATCTTCTTGTGACGCCGTGTGATATGTGTAAATACGACATGACGGTGACGCCATGTAATTTACCATAACAACGAATCGACGGTGACACCATGTCATCTTCTTGTGACGCTGTGTAATCTACGTGTAACTACGACATGACGGTGGCGCCATGTACTCTGCCTGTAACTATGATACGACGGTGACACCATGCCATCTTCTTGTGACGCCGTGTAATCTAAGTGTAACTACGACATGACGGTGACGCCATGTAATCTACCGTAACCACGATACGACGGTGACACCATGTAATCTTCTTGTGACGCCGTGTAATCTACGTGTAACTACGACATGACGGTGACGCCATGCACTCTGCCAGTAAACACGATACGACGGTGACACCATGTCATCTTCTTGTAACGCCGTGTAATCTACGTGTAACTACGACATGACGGTGACGCCATGCACTCTGCCAGTAAACACGATACGCCGGTGACACCATGTCATCTTCTTGTGACGCCGTGTAATCTACTTGTAACTACGACATGACGGTGACGCCATGCACTCTGCCTGTAACCACGATGCGCCGGTGACACCATGTCATCTTCTTGTGACGCCGTGTAATCTACGTGTAACAACGACATGACGGTGACGCCATGCCTTCTGCCTGTAATCACGATACGCCGGTGACACCATGTCATCTTCTTGTGACGCCGTGTAATCTACGTGTAACTACGACATGACGGTGACGCCATGCACTCTGCCTGTTACCACGATACGCCGGTGACACCATGTCATCTTCTTGTGACGCCGTGTAATCTACGTGTAACTACGACATGACGGTGATGCCATGTACTCTGCCTGTAACTATGATACGACGGTGACACCATGCCATCTTCTTGTGACGCCGTGTGATATGTGTAAATACGACATGACGGTGACGCCATGTAATTTACCATAACAACGAATCGACGGTGACACCATGTCATCTTCTTGTGACGCTGTGTAATCTACGTGTAACTACGACATGACGGTGGCGCCATGTACTCTGCCTGTAACTATGATACGACGGTGACACCATGCCATCTTCTTGTGACGCCGTGTAATCTAAGTGTAACTACGACATGACGGTGACGCCATGTAATCTACCGTAACCACGATACGACGGTGACACCATGTAATCTTCTTGTGACGCCGTGTAATCTATGTGTAACTACGACATGACGGCGATGCCATGTAATCTACCGTAACCACGATACGACGGTGACACCATGCTATATTCTTATGATGCTGTGTAATCTACGTGTAACTACGACATGACGGTGACGCCATGTAATCTACCGTAACCACGATACGACGGTGACACTATGCCATCTTCTTTTGACGCCGTGCAATCAACGTGTAACTACGACATGACGGTGACGCCATGTAATCTACCGTAACCACGATACGATGGTGACACCATGTCATCTTCTTGTGACGCCGTGTAATCTACGTGTATCTACCACGTCACGGTGACGACATGTACTCTGCCTGTAACCACGATAGGACGGTTACACCATGCCATCTTCTTGTGACGCCGTGTAATATATATGTAACTACGACATGACGATGACGCCATGTAATCTACCGTAACCACGATACAACGATGACACCATGTCATTATCTTGTGACGCCGTGCAGTCTACTTGTATCTACGACATGACGGTGACGCCATGTAATCTACCGTAACCACGATACGACAGTCATACCATGCCATCTTCTTGTGACGTCATGTAATCTGTGTGTAACTATGACATGACGGTGATGCCATGTAATCTGCCGTAACCACGATACGACAGTCACAGCATGCCATCTTCTTGTGACGCCATGTAATCTATGTGTAACTACGACATGACGGTGACGCCATGTAATCTGCCGTAACCAGGATACGACAGTCACACCATGCCATCTTCTTGTGACGCCATGTAATCTATGTGTAACTACGACATGACGGTGACGCCATGTAATCTGCCGTAACCACGATAGGACGGTGACACCATGCCATCTTCTTGTGACTCCATGTAATCTGTGTGTAACTACGACATGACGGTGACGCCATGTAATCTGCCGTAACCACAATACGACAGTCACACCATGCCATCTTCTTGTGACGCCATGTAATCTGTGTGTAACTACGACATGACGGTGACGCCATGTAATCTGCCGTAACCACGATACGACAGTCATACCATGGCATCTTCTTGTGACGCCGTGTAATCTATGTGTAACTACGACATGACGGTGACGCCATGTAATCTGCCGTAACCACGATAGGACGGTGACACCATGCCATCTTCTTGTGACGCCATGTAATCTGTGTGTAACTACGACATGACGGTGACGCCATGTAATCTGCCGTAACCATAATACGACAGTCACACCATGCCATCTTCTTGTGACGCCATGTAATCTGTGTGTAACTACGACATGACGGTGATGCCATGTAATCTGCCGTAACCACGATACGACAGTCATACCATGCCATCTTCTTGTGACGCCATGTAATCTGTGTGTAACTACGACATGACGGTGATGCCATGTAATCTGCCGTAACCACGATACGACAGTCATACCATGCCATCTTCTTGTGACGCCATGTTATCTGTGTGTAACTACGACATGACGGTGACGCCATGTTATCTGCCGTAACCATGATACGACAGTCATACCATGCCATCTTCTTGTGACGCCATGTAATCTGTGTGTAACTACGACATGACGGTGACGCCATGTTATCTGCCGTAACCACGATACGACAGTCACACCATGCCATCTTCTTGTGACGCCATGTAATCAACTTGTAAGAAAGGAGGGGATCTCCAACAAAACTCGGTTACAGCACCAACAGCAACACACCAAACACCCCAAGTGAAAACACAGAGAAGACACACACAGCAAGAGACAAGGAACAGCAAACGAGACGTCAAACATCGAACATAAAAGGCAACACATAAACCATCGAGACCCATGGGCAATCAGTGCCGACTTAGGACGGCCATCAGCCACGTTGTAACTACGACATGACGGTGACGCCATGTAATCAACCTGTAACCACGATACGACGGTGGTCAACACCATGCCATCTTCTTGTGACGCCGTGTAATCTACGTGTAACCACGATACGACGTTAACACCATGCCATCTTCTTGTGACGCCGTGTAATCTACGTGTAACTACGACATGACGGTGACGCCATGTACTCTGCCTGTAACCACGATAGGACGGTGACACCATGCCATCTTCTTGTGACGCCGTGTAATTACGACATGACGGTGACGCCATGTAATCTACCGTAACCACGATAGGACGGTGACACCATGCCATCTTCTTGTGACGCCGTGTAATCTATGTGTAACTACGACATGACGGTGACGCCATGTAATCTGCTGCAACCACGATACGACATTCATACCATGCCATCTTCTTGTGACGCCATGTAATCTATATGTAACTACGACATGACGGTGACGCCATGTTATCTGCCGTAACCACGATACGAGAGTCACACCATGCCATCTTCTTGTGACGCCATGTAATCTGTGTGTAACTACGACATGACGGTGACGCCATGTTATCTGCCTTAACCACGATACGACAGTCACACCATGCCATCTTCTTGTGACGCCATGTAATCTGTGTGTAACTACGACATGACGGTGACGCCATGTAATCTGCCGTAACCACGATACGACAGTCATACCATGCCATCTTCTTGTGACGCCATGTAATCTATGTGTAACTACGACATGACGGTGACGCCATGTAATCTGCCGTAACCACGATAGGACGGTGACACCATGCCATCTTCTTGTGACGCCATGTAATCTGTGTGTAACTACGAGATGACGGTGACGCCATGTAATCTGCAGTAACCACAATATGACAGTCACACCATGCCATCTTCTTGTGACGCCATGTAATCTGTGTGTAACTACGACATGACGGTGATGCCATATAATCTGCCGTAACCACGATACGACAGTCATACCATGCCATCTTCTTGTGACGCCATGTAATCTGTGTGTAACTACGACATGACGGTGACGCCATGTAATCTGCCGTAACCACGATACGACAGTCATACCATGCCATCTTCTTGTGACGCCATGTAATCTGTGTGTAACTACGACATGACGGTGATGCCATGTAATCTGCCGTAACCACGATACGACAGTCACACCATGCCATCTTCTTGTGACGCCATGTAATCAACTTGTAAGAAAGGAGGGGATCTCCAACAAAACTCGGTTACAGCACCAACAGCAACACACCAAACACCCCAAGTGAAAACACAGAGAAGACACACACAGCAAGAGACAAGGAACAGCAAACGAGACGTCAAACATCGAACATAAAAGGCAACACATAAACCATCGAGACCCATGGGCAATCAGTGCCGACTTAGGACGGCCATCAGCCACGTTGTAACTACGACATGACGGTGACGCCATGTAATCAACCTGTAACCACGATACGACGGTGGTCAACACCATGCCATCTTCTTGTGACGCCGTGTAATCTACGTGTAACCACGATACGACGTTGACACCATGCCATCTTCTTGTGACGCCGTGTAATCTACGTGTAACTACGACATGACGGCGACGCCATGTACTCTGCCTGTAACCACGATAGGACGGTGACACCATGCCATCTTCTTGTGACGCCGTGTAATTACGACATGACGGTGACGCCATGTAATCTACCGTAACCACGATAGGACGGTGACACCATGCCATCTTCTTGTGACGCCGTGTAATCTATGTGTAACTACGACATGACGGTGTCGCCATGTAATCTGCTGCAACCACGATACGACAGTCATACCATGCCATCTTCTTGTGACGCCATGTAATCTATGTGTAACTACGACATGACGGTGACGCCATGTTATCTGCCGTAACCACGATACGACAGTCACACCATGCCATCTTCTTGTGACGCCATGTTATCTGTGTGTAACTACGACATGACGGTGACGCCATGTTATCTGCCGTAACCACGATACGACAGTCACACCATGCCATCTTCTTGTGACGCCATGTAATCTGTGTGTAACTACGACATGACGGTGACGCCATGTAATCTGCCGTAACCATGATACGACAGTCATACCATGCCATCTTCTTGTGACGCCATGTAATCTATGTGTAACTACGACATGACGGTGACGCCATGTTATCTGCCGTAACCACGATACGACAGTCACACCATGCCATCTTCTTGTGACGCCATGTAATCTGTGTGTAACTACGACATGACGGTGACGCCATGTTATCTGCCGTAACCACGATACGACAGTCATACCATGCCATCTTCTTGTGACGCCATGTAATCTATGTGTAACTACGACATGACGGTGACGCCATGTAATCTGCCGTAACCACGATACGACAGTCATACCATGCCATCTTCTTGTGACGCCATGTAATCTGTGTGTAACTACGACATGACGGTGACGCCATGTTATCTGCCGTAACCACGATACGACAGTCACACCATGCCATCTTCTTGTGACGCCATGTAATCAACTTGTAAGAAAGGAGGGGATCTCCAACAAAACTCGGTTACAGCACCAACAGCAACACACCAAACACCCCAAGTGAAAACACAGAGAAGACACACACAGCAAGAGACAAGGAACAGCAAACGAGACGTCAAACATCGAACATAAAAGGCAACACATAAACCATCGAGACCCATGGGCAATCAGTGCCGACTTAGGACGGCCATCAGCCACGTTGTAACTACGACATGACGGTGACGCCATGTAATCAACCTGTAACCACGATACGACGGTGGTCAACACCATGCCATCTTCTTGTGACGCCGTGTAATCTACGTGTAACCACGATACGACGTTGACACCGTGCCATCTTCTTGTGACGCCGTGTAATCTACGTCTAACTACGACATGACGGTGACGCCATGTAATCTATCGTAACCACGATACGACGATGACAACATGCCATCTTCTTGTGACGCCGTGTAATCTACTTGTAACTACGACATGGCGGTGACGCCTTGTAATCTGCCTGTAACCACGTTACGACGGTCATACCATGCCATCTTCTTGTGACGCCATGTAGCCTACGTGTAACTACGACATGACGGTGACGCCTTGTAATATACATGTAATCTTGATTTGACGATGACGCTGTGTAATTTATGCGTTTCTACAGCCTGACGGTGATGCCATGTAATCTGCCTGTAACCACGATATGACGATGACACCATGTCATCTACGTGTAACTATTAATGATGGTGACGCCATGTAATTTACCTATAACTATGATATGACGGTGATGCCATGTCATCTACGTGTCACTAGGATATGGCTGTGACACCGTGTAATCCATAAGAAGGACCAAAGATAGACAACATAACTATCCAAAATGCATCAGAATCATCAAACGCCTTTTATACCGTGGGTATGATCCTTAAGTCACCAGATGGGCACTAGGCTTGGTACTTGACCAATCTACAGTCTTGTACCAGCGCATTCTTAAAACTTGCACTCTGACTGACTGTGACGACGGGATTCCATAACGGGCCCTGTCCAAACCTCTTTAGAGAAGACAGGGCCCCGACCACCTGTCCTCTCTTCATGTCAGTCGGACTCCTCGGGACCGTCGGGTGATAACATACATGAGCTCGCGGCGGCATAGCACGGACTGTATTACGTAAGCCCTCTTTTGATATCCATTTACATATTCATCTGTGTTGCTTGGGCCCCTGCGTTTTGCGGTCTTTGTTGTGTGTGTTAATCTGACCGTGAGGAGGATGTTTTACACCACAATTGCACGTTCTTCGAGATCTCTTGGTAATCGGAAAAGTGGGAGGCTTGTGCGCACGTAATCCATGATAACCACACTTTCTGCTATTTCCGTGGCAGATGGCCGTCCTAAGTCGGCATCGGTTGCCCATTGGTCTCGTTGGTTTATGTGTAGTCCTTTGTGTTTGATGTTTCTGTGTTGTGCGTTGACGTTCATTGTCCCTTTTGCATCTCCCTGTGCTTGTCTGCTGTGTGTTTTTACGTTGGGTGTTTTGGTTTTTTGCTATGAGTGCTGCAGCCTGGTGTTGTTGGAGATTCCCTCCTTTGATCCATGTGTAACTACAATATGACTGTGACGCCATGTAATCTACGTGTAACTACGATATGACGATGACGCCATGAAATCTACATGTAACTACGATATGATGTTGATGACATGTAATCTACCTGTTACCACGATATGATGGTGATGCAATGCCGTCTGCGTGTAACTATGATATGATTGATGCCGTGTTATCTACCTGTTACCACGATATGATGGCGATGCCATGCCGTCTGCGTGTAATTACGATATGATTGATGCCGTGTAATCTACGTGTAACTGCAGTTTGAGTGATGCCGTATAATTTATGTGTAACTACGATATGACTGTGACGCCATATAATCTACATGTAACTACAATATGATGGTGACACCATGTAATTAACGTGTGACTGCGATATGATGGTGACGCCATTTAATTTACGTGTAGCTACGATATGGCGTTACCGTCATATCGTGGTTACATGTAGCTTACACAGCGTCACATTCATATCGTTACACGTAGATGGCATGATATCACCGTCATATTGTGGTTATTAGTATGATGGTGACACCGTGCAATCTACATGTAGCTATGATATGACGATGACGCCATGTAATCTACATGTAACTTCGATAATATTATGATGATGGTTCCATATTTGTAACTATCATATGACGGTGATACCATTTTTAAATCTACGTGTGACTACCATATGACAATGGCACCATGTAATCTATGTGTAACTATGATTTGATGGTGACGCCATGTAATCTACTTGTAATTACGATATGACAGTGACGCCGTGTAATCTACGTGTAACTACGATGACGGTGACGCCGTGTAATCTACATGTAACTACAATATGATAGTGACGCCATGTAATCTACTTGTGACTAGGATATGACGGTTATGCCATGTAATCTATGTGTAACTACAATATGATAGTGACGCCATGTAATCTACTTGTGACTAGGATATGACGGTTATGCCATGTAATCTATGTGTAACTATGATTTGATGGTGACGCCATGTAATCTACTTGTAATTACGATATGACAGTGACGCCGTGTAATCTACATGTAACTACGATGACGGTGACGCCGTGTAATCTACATGTAACTACAATATGATAGTGACGCCATGTAATCTACTTGTGACTAGGATATGACGGTTATGCCATGTAATCTATGTGTAACTACAATATGATAGTGACGCCATGTAATCTACATGTAACTACAATATGATAGTGACGCCATGTAATCTACATGTAACTACAATATGATAGTGACGCCATGTAATCTACTTGTGACTAGGATATGACGGTTATGCCATGTAATCTATGTGTAACTACAATATGATAGTGACGCCGTGTAATCTACATGTAACTACAATATGATAGTGATGCCATGTAATCTACTTGTGACTAGGATATGACGGTTATGCCATGTAATCTATGTGTAACTACAATATGATAGTGACGCCGTGTAATCTACATGTAACTACAATATGATAGTGACGCCATGTAATCTACTTGTGACTAGGATATGACGGTTATGCCATGTAATCTATGTGTAACTACAATATGATAGTGACGCCGTGTAATCTACATGTAACTACAATATGATAGGGACGCCATGTAATCTACTTGTGACTAGGATATGACGGTTATGCCATGTAATCTATGTGTAACTACAATATGATAGTGATGCCGTGTAATCTACATGTAACTACAATATGATAGTGACGCCATGTAATCTACTTGTGACTAGGATATGACGGTTATGCCATGTAATCTATGTGTAACTACAATATGATAGTGACGCCGTGTAATCAACATGTAACTACAATATGATAGTGACGCCATGTAATCTACTTGTGACTAGGATATGACGGTTATGCCATGTAATCTATGTGTAACTACAATATGATAGTGACGCCGTGTAATCTACATGTAACTACAATATGATAGTGACGCCATGTAATCTACATTTGACTAGGATATGACGGTTATGCCATGTAATCTATGTGTAACTACAATATGATAGTGACGCCGTGTAATCTACATGTAACTACAATATGATGGTGACGCCATGTAATCTACTTGTGACTAGGATATGACGGTTATGCCATGTAATCTATGTGTAACTACAATATGATAGTGACGCCGTGTAATCTACATGTAACTACAATATGATAGTGACGCCATGTAATCTACTTGTGACTAGGATATGACGGTTATGCCATGTAATCTATGTGTAACTACAATATGATAGTGACGCCGTGTAATCTACATGTAACTACAATATGATGGTGACGCCATGTAATCTACTTGTGACTAGGATATGACGGTTATGCCATGTAATCTATGTGTAACTACAATATGATAGTGATGCCGTGTAATCTACATGTAACTACAATATGATGGTGACGCCATGTAATCTACTTGTGACTAGGATATGACGGTTATGCCATGTAATCTATGTGTAACTACAATATGATAGTGACGCCGTGTAATCTACATGTAACTACAATATGATAGTGATGCCATGTAATCTACTTGTGACTAGGATATGACGGTTATGCCATGTAATCTATGTGTAACTACAATATGATAGTGACGCCGTGTAATCTACATGTAACTACAATATGATGGTGACGCCATGTAATCTACTTGTGACTAGGATATGACGGTAACACCATGTAATCTATGTGTAACTACAATATGATAGTGACGCCGTGTAATCTACATGTAACTATAATATGATAGTGACGCCATGTAATCTACTTGTGACTAGGATATGACGGTAACACCATGTAATCTATGTGTAACTTCCATATGATGGTAACACCATGTAATCTACGTGTAACTTCCATATGACGGTAACACCATGTAATCTATGTGTAACTTCCATATGACGGTAACACCATGTAATCTATTCTGATCAGTATGAAATTGACCTTCCGTAGAGTTACCGCCCCATTTGTTCGGATAGAAATGTTTCAAATATAACAATTCAGTTTTTATTAAGCCCCCGTAATCAAAGATTCGGGGGCATATAGTTTTTGGTCTGTCCGTCTGTCTGTTTGTCTGTTTGTCCGCAAAAACTTTAACCTTGGCCATAACTTTTGAACAGTAAGTGAAAGGGCTTTCATATTTCACATGTGTATTCCTTGCGACAAGACCTTTCCATGGAGTTTAACCTTGGAGTTTAACTAACTTTCGAAAAACGTTAACCTTGGCCATAACTCTTTAATTGCAAGTGATAAAGTTTTCATATTTCACATGTGTATTCCTTGTGACAAGACCTTTACATGGATGCCAAAATGTTTGACCTTGTGACCTTGACCTTGGAGTTTGACCTTCTTTTGAAAAACTTTAACCTTGGCCATAACTTTTGAATGGTAAGTGATAGGGCTTTCATATTTCACATGTGTATTTCTTGTGACAAAACCTTTCCATGGATGCTTTCATATTTCAGGTATGACTTTCTTGTGGCAAGACCTTTCCATGGAAACCAAATTTGACCTTATGACCTTGACCTCAAAATGTGAACCACTTTTCAGCTGTTTTACCGACAAAGATGTCAACGGGGGCTTTGGTGTTTACAAACACGTTTTTTTCTTAATTACACACTTCTGAAGTTATTAATTTACATGGTAACTAGGACATGGACATGATGAAAATAAAACCAGTGATCATTCTCGGGGAGGGAAGTTTTACAACTAATCATAGGAAATAATTGCATGGAAGCTCATCTGTATGAAGCCTTTATTTGGCAGGAATTAATAAAGCTTGTGTTTGTATATATAGTTATGTTTTGCACCTTGATTTGATCCTTTACAGCTAAATGAAAAGGAAATGAAGGAAAACCCGTCAGAGTTCGGAGTGGACCTAGCTTTGTACATTTGACATCATGGATGGAAGTGAAAAAACAAATGGAGTGCATGAGAACACCGAAGTTATAACAGATAAAGTATGTGTGTTTATAGACGAGGATGATAACGTTATAGATGGAGAACTCCCGGATGGTGATAGCTGTCAACAAGGTCTTCTCTCTCCTCACGGTGACAATGTCAGTATCTGTAGTAAGAGGAGTGAACATCCCCCTGACGCCCACATACAGGAGGAAGATGATATACACATACACAAGGAGGTACCAAAGACCAAATTACAGTAAGTTATTCCACGTGTTTGGGGGGGGGGGTAAGAGGAGTGAACATCCCTGTTATACACATACACAAGGAGATACCAAAGACCAAATTACAGTAAGTTATTCCACATGTTTTTTTTTTTGGGGGGGGGGGGGGTAAGAGGAGTGAACATCCCTTTAATACACATACACAAGGAGATACCAAAGACCAAATTACAGTAAGTTATTCCACATGTTGGGGGGGGGGGGGGGTAAAAGGAGTGAACATCCCTGTTATACACATACACAAGGAGGTACCAAAAATCAAATTACAGTAAGTTATTCCACGTGTATGGGGGGAGGGGGGGGGGGGGGTAAGGGGAGTGAACACCCCCCTGATGCCCACATACAGGAGGAAGATGTTATACACATACACAAGGAGTTATTCCACGTTTTTTTAGGGGGGGGGGAAGGTTCGCTTTCTTTAGTCATAGCATTTCGGCTGGTGTCCATCTGTTAATGTTTACCATTTCTACATCTACCCACAACTTTGAAGAAATCATACAGGAAGCAAGTTGAAGTACTCAAGGTAAAGGTAATCTACCAAGTTTGTGTTTTTTAGCCAATCGGTCAACAAACATGGCTGCAGAAGACTTTGATTGGTTCTTCTTTAATACAGCAACTGCAGTACAGAATTTCACAAAACTTTATAGAAAAGCAACTCCTCCCTCCTCGTATCTCCATCCTGCACAATCACACATAGTGCAAATGTTAGATTATGAAAGATGTTATATTATTATAGATATTATAGTATTATAGATACATTGTATTATATTATCATAGACGTTATATTATCATTGATGTTATATTATTATAGAGGTTAGATTATTATAGATAATATATTATTATAGAGGTTAGATTGTTATAGATGTTGAATTATTATAGATGTTAGATTATTATAGATGTTAGATTGTTATAGATGTTAGATTATTATTTCTTTTTTGAGGAATAAAGTTTTTCTTCCATTTCGTTGCAGGGAAGCCCAGTTTTTCGTGCGGAGTATCGTAGAGAATGTATATTTTCGGTTATTTACGGTGATTCTGATCTTAACGGACGTGGCTATTGTTATAGCAGACATTACGATGACGCACAAAAACTCACAGTCCTTTGATACACTGGAGATTGTATCACGTGTCATACTGGCTTACTTTGTCTTGGAAATATGTCTCAGAATTTTTGCAAGAGGGTAAGTGACAATTGTATTTATTGCTTTGGTATGTAGCTTCTCTTCTGATATACGTCATAAAATCAGTGCACTGAATTTAAGGTGTTTTCTTTCATATTTACTTAGTAGCTCAGCTCAACGAAGTAAAGGGGAGTTTATGCTATCGCCTTGTCCTCCGCGTCCACACTAAGAATAAGGAAAATGGGGCACCTTCATTCCCAGCCTCCTGTAAGTCCTACATCAACCAAACTTATAGAATGATTTACTGCATTGTATGGTACAGATGCTGCATCTGACCCTTAATCACGCTTAAGTGACCGGGTTAGAAATTTTGGAAAGGTCTTTGTCCTTGGTAATCCAAATTTGTGTGGGTAAACTAATGTATATGAAGATGCTTACTACAATGCATGATACAGATGCTGCATCTGACTCATATTTCATGCTTCAATGACCAGGTCAAGTAAAATGGGACATATCGTATATCTGTGAACACGTTAGACGTTACAGATCACAAAGTATCGTGTGTTTGTGAATACTCTAAATGTAACAGATCACTAACATATTGTTTGTTTGTGATCACTCTATACTAACAGATTACTAACATGTCATAATTATGTTTGTGAAAACTATAGACGTTACAGATCACTAACAATGGCATGTCTATGAACACTATACATAACAGATCAGTAACATATCGTTGTTTGTGAACACTCTTGATGTTACAGATTACTAACATATCGTATGTTTGTGAACACTCTAGACATAACAGATCACTAGCATATCTTATGTTTGTGAACTCTCTAGATGTTGCAGATCACTAACATATCGTATGTTTGTGAACACTCTAAATGTTACAGATCACTAAGATATCGTATGTTTGTGAACTCTCTAGTTGTTACAGATCACTAACATATCGTATGTTTGTGAACACTCTAGATGTTACAGATCACTAACATATCATTGTTTGTGAACACTGTAGACGTTACAGATCACTAACATATCGTATGTTTGTGAACACTTTAGACATAACAGATCACTAACATATCGTATGTTTGTGAACACTCTAGATGTTGCAGATCACTAATATATCGTATGTTTGTGAACACTTTAGACATAACAGATCACTAACATATCGTATGTTTGTGAACACTAGACGTTACAGATCAGTTACATATCGTATTTTAGTGAACTCTCTGGACGCTACAGATCACTAACATATCGTATGTTTGTGAACACTTTAGACATAACAGATCACTAACATATCGTATGTTTGTGAACTCTCTAGATGTTGCAGATCACTAGCATATTGTATGTTTGTGAACACTCTAAATGTTACAGATCACTAAGATATCGTATGTTTGTGAACTCTCTAGTTGTTACAGATCACTAACATATCGTATGTTTGTGAACACTCTAGATGTTACAGATCACTAACATATCATTGTTTGTGAACACTGTAGACGTTACAGATCACTAGCATATTGTATGTTTGTGAACACTCTAGACATAACAGGTCACTAACATATCGTATGTTTGTGAACACTCTACACATTACAGGTCACTAACATAATGTATGTTTGTGAACACTCTAGATGTTACAGATCACTTACATATCGTATGTTTGTGAACACTCTAGATGTTACAGATCACTAACATATCGTATGTTTGTGAACACTTTAGACATAACAGATCACTAACATATCGTATGTTTGTGAACACTCTAGATGTTGCAGATCACTAATATATCGTATGTTTGTGAACACTTTAGACATAACAGATCACTAACATATCGTATGTTTGTGAACACTAGACGTTACAGATCAGTTACATATCGTATTTTAGTGAACTCTCTGGACGCTACAGATCACTAACATATCGTATATTTGTGAACACTTTAGACATAACAGATCACTAACATATCGTATGTTTGTGAACACTCTAGACGTTACAGATCAGTTACATATCGTATTTTAGTGAACACTCTGGACGCTACAGATCACTAACATATCGTATGTTTGTGAACACTCTAGACATAACAGATCACTAACAGTCGTATGTTTGTGGACATTCTAGACATAACAGATCACTAGCATATCGTGTGTTTGTGAACATTCTAGACATAACAGATCACTAGCATATCGTATGTGTGTGAACATTCTAGACATAACAGATCACTAGCATATCGTATGTGTGTGAACATTCTAGACATAACAGATCACTAGCATATCGTATGTGTGTGAACATTTTAGACATAACAGATCACTAGCATATCGTATGTGTGTGAACATTCTAGACATAACAGATCACTAGCATATCGTATGTGTGTGAACATTCTAGACATAACAGATCACTAGCATATCGTATGTGTAATAATCTATAACTATGCTACGCTACGCCACTTATAGGTTTCATCTTAAAGGTAGAGGTCACCAGGTTCATGTTTCTGTATAATTATTAAGTATTTAAAAACATAATAACATGGTCAGTGACTGATGTTGACCTATATTCCAGGATTGAGTTTTTTAAGAGCTGTATGGACGTGACAGATATGGTGGTAGTATTGGCCACGTTTATCGTGGATCTAGCTCTCAGTAGCTATGCAAGGTAAGTGAGTTTTTTTTTACCACAATTTAACATCATCATGATCATAGATATCATACATGATAGTAATATAGTGAACGACTGCAGAGAGATTTGGTGTCAGTATGTCTGTCTTCAGTCTTCAACTTTTTGGTTAAAGTTGCTGGTTGAAGCAACATCTTAGAATTATATGCAGTGGAATCATAGTTTGTCATTGACAAGACTTTTACCACCTTGCTCACACGCTAGAGGGCGCATTTGTCAAACTCGTCATTTATAATGTAAGGAAGAACCTGTTTAATGTCAAAAGTTCATGGTCACTGGTGAGACTTTTAAAATATAAATGTTAACGTACATTAAAGGAGATCTTGACTTTATCAATCTTGGTAAACTTGGTTCTGAACTCTATGTATTTTGAAGTTTATATAACGGTCAATTTTAAAAGGGAAATAGACCAAAACTCCGTATTTTCAATGATGTTAGTTGTATACCTGTACATTGTATAGGTTGTTTATTATATAGGTAACCATGCTTAACAAGGTGTATTGTTACGCTCTGTAATGTTCTTTATTCATTTTGACGTATTTATTTTGTTATCCGGTCATACCGCTTACGTCAGAGTATACATGGTATAAGATTGTTCCACGAGACGATTATTCAATAAAAGTTTTAGTGGATATTTCCATGTATCTCCCTGTTCATCGTTCTTTTCTTGTAAATATGTCAGTGTTTACACGGTGGTAGTGTTTTGTATCAGCCCAGAGCTGGTCCTTGGTAAAATCAATATAATCATGTTAAGATGTCAAATACAACCATGACGAGCTGGCTCAACAAAGTAAAAAAAGAGTATTAAATGTAAAGTATTGATGGTTTCTGCATCCAAGGAACATTGTAGATGCTAGCTCTAATCCAATTTTAGACATTCAGGAGTAACATATGGGAGTAGCCACGGGGAGATAGCTCTGTAGAAAAAAAATTGTAGAATAAATGTTTCAACTTCTGCTGAATCCAAAAGAACAACCATTTTTAAATGAAAGCAGATTAAAAAAAAATGCATGATGGCTTTTAGTGCTAAAAATGAAATGTACTGGTGTAATAACCTTGTCCTGAAGGCCTGAGAGCCTGACAAAATATCACATTAATCAAAATTACAACATTCATTTTATTTAACTTTGCTATCAGATTTGTCATCTCTTTCCCTATATATTTTACCTTACATACGTTTGTAGACGGAAGTATTATTTGCATTGATTTAAGAAGAAAATGATGTAATAAACTGTAAATTGGCCACCAAAATCTCAGAGGTATACGCCCACGGCTAAGCCCCACCAACTGGCAGTATTTTCTAGACTCCCGCATTCAAAATATGGTCCAATAGATAAAACTATATAGACTACAGGTCTGAAACTATGATTCAATAGGCAGTCCTCTCTAGGGTCCAGCTCTTAAAATATGGTCCACTATGAAGTCTTCTCTTAGTTTCTAGCTCTCAAAAATGTGGTCCAATAGGCATTCCTCATTAGACTCCAGGTCTCAAAATATGGTCTACTAGACATTCCTCTTTAGACTATAGTTCTCAAAATATGGTCTACTAGGCTTTCCTCTTTAGACTACAGTTCTCAAAATATGGTCTACTAGGCTTTCCTCTTTAGACTATAGTTCTCAAAATATGGTCTACTAGGCTTTCCTCTTTAGACTATAGTTCTCAAAATATGGTCTACTAGGCAGTTCTCAATATATTACAAATCTCAAAATATGGTCCAATCTTCACTAGAGTCCACCTCTAAAAATAGGATGTTCTATATATAAGGCTGTCTGTCTTCTCTAGACTCTTAGCTCCTAAAATATGGTCCAATAGGCAGTTTTCTTTAGAGTCCCAATTCTCAAAATATGGTCCAATAGGCAGTCTTCTTTAGAGTCCCAATTCTCAAAATATGGTCCAATAGGCAGACTTCCTTTGAGTCCAGTTCTCAAAATATGGTCCAATAGGCAGTGCTCTTTATAGTCCAATTCTCAAATATGGTCCAATAGGCAGTTTTTTTAGAGTCCAATTCTCAAAATATGGTCCTATAGGCAGTCTTCTTTAGAGTCCAATTCTCAAAATATGGTCCAATAGGCAGTCCTCATTAGAGTCTAGCTCTCAAAATGAGGTAGGACTAACAATATGAGGAACTGCATATTATTTCATCAAATTCATTTACGAAAGGTCAAGGTCACTTATTAATTCAGTAAATGTCAAGGTCACTCATTAGCAATAACTAACAATTCAATGTAGTATATGAGAGAAAAATAGACCTAGTACACAGATTTGGGACATTCTTGACCAAAGCTACTAGGTTATAAAGTTTCTGTTGTGAAGATTAACATGTTATTTCAATGTTGCAGGTTGGGTGTGATTGGTCGAGCTCTACGTATCGTCAGGATTGGCAGAAGTATCGTCATCATGGTACAACAATATCGTCACGTGACTAGAGCGGCACGTCAGACCGTGTCACAGAATAAAAGACGGTATACAAAAGACGGATTCGACCTGGATCTGTGCTATATAACAGGTATGACTTACATCTTTGAGTTTTACTTGTGGGTGTAATGCTTTTAGGACAGGGGGAATTCCAGTGTTTGGAGCTCCCTTTAACATAATAACAGGGACTTCTTGTGGCAACACATTACTTTTTCCTTGATCATTAAATTGTCTGCGCCTTCAAGTTACACATTGACATTGTGTGTTGGATTTTTTTATCAGCACAATTTAGTCCTGAAGTCAGCTGTCCTGACCGGAATTATAATCAATAAATATGTCTCCAAGACCAATATTCTGTAAATAATGTACAATAAGAATTATCTGAATGTTTGATTATCAGTATACAGTAATGTTAATGGAACACTTCAGGCTGCCTGTTGAATGTAGATGATGGTATGTTTATGACAGAATCGCACTCTTGGGATGTTAGGTTCTCAGAGGCACTGTTCCTTCCCATATCTATATTGGATACAATTTCCGTTCTTCTGTAATCAAGCAATCAGAGTGGACACATATTTCAACACATGAGCAATCGACTTGACTTGGATCAGTCGAAAATAGGTTATATAGTATTTGATTCAAAATACCAGGATTATGGATAAGTTCTATGTGCAAATCTAGATAGTTAAAGGGCAATGGGTATATCGCGCTCTTTTTGACATAAGATTCTCACACATGACTGTTTCTTACTTTACTGCTATATGGAAGATTCTCGAAAGAAATAGTGCTTGAAAGCAAAGGAGATTTTCAATGATTTTATCCATTTACACGTAATTTGCTCAAATTAAAGGCTAGAGAGCCCTTGCCCTCTTCCTCGTGTTGGACAAGAGCAAAAAATCCATTAACTGTCCCTAGATTAATTATTCATCCATGTTTTACTTATCACTTTTATAAAAAGGAGGGGTGACACTCTGGTGGATGCTTAGAGAGAAACAGATGTTTAAAGACTGTTGCTAAGAGAGAGACGGATGCATGCTTATAGAGAAGTATGGATGCTAAGAGAAAGTCCTTGGAAAGAGATAGGTGCTAAGAGAAGGATGGGTGCTAAGAGAGGGACAAATGCTTTGAGAGGGACGGGTGCTTTGAAAGAGACTGATGCTTAGAGAGGGATTGGTGGTTAGAGAGGGACGGATGCTTTAATTAAGATAGTGACGGTTACTTAAGGATCCCACACCCTAATAGAGTACTTCCGGTTAAAATTTATGCGCATTTTCATAATTTCCCTACAAAAGCCGATGATTTCATAATCCGAAATCTTTGGGATGGCAGAGTAGATCATTGTTTGAGAAGTGTAATCCTCCAGTTTAGCTAGAAAAGTATGTTTAGCATTCTTTTTGAAGATATTGAAAATTCTTATTATTGAAAATGCATTAGGGGTGGAATACCTTAAAGAGAGACTGGTACTCTGAGAAGGACTGGTGTTGAGAGAGAGACTGATGCTTAGGGAGTTATAGGTGCTTAGAGTTGGATGGTATTAAGAGAGGGACAGGTGCTTAGAGAAGGGCAGGTAGATTCCGTTCGTGACTCAAGTCTACCAGACATCAATGGACACCTACTAGATATCAATGGACAGATAATGGACAACCAGAGATGTAACAGATGAGTAACGGATAAAACAGAATTTACCAACCGATATGTAACATTTAAGTTACGGATGCCTAATAGTTTGTTCTCTCTGGTGGACACTCATTTTGTTGCTATGTGAGATATCTGATACTTCGAGCTGAATATCTGTTTTTGTTTCATTGCAGAACGGGTAATAGCAATGTCATTTCCATCATCAGGAGTACGTAAAATGTACAGAAATCCTATAGGTGTAAGTATATATTTGTAAGGATTAATACAAAGATAAAAGGTTAACACTCAACACTTAAATCATGTAGAAAAGATATGATGCTATATAAATGTTAACATCGGCACTTAGATTGTGCAGTATAGATATATTGTTAATACCCGACACTCAAATCATGCACAATAGATATAAAGATCACCTTAATCATGCAGAATCATCATATGTTCTATAAAACTAGTCTGATTACTCGTTCTTCCACAATCCATTGGTTTCTGTGACTCCGGAATTTCTATTTCATTACTTTGTTGTTTTTATTTGTCAATTATAACTCTATACTAAATTGGTTTTTCAGTGACTCGGGAGTTACTAATTCATGACCTTTGTTGTTATAACTCTATACTATATTGTTTACAGGAAGTAGCACGATTTATGGACAAAAAGCACAAGGATCACTATAAAATTTACGATTTATGTAGTATGTATATCTTAGTATATAATGTTCTAAAATTTACAATTATATCATAAAATGTATGTTCTATTAACAGTCAAGGGCATCACTGATTTCAGTACTTTTTAGCTCACCTGAGCCAAAGGCTCAAGTGAGCTATTGTCATAGTGTGGCGTCCGTCGTCCGTCGTCCGTCGTCCGTCGTCCGTCGTCGTAAACTTTTAACATTTTCAACTTCTTCTCAAGAACGGCTGAAGGGATTTTGATGAAACTTGGTATGCATGAAGTACTAAAGGTCCTCTACCAAGTTTGTTCATTTCGGCTCGATCCCTTCAGGGGTGGATCCAGGGCGGGGTCAAATAGGCCCCGGAGGGTACCCCTCTTCAAAAATCTTCTTCTCCAGTTCCACTGAATGGATTGAAAAACTAATTGTATCTATGTGATCTAGAAGGATGTATGATTCAAGTTTGTTCATTTCGTTAAAATCCGACAACTAATTTTTGATGCGTTTTTGACGTCTTTTCGGACTTAGTCAGAAATGCACATTTTTGCACTTTTTCTTTAAATAACTCAATAAGTGTATGATTTTACACACTCATTTACTACATATTTATCATATTTAACTTACTTAATGCTTTGATATGTATTTTATGCTTAAATTTTATTTTTTTGATTTTTTATGAATTTCTTTCTTATGTAAAAAGGAAGGGGGGGGGGTGATTTTCATACATTTTCTGCTTCTTTTCTATAACCACTCTTCAGATTGTCATGACAATTTGTAGGTATGAGGTACTCATGCATGGTACCCTACAAGTGAAAGAATTTTGTCCAGATATCCACTTTTGGATTTTTAAGGAATATTTTTTAAGATTGTACATAGGTATAATGTATGTTTTCTTACCAAAAAAGAAAAGAAATTCTCAAATCGCACCGGGTTATACACATTGATACTACTTTTGAATGAAGAAATTTTATTTGAATCACAAAAAAAAAATGCCGTAAAGATTAAAAGTACACAACTTTTTTAATATTTTTTCAAAGCCATGCACCTGGTTCCGGACCGGAATTATTCGAATTTTATGATCTGAGGACCCATTTTCACACGTATTCTTCCACACATGTAGATGTCTCACACACTTTAAAACTATATTCAAAATTTTATTTCATCTATCTAGTAAACAATCACGGGAAGACAATTGAAGATAAACATTGTGTGTATTTTCCACCAATTGTTGAAAATAATAAGAAAATAATCGGAACTATTTGACAGGACAATGACCTAGATATGCATTAATTCATCTTCGTCCCCAAGGCGCATCGTATTCCGCTAGGCGCTTCATTGCAATACAAACCGCAAAGCAGTACTGCGATATATTTCAGGAGATACAGTGCAAACGGAATAGATTTTTATACTTGGAACACTTTCATAATCTGTATCTGTATCTGTATGGGTACGTTGAATTACCAATACTGGCTTGTGATCAACGGAATGAGAGAGCGCATAAACTTACTTAATCGCGCTTCAGGCTGAATCTAAAGCCTTCCACAGTCCTTGACAGCACTTGATGGTTATCCAGTTCGTTCCACTCTGTGACTGTACGTATGAAGAATGAGTTCTTCCTGATGACGGAATTACATGTAGGTATGTTAAAGCAGCGAGTATGGTTTGAGCTATGAACAACGTTCATAATGGTTATCATTCATGTACTTGGAACACTTGCATATACTTGTTATCATGTATAAAGTTTGCTCGAATTTCCTCTGTCTTAGACTCTCTTAGATGAAGTAATTTACGGACTGATTTCTTGAAGAAACGTCTAATGAGTAATCTCTTCCTCTGGATTTTGAGAATGCATAGGACATTTAATATCTGAAATTCTTGAAAATAAATAATTCCGTTCAGAGTAACTGAAATCTTCCAATGAAATGTTGGACCACAGAAGCTGTTGTTTTAATAGAGAAAATAAATTATTATTCACAACCTTAAGCCACTGTGTTCGTCATCTTGTATGTATAATATTTCTAAGAGGAACACAGAGGCCTGAGGTTGTGAATAATAAAACATTTTCTCTCATAAAACGACAGGATCCTGTGTTAAGACATTTGGGAATTTTTATCTGTTCAAATAATAGATACATAATGAGTTTTTATCAGACCAAATAACTTCTTGTCGGCAAATCCAATGCAACCGATACATTTCATGAACTCTCTCTGCTAACAACTTGCCCGTGTAACAGACCTATGATGAGGTAAAACAATTAGTTAACAGTAAATAACGATGTCGTAGGTCTGCTAGTTGGACAAGCTTAACAATTTCATGGGCCTTTTAATTTGTTTCAAACTGCGAAACCTTAGAGAAACCACTTGAGTTGTTGAACAGCGTATGCTGAAATGCGACGCTCCTTCTCGCCTGTTGAAATATGCATAGGCAAGAAGCGTCGCATTTCAGCATATTTACTTAAAATTATTTGTTCAAGTGGCTTCACTGGGTCATGAGGTTTGATACAACATACACTGCTTTTTTGGAAAACAAACAAACTGGCACAATTTCTGCACAACTCACTTGAATTGATGAATATTGGATCAAAACGATTTTAACTGTACGTTTCATGTATTTGAGATGAAATCAATACTATTCAAAAGCATAATTCATAGATTTCAGTGAATAAAGGCAAACCCGAAAAATCTTAGTTTTTTATGCCCCTGGAATAAAAGATTCGGGAGCATAAAGTTTTTGGCCTGTCCGTCTGTCTGTTTGTCTGTCTGTTTTCCAAAAAACTTTAACATTGGGCATAACTTTTGAATGGAAGCTGGTGATAGAGGTTTCATATTTCACATGTGTATTTACCAAAATTTTTGACCTCATGACCATAACCTTGACCTTTCACGTACTTCTCAAAACTTTAACATTGGGCATAACTATTGAATGGTTATAGTGATAGGGCTTTCATATTGTACATGTGTATTCCTTGTGACAAGATCTTTCCATTGATACCAATATTACGCTGACCCTGACCTCTCACATACTTAACAGAAAATGGTGTTTATACTAACAAAGATGCCGCCGGGGGCATTCTCGTTTCACAAACACAGGCTTTATAATTTCTGGCATGCTAGCTATCAATAATGAAAGGTTTTGTGTTCAATTTTAAATAAACTTAATTTGTGAAATCATTTCATTGTTTTATTCTTTTTCTGCTGCACATTTATGTGGAATTTTACAATATGATTTTATTTTTGATGTTGCATAATTGAACTATACTAGCTGGGCATATGACGTTGGACCACTTTATCCGTTTTTTTTTTCAAATCAGTAAAAAAGTTATTGTTTTGAAATGTGACTATTTTTTTCTTTTTTGTACCTTTAAAGGTTGTCTGAAAAAAAAACACTTCTCTGCATCCGGCAAAAATCTTTTTAGAAAGGTTGTGGGCTAAAATCCTGGTACTGGCACTATCAGTATTCAATGTCAGTATGTCAGTTAGAGCGTGCATGGGTATCAGGTGAGCGTTGTGCCCCCTGGGGCTCTTGTTTCAGAAATGATTTATATCAATAAATAATTCTTTCTTTTGCTGTTTTCCCTAAATTCCATAATATTCTGTGTGATTTCTATACCAGCATCTCCTAACCCGATCTGATGGATTTTTAGTTTTATGAGTTAATTAATGGAGATTAATCCTTGGATTTAGATTAATCCCCAGAAATTTTGGTAATGGAAAGAAAAAAGGCAAGATTCAATATATGATGGATTTCAATTAATAATTCTTATAAAGCTATTTCCATCATTTGCAAATAAAATTAATGAAAAAATGTTATATATGTAAAGTTCACATTTAAAAATCTCTATCGAAGTATACATCAAGTGAAAAGTTTGACATGTAGTAGGGGTGAAACAATACGCCAAAAGAGAGTATATTGTGATATTTCATTAGCTGTATTGAGATATACTGCGATGAATTGTTTCTTTTGATTTCTATCATTTTTTATGTAAACTTGGGTTTCTCTTTTCATGTTTGTTCATACTTTTTCTGAATGAATTTCACATTTGTCAATGTCATTTGTTTGAAAGAAATAATAGATAAGCTGTACACGCAGCTCCATTCATCATTGAATCTTTTAAATTTTTAGCAGTGTGGATCATGGGTCTTTTGTTTTCAATTAAACTGATTAAAATCAAAGTGCTTCAATAATTAATTCAAAAAGACATAATCTATAAAGGCGCAATATATTGTGATACGAATTTCGTATTGCGGTATGATACAAATTGATCAATTATTGCAATATATTGATATATTGTTAGACCCCTAATACCTAGCATATGTGTAATAAATCAATTTCTTTTACTCGGATGTTTAGTGATAATGCATTTGAATAGTTTAATTTATGTGAAATTCAAATTTTTAAAAACTTCGTTATTTAAATTTTTGAATAGGTGAAATACATTACAAGAAGTCCGTATTCCATGGCCGGGTAGAGAATGTGTATATAGATGACCACAATGTCCCAACTATAACGTAAGTACTATGACATACCTGTCAAATCTCCCTCTTTTGGAGGGAGACTTCTCTTTTTTACCTCATCTCCCTCCTCGGCATTTCTCCCTCGAGGGAGACCAAAATCTCCCTCTTTTTGGCCCAATCCACCTCTTTTGACATATTTACCAAATAAGAATTACTCTAGATAGTTACATTCAGAGCATTTCACGAGAAATTGCATGACAAATGCAAGAAAAGTTGTATAGATTGCAATTAATTATTGATACATGTTTCATTGTTTATATATACATATTTTTGCATTGAAATGTCAGCACAATGAAATTATTTGAAAATTTAATTGTTTGCGCAAAATGTCACGATTCATTAGAAATTGGTTCTCATGCAATCTCTCTCTTTTTCAAGTGCCAAGGAGGGACTCTGATCTCCCTCTTTTTAAGATTTCAAAGTTGACAATTAGTGTGTTATTATAAACTATCATAGATGACCAGCATCACCAAGTGATATACATGTATTACATCGGTTTAATTTGTTTCTCTTTAATTTTGAGATGTTACAGATTCTCTTTACATAAATTGTAGAGAGATATATTTTTTTAATTTCAGAGATATGATAGATTTTTGTAAGAATGTGAGAGAATGGTTATCGGCTGATGATGAGAACGTGATAGCGGTACATTGTAAGGGAGGTAAAGGTCGTACTGGCACTATGATATGTACATGGCTGGTAGACTGTCAAATGTTTGAGGAAGCTGAGGTAAATATATTAACTATGTTATTTTCGTATAAATATTCGAGCTGGTAACAAGAGCTTTTTCTTGCATTTTCCAATTCAAAACATTTAATGCCTGTTTTGAATAGGACTCATGTCGGTAATGTGGATTGTACCTAGTTATAATCTAGTGACCTGGTACAGGATGATACCAGGTCACTAAGGTTTTTTATACTGTGAATGAGGTACTGATTTCAAACTTTGTATGAAAATCCAAAAAGATAACCCTTACCTAAGTTCTTTTAGTTGGTACCAAAATTTTTTATCGTGTAACCTTGACTAACATTGTCAATTACTAGTGAACCTTTTGAGGTAGAACTCTTATTTTCGGCATGTAGAAATTCCTTGTGACAAGATCTTTTTCTATTAAGTGCCAAAATTTTAATCTGACTATGACCTTTGACCTACATTCAAGATAAATTTGTAAAGTATTGGACATTACCATGGCATGATTACTGCTGTACAATAAGTATATAAGATACTCTCATATTTTGCATGCATGTTCCTTGTAACAAAACTTATTTCTTGAACATGTGACATTGACTGTGACCTTTGACCTACATTAAGAAAAACATTGACATTGGCCATAACTTCTTCAAGTTTTTGCAAATCTAGGGACTTTGCGAAAAATTCTCCTACACGAAAATATACCGACTGCATTCTTACAATGGGAAAGACATTTTTATAACAAGTATTTCCCCCACGCTTTAAGTCTTAATGTCATAATCGTGAAATTTCCCCCCAGCTAAAATAACCACATTTTACAGTATAGGATTAAAAGGGAACTAGACAGGGCCTTTCCTGACTCTGTCAGTGTTCAATTCTACATGTAACATGTACTTTACTTCCATCAATTTAGTGACATGTTACTTTTTTCAGAAAAGCTTAGATTATTTTGGCAATAGAAGAACAGATCTACAAGTGGGTACAACATTCCAAGGCGTAGAAACACCTAGTCAGGTATGGTCTACGGGTGGATACATACAACATTCTTGTGAAAATGGTCTGAAATTTTGTTTGATTATGGCAAAATGTATATTCAAGTCTTATATGTATGTTACAAATTTTGATGATTTTTTACTGCGTTGATGAGAAATTTTTTACCAAAACTGGATTGGTTCCATACATAACTTCAGGGGGATGTACATATATAGGCTGCTTATTAAGATTTATGAAAAATTATCATGTTTCATAAAGTAATTTATTTGGACAAAGGTCACTTAAGGTAATTCATCAAAGGTCAAGGTCATTTTAGGTTAAAACAATTTTTTTTCAGCATAACAGCAATAAGCAATTCAGAAATTCATTCATTTCTAGTTTAAATGGTCTGAAATTTTGACTTATATTTGGAAATGTATATTCTTTTTTAAAAAATATGTTACAAGTCCTGTTTGGTTGATGAGAAAGTGTGTGACAATAAATTTTAAGGGGGGGGGGGGGGGGGGGAAGGGGGTTAAAAATAACTTACAATTGTGGGATAACTTATTCAAACTTCACAAATTGTATTACTGGAATAAGCAGCTTTAAGGCCTTGAATGTCATATAAGGGTTAAAGGTCAAGGTTATTGATGTGAACAATAGACATACAGGCAAAGGCAATTCTAGATAATTTCTGAAAGTTCAAAGACACTCAGAAAATGGACTTTAACCTTGGCCATAACTTTTGAATGGTAAGTGCTTTGATATTTTGATATTTCACAAGAGTATTCCTTGTGTCAAGACCTTTCCGTGGATACCAATTTTTTTTACCTTGACCTTTGAGTTTGACCTACTTTTGAAAAACTTTAACATTGGCTATAACTTTTGAATGATAAGTGATAGGGCTTTCATATTTCACATGTGTATTCCTACTATTTTTACTTTAGAAATCTCCTATTATTTCGACAAACTGAATTTTTTATTACAATTGTTTATTTATTCTACAGAGCCGCTTTGTGAAATATTACGAAGACGTGGTGAATAAGCTGAACAGAGAACTTCCAGAAAAAGTGGAGCTTCAGCTTCTACAGATAAATATTACAGGCATTAAAAGTAAGTATCTATACTAGACAACTAGCTTCAGCTACTACAGATAAATATTACAGGCATTAAAAGTTAGTATCTATACTAGATAACTAGCCTCAACTAGTACAGATAAATATTATAGGCATTAAAAGTTAGTATCTGTGCTAGACAACTAGCTTCAACTACTACAGATAAATATTACAGGCATTAAAAGTTAGTATCTATTCTAGACAACTAGCCTCAACTAGTACAGATAAATATTATAGGCAGTAAAAGTTAGTATCTGTGCTAGACAACTATCTTCAACTACTACAGATAAATATTACAGGCATTAAAAGTTAGTATCTGTACTAGACAACTAGCTTCAACTACTACAGATAAATATTACAGGCATTAAAAGTTAAATACTAGACAACTAGCTTCAACTACTACAGATAAATATTACAGGCATTAAAAGTTAGTATCTGTACTAGACAACTAGCCTCAACTACTACAGATAAATATTACAGGCATTAAAAGTTAGTATCTGTACTAGACAACTAGCCTCAACTACTACAGATAAATATTACAGGCATTAAAAGTTAGTATCTGTACTAGACAACTAGCCTCAACTACTACAGATAAATATTACAGGCATTAAAAGTTAGTATCTATACTAGACAACTAGCCTCAACTACTACAGATAAATATTACAGGCATCAAAAGTTAGTATCTATACTAGACAACTAGCTTCTACTACTACAGATAAATATTACAGGCATTAAAAGTTAGTATCTATACTAGACAACTAGCTTCTACTTCTACAGATAAATATTACAGGCATTAAAAGTTAGTATCTATACTAGACAACTAGCTTCCACTACTACAGATAAATATTACAGGCATTAAAAGTTAGTATCTATACTAGACAACCAGCTTCAACTACTACAGATAAATATTACAGGCATTAAAAGTTAGTATCTATACTAGACAACTAGCTTCAACTACTACAGATAAATATTACAGGCATTAAAAGTTAGTATCTATACAACACAACTAGCCTCAACTGCTACAGATAAATATTACAGGCATTAAAAGTTAGTATCTGTACTAGACAACTAGCTTCAACTACTACAGATGAATATTACAGGCATTAAAAGTTAGTATCTGTGCTAGACAACTAGCCTCAACTACTACAGATAAATATTACAGGCATTAAAAGTTAGTATCTATACTAGACAACTAGCTTCAACTACTACAGATAAATATTACAGGCATTAAAAGTTAGTATCTGTGCTAGACAACTAGCCTCAACTACTACAGATAAATATTACAGGCATTAAAAGTTAGTATCTGTACTAGACAACTAGCTTCAACTACTACAGATGAATATTACAGGCATTAAAAGTTAGTATCTATACTAGACAACTAGCTTCAACTACTAGAGATGAATATTACAGGCATTAAAAGTTAGTATCTGTACTAGACAACTAGCTTCAATTACTACAGATAAATATTACATTGGCATTAAAATCAGTATCTGTGCTAGATAACTAACAAATTCTGCTGTAGTAAAATGATGAGTTTGATTAAATTTTTGTTAGCATTATGTCAGAAACATATCATTCCTAGATCCATTGTAGATTATCACAGTTTGTTATACCCTTGTCAGTATCTCTATATAAAATCCCATAGGAAAAATGCCTTTGAATTCGAATATTTGACCAAGCGGTCAATATTTACATCAATATTGGCCCTAGGGCAATATTTCAAAAAATATTGACCGATAAACGGTACATCGTTTGTGACGTCACGTCATTGATGACGCTATTAGCTCTACCTATTTTTCCGCGCTCTTTCTCTTATAGAAGAAAATGAACGTAAACATGCCGGGTTAATCGGTTTGTTGCTGCAGTATTGATGTAAGGTATAACAAAACAATTATTGACTGGGAATTCGGGCAATATATGATTTGTTAGACCTTCAGACAAAATATAGCCCTCGGCCTCGGGCAATTTTTTATCTTCAGGTCCAACAAATCATATATTGCCCTCATTCCCAGTCAATAATAGTATAATATTATTCCAAAAGACAGTTGTTTTATATATTTATATTTAATTTTTAGCTCACCTCGACGAAGTTGAGTGAGCTTATGCTATACCCCCGCGCGTCCGTGTCCATGTCCGTGTCCGTGTCTGTGTCCGTGTCCGCGTCCAGTTAAAAAGTTTGGGGTAGCTCAGTATTTGGCAAAGTAATGATGCTACAGTAACCAAACTTGCACAAGTGATTCATCTTTGGATGCTGAGGTGAACCCATGCATTGGATGCTGGATCTGACCTACATTTTACGCTAGATTGACTTGGTGAAGGAGTTTGGGGTAGCTCAGAGTGGCTTGGTTAAGAAGTTTGGGGTAGCTCAGTATTTGGCAAAGTACTGATGCTACAGTAACCAAACTTTCACAAGTGATTCATCTTTGGATGCCGAGATGGACCCATGCATTGGATGCTGGATCTGACCTACATTTTACGCTTGATTGACTTGGTTAAGAAGTTTGGGGTAGCTCAATATCTGACAAAGTACTTATGCCTTTAAAAGACAATATTGAGCAAAGTATAAGTGCTACATGTACCAAACTTGCATATTGGATGTATCTTTGATCAAACTTTCATAAAATGACCTTGACCTACTTTTTCCGCTTGAGTCATTTTGCCTTTAAAAGCCAATATTGAGCAAAGTTTAAGTGCTACATTTACCAAACTTACATATTGGATGTATCTTTGATCAAACTTTCATAAAATGACCTTGACCTACTTTTTCTGCTTGAGTGATTTTGCCTTTAAAAGCCAATATTGAGCAAAGTATAAGTGCTACATGTACCAAACTAGGATATTGGATGTATCTTTGATCAAACTTTCATAAAATGACCTTGACCTACTTTTTCTGCTTGAGTGATTTTGCCTTTAAAAGCCAATATTGAGCAAAGTATAAGTGCTACATGTATCAAACTTGGATATTGGATGTATCTTTGATCAAACTTTTATAAAAATGACCTTGACTTACTTTTTCCTCTTGAATGATTTTTCCTTTAAAAGCCAATATACATGTACTTAGAAATATGTTTGAATTGAATTTTGCTGCCACGAGGTGAGCTTCGTAATCTGTGATTTCCTATGTTTCAGCTGAAATGATGTTTAAATATGTTTAAAACTCTGTTGCTAAGTCTCTTTTACTCTGAGCGGTACATGACGTCATAGTTCAAATCCAGCCACTGCAGTTATACTCCTATAATCACAATGCAAATTCTACACAAATGAATGGGCATATGTAAATATATAGTACATGAAATAGTGCAATATAACGCAATAGCATATTTATAATAAATAATGATAATTGTAAAAAAGCATGTGGAAAGATCTTTCCATTGGCATCAAAATTTTTTACCTTGTGACCTTGACCTTGGCGTTTAACCTACTTCTTATATCACAGATGTTTTAATGACAAAAATGCTTACAGGATTTGTGTTTCACAAACATGTTTTTTGTTTTATTTTTCTTTTTTAACTCTTTTTATTCTTTGTCGTTTTTCTATGTTTATCATATATTTTATACAGCTGTTGGACTTGGAAATGGCAAAGATCTATCTGTAGAGCTTTTTGAGGGACGAGTCACTAAACTTTTCCAGTCTCCTTTTACCGATACAGACTCATGTCAGGTATGTATCGGTTATAGTCAATAATAAGTTGACGAGGGTTAAGTACCTGAAACGTGCATGTCTGGTCAATGCTGCAGATTTATCACTATGAATTTAAAGATGTTTAACATTTACCATGGTAAGAATACACTAAGATAGATTTATACTTTCATGATTTTGTATTTTGAATGTTTTTTCCTTGTAGCTTTGTCATATAGCTGATGAAGACAGAATAGAAGTGAAGCTGACTTCTCCTCCAATACTCAAAAATGATATTAAAGTCCGTTTTACATCGTCGTCTGTGAGTAACATATACAATATCAACTTTTATGTCATAAGTTCTGTCGTGTTCTCCTCCAATACCCAAAAATGATATTAAAGTCCACTGAACATAGTTGTCTGTGAGTAAAATACAATATCAACTTTTATGTCAGAAGTTCTGAAAATGATGACCATCCACTATTCTGAGGGAAGTGTAGCAATATGTGTTCACTCGCAATCTCCCAGTCTTTTTAAGATTTCAAACTTGACAGGTACACAATCAGCTATAACTATTATCAGTCAATCTATAAACTTAACCATTTGCTTATGTTTGTTTGGTTTTCAGATAAAGGTTCCAAAAGGGTATGACAAATGTGCATTTTACTTTTGGTTTCATACATCCTTCATCAAGAACAACAGGTAACATTCTATTATTAGAAAATTTCTACATTTTTTTCGACTCTTTAACATATCTTGGTCTACTAAAGTAAACGTGGTTATTTTTGCTGGGGTAAATTTTAGCGAAATAGGATGTATTTCCTTAACTTGTGGTACAGGTTGTACTTTTCACGCTGGGGTTATTTTCGCGGTAATAATACTTCTCCTTTTTACTTCTCTTATGCAACCGCTGCACAAAGTATCTCAAAACCTCACTTTCAGCAAGTACTCAAGTCCTCTACCAAGTTTTTGTTTTTCAACAAATATGACCACTAATGGTCTCATTCCACATCTCTCAAGTACTGTAAACAACTTTTTATTAGCGAGGACTTTATTTTCGCGTAATTTTGGCTAGCTTGATCAAACGCAAAAATAAAGTCCTCACTAACAAAAGTAAGTCAAAAATATAAAAATTAGATAAAATTTGACAAAATTTAAAAGCTTCTTGTTTTTCCTTTCCATAAGATTTAATTACCCTAATTAGACAACAGACGATCATATGCATAGATGTTTGAATTACAAACATAGCAATTAATCAATTAGCCTTAATTACCCTGACAAACAATATACTAAACAACTATAAAACCTTTTAAAGAAATAATCATGGCGCATTTCTTTATATTTTTAATCATCCCGTTTTCAATAAAGTTCAATAACAGACGAAAAAGTAAACAAATGACGTGTTTATAAGATTAGTACGCAAAGATATAACATAGGAGCTTATATGAAGTCAGCATTTCAGCAATTTATAGAGCCTCAGGGTGATAGGGAAATGAAATATATAACACAGATAAAAGGAACTAATAAAAAAAATTCAGATGATGAGCTCTCAAAATTAAAGTCACACGAATTAATCTGTTGTCGAGTTGTTGCGAAAATAAGGTCAGGTGAGCGATGTGGCCCATGGGCCTCTTATTAAGAATAACTACACAGCCAATTGTGCCTCATATTAAATTCATGTGAAATTTCCATGAACTTTACAATTGGAAGTTCACATGAAATTTATGTGAAACGAGCACGAACATGAAACTTACATGAAGTTTTTTCACATGAAATTCATGCGAAGATTTTTACATGGATGTTATGTGAATTCAGTTTCCTGTGATGGTCACTTAGAAAAATTCATGTGAAATTCATGTGAAGGAAATTTATGTAAAATTCATGTGAAATATTTTTCACATAAATCTTATGTGACATTTTTATGAATTTAACATGAACTTTCATGTGAAATTTACATGATGCTCATTTCATATGAATTTCATGTGAGGCACAATTGGCTGTGTAAATCATAATTTATTGAGAGTAATAATATATTAATAATAATTATTATTAACAATAATATTATAATATGATATAACAGGCTGTTGATCACTTGATATTACAGGCTGTTGATTACTTGATATTACAGGCTGTTGATTACTTTATATTACAAGCTGTTGATTACTTGATATTACAGGCTGTTGATAACTTGATATTACAGGCTGTTGATTACTTGATATTACAGGCTGTTGATTACTTGATATTACAGGCTGTTGATAACTTGATATTACAGGCTGTTGATAACTTAATATTACAGGCTGTTGATAACTTGATATTACAGGCTGTTGATAACTTGATATTACAGGCTGTTGATAACTTCATATTACAGGCTGTTGATCACTTGATATTACAGGCTGTTGATAACTTGATATAGCAGGCTGTTGATAACTTGATATTACAGGCTGTTGATTACTTGATATTACAGGCTTTTGATAACTTGATATTACAGGCTGCTGATAACTTGATATTACAGGCTGTTGATTACTTGATATTACAGACTGTTGACAACTTGATATTACAGGCTGTTGATAACTTGATATTACAGGCTGTTGATAACTTGATATTACAGGCTGTTGATAACTTGATATTACAGGCTATTGATAACTTGATATTACAGGCTGTTGATAACTTGATATTACAGGCTATTGATAACTTGATATTACAGGCTGTTGATAACTTGATATTACAGGCTGTTGATAATTTGATATTACAGGCTGTTGATAACTTGATATTACAATCTGTTGACAACTTGATATTACAGGCTTTTGATTACTTAATATTACAGGCTGTTGATTACTTGATATTACAGGCTGTTGATAGAGAGAGACGAGTTGGACAACCCACACAAGAAGAAAGTTCACAAAATATTCAGAGACTGTTTCTCTGTAGAACTTATATTTGATGACAACGTACCACCCTCCTAGCATATCATCTATAACACAGCATATTTAAGGTATAAAATCTATTGTAATGTTATCATTATAAAACATCAGTGTCATCATCTACTGTAACATTATCATTATCAAACATCAGTGTCACCATCTACTGTAATGTTATCATTGTCATACATTTTATTTCAATATTTGTATTTTGTATGGTATATTTTATGGATGAAAGGGTAATTACATAACGATACAGCTGACTTATTTATACATGTATGTTAAGATTCCAATCTATCTTTCATTCCAAAGATTCGAGATTTTTGTCACCTACAACAACGAGAAAGACAATAGGTATAACTTGTGTCACTCTGTCTGTCTTTTTGTCATACACAAATGACGATAACTTGATTG
Organism: Pinctada imbricata; assembly: GCA_033119305.1. NCBI lineage: Eukaryota > Metazoa > Mollusca > Bivalvia > Pterioida > Pteriidae > Pinctada > Pinctada imbricata. Next base: position 265,539 of record VSWD01000006.1, on the reverse strand, counting down.
GCTCTTTTTAACAATTCTGATAACATTATAATAAAAATTTATGAATGGTTGTAAGGTGTGACCCAGTCCATATTTTTGCAATTTTGCACTCTGACCTTGTATTTCCTTTTGGTCAATGTCATGAAAAACTTATCATCATGAGATATAATGCAGCCTTTTCATTATAATTTCCATGTATTTTACATGTTGTGGTTCCTTTGTTGAATTTTTATTTAATGTTTACGTTTAGGTCGAGTTTTCGTACCAGTTGTGTATTTTACGATTTTAATGTTTCCATAGAATTTTAGCTTTATACTAACATTTTAATTATTATACATGTATGTTAATTGATATTCCATATCATGATTCAGTCCATTTATGTGTCGCCTACGAGGCATAGCAACACATAGGGATCACTTTTTTTATTATAAATGTATAATTTTATGTGATCGTATCCAGGGAAAGAGGTACTGAACGCTTGGAAAGCCTTAAGTTCAATTTTTCTCAGATTTTCTTATATTACTTATTTCTTAGCTTTATCTGATTTTTCATATCCTCAGGAAAATTTTCTGTGAAACTTTGAGATACATATGTTTTCAGGATATCTACTGATTTCTTAATGTCATGTTCCTGAAATTATTCATTGGTTCTTTTGAAGACATGATTTAGAATTCTTTCTTTTAGAAAAAGCAGTTAAAAATTTAAATACACAGCAATTTAGATTATTTCAGGATAGAACAAGAAAATTTGAATTTGGGATTTAAAGATTACAAGAATTACAATTTCTGAAAATTGGAATTGTCAAACAAAGCGATTTTACAAAGAATGGAATGTATGTGCAAAATTTCAGTAGGATATGTTAAGTATTTCATATCCATAGTTAATATTCTTCACTGATCTCAATAATTCATGAGGAGGAGGGAATTGTTGAGAGAATTCATAAGATATAAGTAACTAAAAATGATAGGTCCAAAACAAGAAAATGCTTTATTCATTTGTAATTTTGGAATAGTGAAAAAACGTACACGCAAAAGTTAATACAGGTACCTCTATTTTACCCTCAAATCTTAAAATCTGGTTACAAGGTGGAAGGGTGATCTGAGCTATAAATGCCATGACAATATTTCAATGCTTAAATCTGTTAGATATGTACATTTCCCTGATACGTTTCCTTTATTGATAAAAAGTTGAATAAACTGTGGAGATTTGATAATTATGTAAAATTGATTTTATTTTGATACTTTTTGAAATAAATATTTTTAAAACGATTCAAACTGTTCCTTTGTTTACACATGCCTGATTTTTATTAAAACAAGAAGTTTTTATAACCCCCGCAAACAAAGTTGGTCCCTGTCTGTCCGTCTCTCCTATCATCACACCTTGTCCAGAGCTTAACTCCTTCCCCTGTGGATGGTATTCAGTAATTTTTCACGGTAATAATGTTACTTAGGACCTTAGTGTGTGTCTCAAGGTCACAATAGACATAATTAGTAAAAACTTATCCAGAGCATAATTCCTCCCCCTGTGGATGGATTTCAATAATATTTAACAGAAATGAGAAATGTTCCTTAGGACCTAAGGGTGTATCATGACCTTGAACCAAGATCATATGTCAAAGGTCAAGGTCACAACAGACATCATTATCAAAACCTTGTCCATAGCATAACTTCTCCCCTTGTGGATGGATTTCCATAATATTTCACAGAATGTTCTTTTTGTCCTAAGGGTGTGTCATTACCTTCACTCAAGGTCACTAGACACCATAAGTAAAACCATTTCCAGTGCACAACTCCTCCCCCTGTTGATTTCACAGAAATGTTTCTTAGGACTTAAGGGTGTGTTGTGACCTTGAACCAAGCTCGGAGGTCGAAGTAACTACATAAACCATTACAAATCCTTGTTCATAGCATTACTCCTCCTGCTGTGGATTGATTTCAATAATATTTCACAGAAATGTTTCTCATGACCTAAGGGTGTGTCATGACCTTGAACAAAGGTCAAGAACACAATTGACACCCATCATTAAAACATTGTCCGGAAATCCAGAAATCTTTGTTGGGACCAAAGGATGTGTCATGACTTTGAACCAAGGTCATAGGTCAAAGGTCATGGTCACAATAGACACCATTAGTAAAACCTTGTCCAGAATATAACTCCTCTCCCTGTGGATGGATTTCAGTAATATTTCGAAGAAATGTTATTTAGGACCTAAGGATGTGTCATGACCTTGAACCAAGGTCTAAGGTGAAGGTTACTGAATTCAATGGGAGCATGTTTTGAGAACAATGCTGTATTGACCTCACTACTTTGGCTACTGCATCCATTGAATGCATGCGCTCGACTGCCATCTACACTTTGTTCGATACTGATTAACAATTAAACGGTAAATCTGGCTGTACTGGTTTTCACAAGAGGTCTAGATGTAGTGATTGTACTAAGGTCTGGTTTATAAAGTTATGTTAACTACTTTCAAAGTCTAATGACTTCAACTTTAGCATGACACGCATACCTTTTGCGCCCTCGGAACAGTGCGCGAAAACTGTATATTGGAACCCACGTCATGTTTAGGGGAAAATATGTAGTTCAATATTGGACATCTTCATATGTGTCTACGTATCAATTACAGGTTAATTTTATGATATCAACAACTTCATGTGTGTTTGATTGTCAAGTACAGAACTACTGCATAGTATCAGATAACTTATCATTTGTGTTTGATTGTCAAGTACAGAAGTACTTTATAATAAGACAACTCCATGTGTGTTTGTCAAGTACATATTAAGTACTTTATAACATAGACACCTTCATGTATGTTTGATGTCAAGTACAGAGGTACTTTATAATTCAGACAACTTCATCAAGTTCAGAAGTACTTTATAATAAGACAACTTCATGTGTGTTTGTCAAGTACAGAAGTAATTTATAATATAGACAACATCATGTGTGATTGATTGTCAAGTACAGAAGTACTTTATAATATAGTCACCTTCATGTGTGTTTGTCAAGTACAGAAGTACTTTATAATAAGACAACTTCATGTGTGATTGTCAAGTACAGAAGTACTTTATAATATAGACAACATCATGTGTGATTGATTGTCAAGTACAGAAGTACTTTATAATATAGTCACCTTCATGTGTGTTTGTCAAGTACAGAAGTACTTTATAATAAGACAACTTCATGTGTGTTTGTCAAGTACAGAAGTACTTTATAATATAGACAACATCATGTGTGATTGATTGTCAAGTACAGAAGTACTTTATAATATAGTCACCTTCATGTGTGTTTGTCAAGTACAGAAGTACTTTATAATAAGACAACTTCATGTGTGATTGTCAAGTACAGAAGTACTTTATAATATAGACAACTCATCAACTCCATGTGTGTTTGATGTTAAGTACACATGATAAGTTATGTGTGCATGGATACAAAGACTCAAAAGTCAATAAAAAGTTTAAGTTTTTAATAAAGAAATGTTTAAAATTAACAAGATAAAGTGATATACGAAATAAATACATAATTATATATTATAATAAAGTAACCAATACTGAAAATAAGCCAAAGTTTATCACAGTTAATCCATATTAATAAAGGGTTCTTGAAAGTACAAGTATATAAATGGTAATGCAAAAAGTAAATGCGTTTCAAAGTATATAATGCCTCGTTCACGCGGTTGTGCAATAAATTTGTTTCGCAATAACTTTATTGTGCAACAAATTTGTTTCGCAATAAGCTTTTTTGCGTTCACACGAGACCAAAACAATTGCGCAATAAAATTTCAATGAACATGCACAAGAATCATGAATAAAAATGTACATCGAATACCTTAGTAAAAAATAGTTCGAATAATTTTAATTTCATAAAGTGTTCAAGACTATTTTAGGAGGTAGTTCACTCATTTATTTGTCGTTTCAGTCAAGAGCATGACGTCATTCAATTGTAATGTCATTCTCTACAAGGGGCCCAGACTTGAATAAAAGCGTTCTTATATACGAAAAATCAGAATCTCTCAAAAGAATCTTAAAAATAAAGACGTGGAATGGTTATATTCGTAAGTATAATAATCTCTTTCTCTTCTCATGATGATGCGCATGCATCAGATTTGTTGTGCAACAGTTTTTCGCTTAGCTTACACGGCAGAATTTGTTACTCAACAAAGTTATTGCAAAACAAATAAAAAATTTATTGCGCAATAAATTTTGTCATGTGAACGCAAAACAAATTTATTGCGCAGCAAATTTACGTTTATTGTGCAATAAACTCTCCGTGTAAACGAGGCATAACTTTCTCTAAGCCTCTGAATGACAACTTTAAACCAGAAATCTCTGACAAGGCTGTATCTCTAACATAGATTAAGTTTTGCTGCTAGTATGCAACACAAACTGAGTGAATTTATTGAAAAATTAAAAAACAAAATGAAAAAAGAAACAATAAAAACTGTTTTAGTGAAACAAGAATTCCCCTGCCTGACTGCAACTTAATCAGAATTAACCAGGGTTCACACTGGCTCAAAATTTTTTGTCGCAAGTTTGCGCGATGACACAAAGTTGTGCTGTAGCACAATACTGTGCGACAATAAAGTTGCTGAAAAAACTTTGATTGTTCTCCATCAAGATAGTGTATGTGTTGATCTATGTGTTTTATTTTCAAAAACATACAAAGTCATATTGTAATAGATTCAACAAAGTCAGAGCTAATATCAACACTACCTTTATGATAAAATAGTAAATGCAAAATATTCAGTAAGTTTGAATTCAATGACAGTACTGAGTAAGTGATGAGTTCAATTAGACCAACTCAAAAAGTCACAGAATTCTTCATAGAAGCCCTCTCATCTAATTAAAAAAAACTTGGAGGGCTTTCTGTGCTTATCATCATCAATTTGCAGTTTAGGGATTACTGTATTGACAAGGCAGTTGGTAGTTGCAAACATGGTGTAGGCTGAAAGAACTGCAGCTTTGCTTTTAGATCAAGCTATAGTACTGAAACCCCCCCCCCCCATTTTTCCTGGGATGGGGAGGGGGTCCAAGTATATGATTGTAAAAAACATTAGACATAAAAACGGGAAAAATAGCATTTAAGGAAATTTCCAAGGTGGCTCCTAACACCCTCTAGATATGCTCTTGATCATTTATTCAATGTAGCTTGAAAACGGTCCCCTTAAACAATCTTTGCTTGTTGTGAAAAAAAAATGTTGACCTGATTAAGTAAGGTCGGTGTAGCGGAACCCCCCCCCCCCCCAAATAAAAGGTCTCAACGTACATGTAACTTGTCTAGATGAATGTTTCTCATATAGATACATAAGCTATTTGTGGTTTGTTTTCGTAATCACAATGGCCTAGAAATAAAATAAGTTCTTCGTCACCGACTCTTTGTTTCACAGGAGATCGACGCCTATGATGCAAAATTAAAAGAAAGTAGAGGGGGTGCTATTGTGGATCCACGACGTCCAGCTCGTATGCTTTTATCCTGAATACAAAGATCTTAAAACCTCGATTTAGATGCTATTGAAGGCTTATTTTTGATAGTTTTATCGTCAGAAGTTGCAGACGTTTTAAAAACGAATGGCGTCAACATCAATTTTGTTTTCACAGAATCGGACATTTCTATGTTACGTTTCCCAATTTTAAAATCTAAATTATAAAATAAAGTGGTACTTCTTTTGGGGGAGAAACAAAGAATTGAAAAATAAAATAATTATGACATACTCGTGATTATAAAGTTTGCCCTCCGCTGTAACAAAGTTAATACACCTTTTCAAAATTAGGAATACCTTGGACAGCTTATCTTCATAATCCAATTATATAATTAGCAGTGGCTCTCGTGCTCGGGCTACCTAATTACCAGTGTATTTCACACCTTTTACGGTCACCCGCTTACCTACGTTACACCTGAACGCTTCAACTGCACTTTGGATTACTTAAAATCGATCTATCAATGACGAATTCACGTGTTTGTCGGTACTTGAAACCTCATTTTTAGAAAATTCCCTTTGTCGCAAATCGCAATTTTCTGTCGCAAATTTCAAAATTTTGTCTCAAAATGCGACATTTGCGAAGCCCAGCGCGAGCCCTGATTAACATAAATTTCTGTTAAATAGGTCAAACTCTATGAGACTTAGTGTTAATAAGAGAACGAGGTCAAAACTTTTGATATAAAGGAATACAGATGTATATGAAAGGTCTTGTCACAAGTAATACACATGTGAAACATGAATGCCTAAATATCACTCACTTAAAGTTAATTCTGCCCAATGTCACAGTTTTTTCAGAAGTAGGTCATAGATCAAAGGTCAAGGTCATGATGTCAATTCTTTTGGTATCATCAGTATTTTGGTATTTCTCTTTCTAAGATGAATAACAACATTTAATTTTGGAAAAGTCGATTTTAGGGGCAATTTTTAAAAGTCGATTTTAGGGGCCATTTTTAAAAGTCGATTTTAGGGGCCATTTTTAACAGAAACCATACATGGTCCATTCACGAGTGTTTTTCTGATGTGAGATTCGTATATAGTTCAAAAACCATAGAACAAGTAATATTCATAAGGATGCAAATAAACAAATTATTTCAGAAAAAAATATTTCATCACTGACTTATTTTAATGGAGTGTTATGGAGATATTAAAAAAATGTCTAAAAACTTATATTGAATTATAAACTTTTGGTACAGTACATTTGGGGGTTCCGGGTCGGCTTGGGTATTCAGAATCAAACCTATATTTTCACTTATTTAAGATGGAAAATGACATTTGGTATTTTTCTACAAAGAGAACTATCAACATTGAATAATAAAATAATAACTAATGACGAAAATTAGTTCTCATTTCAAAAAAATGTTATGATCGCTGAGCGATATAAGTCCCCTACCGGCGGCATATATTTATGTCCTGCAACTCTACCTATGAATTACTCTTCAATTAAACATATATGAGTTTTAATTAAACTTACTGTCTGTGCAGCTCATTTCTGAGGTTTTATCTGCTTTATAGACTCAAAAAAAAGGTCAAGTGAGACAAAAGTTGAACTTGCTCTGCAACTATCCAAGACTAAGCTGAGTAACAAATTTTACCTGAATATCTCTATTTGTTGCAAAAAAAAGTCTGGAATACTGACAAAAAACTGAATTGTGCAAGTCATCAAGGGGCATAACTCCTCGAAAAATGGGTCGAGCGTGACAAAAGTCGAACTTGCTCTGTAACTATCAAAGACTAAGCTGAGTATCAAATTTCACCTGAATATCTCTATATGTTGCAGAGAAAAGTGCGTAAAACTGACAAACACTGAATTTTCCAAGTCATCAAGGGGCATAACTCCTCGAAAAATAGGTCAAGCGTGACAAAAGTCGAACTTGCTCTGTAACAATTCAAGATCAAGCTGTGTATCAAATTTCACCTGAATATCTCTATTTGTTGCAGAAGAAAGTCTGGAAAACTGACATGTACAAAAACTGAAATTTCCAAGTCATCAAGGGGCATAACTCCTTGAAAAGTAGGTCAACCGCAACGAAAATCGAAATTGCTCTTTAACTATCCAAGACCAAGCTGTGTATCAAATTTCATCTTAATATCTCCATCTGTTGAAGAAAAAAGTCCGGAAAACTGACAAAAACTGAATTTTCCAAGTCATCAAGGGGCATAACTCCTTGTAAAATAGGTCAAGCGTGACGAAAGTCGAACTTGCTCTGTAACTATCCAAGACCAAGCTGTGCAGAAAATTTCATCTCAATATCTCCATCCGTTGCAGAAAAAAGTCTGGAAAACTGATATTCGGACAGATGGACGGACGGACACAGGGACAGACAGACCGAGAGGAAACCAAGAGTCCCCTTCGGCGTTGCCGGTAGGGGACTAATAACAAACAGTTATGTGCGACCCGGAATCCCCAAAACAGGCAACCCAGAACCCCCAAATGTACTATATGCTATTTTTTCATTTTTGCTAAACTGAAAGCTACTTGTCATTTGTAATAAATGAAAGGTAAAGCACCGTATTAATTATTACGATACCCTGATAATAATTTCCGCTAGTTACTGAAATACCACATTGTCTGAGCACTCATCGCTATCCCGATCAGGCTCTACTGTATCACATTCCATATCTGTGTTCTCTGATCCATTATTAACATGATCTTCTATTGGTCGACACGATACAATCTGACCAATAGCCTCGTCTTTAGTATGTCCGTCAGGGAGTGGAAAATCGAATACGATTGGAGGATGATCAGGTTTATAACGCAGCGTACACGTAGAGGCGTTGATGTATGTTGTAACGTCATCTGTTGTTATTCCATAACCTGCAAACATTGTCAATAAAATCAAATGGACAATGGAACATGAAATTTGTACAGAAGGAAGGAAACAAAATGAAACAGCTAGAATTATATGAATTCAAGTTGGATTTGAATCTCAGATTATTTAAATTGTGTAATACATATAATCATTACTATATTTGTTTAAAATATTCATTTTCAAAATAATTTCTTTATACTAACAAATTATTTATCTTAATCGTATGATACGGTACATTTTAATATATGACATTTGTGTAAGAACTTCTGACAAACATAGATTTAGAAGATCCATTTGTGGTATTTTGATCCCACAGACTCAACTGAAGACATTTTGTTAAACTAGATATAAATAAAAGTTGAATAGATGAATGATATGTTCTTCCCTGTTTCCTTAGTGTGTACATGTAAATAAGAGTCTTTGGCTGTCTATAGAAAAGTAAAAAGTATCAAAATATTGTTTATATTGTTTAAGATTCCTAGGGTGGCAGAAAAGAACAAATTATCAGAACACCTTTTGGTAATATATCACAATGCCAAGGTTGCAAATATGGGTACTACACAGGTGAGCATTGTGACCTCTTGGGCCTCTTTTCATCCCCTCGTAACATAGTATTAGGGGGATATAGTAACGCAACAGTTCGGCATGTGTGAGTTTGTACGTCACTTTTTACTTGTATACAGCCCAGAGGCCGCATTTGTTATTTGATCTCTATCAAACTTCAAACAAATATTGCTTCTGCCAATGGGAAGAACCCTATTGATTTTCAAGGTCATTGGTCAACGGTCTAGGTCATGCACAGATTGGAAATGTTAAAAATACTTGTATACAGCCTAGAGGGCACAGCTTTGATTGGACCTTGTATACAGCCTAGAGGGCACAGCTTTGATTGGACCTTGTATACAGCCTAGAGGGCACAGCTTTGATTGGACCTTGTATACAGCCTAGAGGGCACAGCTTTGATTGGACCTTGTATACAGCCTAGAGGGCACAGCTTTGATTGGACCTTGTATACAGCCTAGAGGGCACAGCTTTGATTGGACCTTGTATACAGCCTAGAGGGCACAGCTTTGATTGGACCTTGTATACAGCCTAGAGGGCACAGCTTTGATTGGACCTTGTATACAGCCTAGAGGGCACAGCTTTGATTGGACCTTGTATACAGCCTAGAGGGCACAGCTTTGATTGGACCTTGTATACAGCCTAGAGGGCACAGCTTTGATTGGACCTTGTATACAGCCTAGAGGGCACAGCTTTGATTGGACCTTGTATACAGCCTAGAGGGCACAGCTTTGATTGGACCTTGTATACAGCCTAGAGGGCACAGCTTTGATTGGACCTTGTATACAGCCTAGAGGGCACAGCTTTGATTGGACCTTGTATACAGCCTAGAGGGCACAGCTTTGATTGGACCTTGTATACAGCCTAGAGGGCACAGCTTTGATTGGACCTTGTATACAGCCTAGAGGGCACAGCTTTGATTGGACCTTGTATACAGCCTAGAGGGCACAGCTTTGATTGGACCTTGTATACAGCCTAGAGGGCACAGCTTTGATTGGACCTTGTATACAGCCTAGAGGGCACAGCTTTGATTGGACCTTGTATACAGCCTAGAGGGCACAGCTTTGATTGGACCTTGTATACAGCCTAGAGGGCACAGCTTTGATTGGACCTTGTATACAGCCTAGAGGGCACAGCTTTGATTGGACCTTGTATACAGCCTAGAGGGCACAGCTTTGATTGGACCTTGTATACAGCCTAGAGGGCACAGCTTTGATTGGACCTTGTATACAGCCTAGAGGGCACAGCTTTGATTGGACCTTGTATACAGCCTAGAGGGCACAGCTTTGATTGGACCTTGTATACAGCCTAGAGGGCACAGCTTTGATTGGACCTTGTATACAGCCTAGAGGGCACAGCTTTGATTGGACCTTGTATACAGCCTAGAGGGCACAGCTTTGATTGGACCTTGTATACAGCCTAGAGGGCACAGCTTTGATTGGACCTTGTATACAGCCTAGAGGGCACAGCTTTGATTGGACCTTGTATACAGCCTAGAGGGCACAGCTTTGATTGGACCTTGTATACAGCCTAGAGGGCACAGCTTTGATTGGACCTTGTATACAGCCTAGAGGGCACAGCTTTGATGACAAGAGGAAGAGTCTTATTGATTTTCAAGAACAAAGGTCAAGGTCACAGGTTTAAATTGTTCAAAATCCTTGTATACAGCATAGAGTGCACAGTTTTCATTGGATCTTGACCAAACTTTGTGTTCTTATTGCTTAATTATGACATGGAAGAACCCTATTAAGGCCATAGGTCAAAGGTCAAGGTCATAGCTAGGAACTGTTGAAAATCCTTGTAAACAGCTAGAGAGCACAGTTTTGATTGGATCTTTACCAAACTTAAAGTGAAATCTGTTTATGAAATGATGTCGGTTTTTAAAATTGAAATTGGTTGAAAGTCATTGCCTTCTTGTATGTGAGTACAATGATATTCGTGTTGTGCGAGGGGATATGCTACACTTTGCGTTACTTAGTTTTTATTTTCTTTCAGATCTCTATCCAACCAAAAAAAGAGGAAGAGATTTACAATGAAATTTAAAGATATTTTCACCCAAAAAATCCCAGATGACCTTGACCTTTGACCCTGACCTTGAAAATCAAAAGGACGCTTTTTCTTGTAAAGTCAATCCACATGGAAAGTCTGAACATCCTAAGCCTACACATTGCCTACAATATGAACGTATTGGCACACCTGTGGTGGCAAGAAAACAATTCATTGCAGACCAAGAAAATAATTCATTGCAGACCAAGAAAATAATTAATTGCAGACTAGAAAAATGTTATGATCGCTGAGCGATATAGTCCCCTACCGGCGGCATATATTTATGTCCTGCAACTCTGCCTATGAATTACTCTTCAATTAAACAGGTATGAGTTTTAATTAAACTTACTGTCAGTGCAGCAGAATATCTCTATTTGTTGCAGGAAAAAGTCTGGAAAACTGACAATAACTGAATTGTGCAAGTCATCAAGGGGCATAACTCCTTGAAAAATAGGTCAAGCATGACAAAAGTCAAACTTGCTCTGTAACTATCCAAGACTAAGCTGAGTATCACATTTTACCTGAATACAGTATCTCTATTTGTTGCAGAAAGAAGTCTGGAAAACTGACAAAAACTGAATTGTACAAGTCATCAAGAGGCATAACTCCTCCAAAAATATGTCAAGCGTGACGAAAACAAAACTTGCTCTGTAACTATACAAGACCAAGCTGTGTATCAAATTTCACTTGAATATCTCTATTTGTTGCAGAGAAAAGTCCAGAAAACTGACAAAAACTAAATTTTCCAAGACATAAAGGGGCATAACTCCTCGAAAAATAGGTCAAGCGTGACAAAAGTCAAACTTGCTCTGTAACTATCCAAGACCAAGCTGTGTATCAAATTTCATCTGAATATCTCCATCCGTTGCAGAAAAAAGTCCGGAAAACTGACAAAAAGTGAATTTTCCAAGTCATCAAGGGGCATAACTCCTCGAAAAATAGGTCAAGCGTGACAAAAGTCAAACTTGCTCCGTAACTATCCAAGACCAAGCTGTGTATCAAATTTCATCTGAATATCTCCATCCGTTGCAGAAAAAAGTCCGGAAAACTGACAAAAACTGAATTTTCCAAGTCATCAAGGGGCATAACTCCTCGAAAAATGGGTCAAGCGTTACAAAAGTCAAACTTGCTCTGTAACTATCCAAGACCAAGCTGTGTATCAAATTTCATCTTGATATCTCCATCCGTTGCAGAAAAAAGTCCGGAAAACTATATTCGGACAGACGGACAGACGGAGGGACAGACGGACAGACAGACAGACGGACAGACAGACCGAGAGGAAACTAAGAGTCCCCTTCAGCGTTGCCGGTAGGGGACTAACAATGTATAAATACCTTCATGAATATGTCCCAACAAATGAAATTTGGGTTTAACTCGTTCTGTATATTAAGTAACTCTACACAAAATACCTTCATGAATGTGTCCAAACACATGAAATTTGGGTTTAACTCGTTTCTGTATAGTATTAAGTAACTCTATGCAAAATACCATCATGAATATGTCCAAACACATGAAATTTGGGTTTAACTCGTTTCTGTATAGTATTAAGTAACTCTACGCAAAATACCTTCATGAATATGTCCAAACACATGAAATTTGGGTTTAACTCGTTTCTGTATAGTATTAAGTAACTCTACCCAAAATACCTTCATGAATATGTCCAAACACATGAAATTTGGGTTTAACTCGTTTCTGTATAGTATTAAGTAACTCTACGCATCCTGCTTTTTGACCATCAAAACATGAGTCCCCATGACCTACAAAAAAATATACAAATATACATACAAAATGTGCTTGTGCTCCCATGATAAGGTATGCAATTAATTATACATACATGTACATATAGCATGTATAGTGAAATAGATGTAGACCACACTGAAACAAGAGGCCCATGGGGACCCCATCGCTCACCTGATTTGCAGACAAAAGAATGATTAAAAGTGTACAATTTGGTGGAGGCCCTTGCTTCCTGTAACAATGTATAAGGTTTTGAGAAATTCTGTGCAACAGTTTCTGAAATGTCGATCAGACCCGTAGCAGCCATATTTGTTGACCGATCAGCACAAAAACACAAACTTTGTAGACTGCCTGTAAGGTTTCGAGAAATTCTGTGCAGCAGTTGCTGAGGATTAAAAAATGCCTCAGCCAATCAGAGCCCTTGGCAGCCATATTTATTGACTGATCGTCACAGAAACACAAACTTGGTACATGTAAAACATCTTGAGTACTTCCTTCCTGTAAGGTTTCAGGAAATTCTATGCGGTTGTTGGAAGAAAAAAAGTCGAAAATGTGTAAGCAAATCAGAGCCCGTGGCAGCCATATTTGTTGAACAATCAGTATGAAAAATATAAACTTGGTAGAATACCTAAAGTACTTGCTTCCTGTAAGGTTTCATGAAGAGGAGAAGTCCAGAATGTGTCAGCCAATCAGAGCTCTTGGCAGCCATATTTGTTCACCCATGGGCACAAAAAACACAAATTTGTTAGAAGACCTTAAGTATACATTGTACTTACTTCCTGTAAGGTTTCTTAAAATTCTGTGCTGCGCTTGCGTCAGCCTATCAAGAGTCCTCAGCGGCAATATTTGTAGACTGAATATCGGCATGAAAAACACAAACTTGGTAGAGGTCCTTGAGTTCTTGCTTCCTGCAAGGTTTCGTGAAATTATGTGCAGTGGTTGCAGATGAGAAGTATCTGATGCATCAGCCAATCAGAGTCCTCGGCGGCCATAATTGTAAGACCGGTCGGCACAAAAAACACAAACTTAATAGAGGACTTTGAGTACTTGCTTCCTGTAAGGTTTCATGAAATTCTGTGCTGCGGTTGCAGAGGAGAAGTTGAAATTGCATCATCCTATCAGAGTCTGAAGGACGCCGGATGGCGCGTTATGACAACAGCTCACTTTAGCTTTGCTCAGGTGAGCTAAAATGCATTGAACAGCAAAGCTTGGAGGGGCTAATATTATTCCAATCTTAGGGATTGCTTACTTTCAGATTATCAGAACATTGATGTACATTATGTCAAATGATGACCATTCAAAAAGGACTGTATTATGTGATATAATTAGGTATAGTTTAAACGTCTATATAACTTAAATACTGAAGAAAAATGTTACTAACCAATGGGTGGTCCGTGTGTTATCAGAATGTCGGTATCATCAGGTATCATATTCCATTTCTCCAAACATCTCTCGCCACGGGGCAAGTTAAAGCCCCACCCACCAAACTCCGGCTGCCTGTAACAAGTAACAATACGAGAATAACAAGGGCTGGTTGATATGTTGTGAGCCTCCTGTTTAAGAATTTGAATTTTGTCATATATTTTTCATTAATTTTCTACGTAATCCCCTTCAGTATCTACATGCATACACTTTTGCCACCGGTGTTTAAGGGCCTCAATATCACTTTTAAAGAACTCCTTATCTTGACTGGTCAGAAAGCCATCCATTGCAAGTATGATGTCATCATCAGACTGAAAGCTGGTGCCAGAAATAGCTGCTTTCAGTTTTGGAAATAGATGAAAGTCTGATGGAGCAAGATTAGGTGAATAAGGCGGATGGTTAATCAAATTATGTAATTAACTGCATAATGACTTTTATGATGAGTTTAATGCAATAAAGAATTTGAATTTGAATTAAAGCCACAATCATGAATGGCAGCCATGGCAGTGACAGACTTGTGAACAGGAGCATTGTCCTGGTGGAACAACATACCTTTACCTTTAACTAGTGAGCTTTCCGTGGCGCTTAAGTTTAATATTTTCTCATAACTGTGCAAGTTCTAAGTGAAGCAAAGTATGTGACACTGATTGTTTGTCTTTTTTGGAAATAATCTAATATCAGCAGAATACCTTCTGCAACCCAGAAAACCGAGGCTCAAAACATATCAATCAGCCCTCGTGCATGGGATGAAGAGACTAAAGCTTCAAGGGAAAGTACCAAGATGTTAAAATTGGTTACCATGGAGAGCCATACACTTTGACCCCACAGATGATGACGTAAGCGTCCTCTAGATATGTACAGTTACTGAGAAGGTCCCTTGGCTTGGACACGCCCATTTCTTGTAGGCTTTTTCTAACGGCGCCAACATCCACTCTAAAGAAGTTCCTGAGATAATCTGCCTGATGCATGACCATGTCATCGTCCATGGTTAGATCGTGGTTACCGGCTATTACCACCTTATAACGATGTGGCTGGGTACCTGATCAAATATAATGTCGGATGGTCTGTTAACGGTGTACACAACGCTTGTTATGAACGATGTTAATTAAGCGATATCATCATCTTTAAAAGAACTGATGTGATGCCACAAGACCCACGTTTTAGAAATTTTGATAACAGAAATTTTCGAATGCGTTGAAGAAACGATCAACCGAAGTTGATTGAACGTACTTGGCTACATGTGCCCTCGGGGACTCCTGGACCACCAGCAGTGACACTCACCAAGTGGTACAAATATTAAACGTCTTCAAATTAAAAAATGGCATCTTTATTTTTAACATGTTAAAAGAATTGAAAATTTAAATATAATGTGCGAGACATCCTCATTGAAAGTCATATTAGAATGAGAGAACGAGACTGCAAGATAATGAGAACCTTCTAAATAGTCATTTCTTTTAAAATTCTTCACAATTTATCAAATTATATATAAGTATATAAGATTCTTATGACATGAAGTTGTCAACCGAAGAAAGCAACTCATCAAACAGCGCCGCTATCAATTGTGCTTTTGATTGGTCTCTAACAGAGTGGAGTTACGCTGTTGAGATATACTACATTCACAGGGATTTATCACGCTTCCCGGTTGCTTGGTGTACTACGAGTTACTACCACAGGGATTTATCGTACTTCTCGGTTGCTTGATGTACTGTGGGTGTTTTAATAACCCGAAGTACATCAAGCAATTTGGGAAGCGCGGTAATAACCCGTAGTATATCAAGCAACCGGGAAGCGTGATAAATCCCTGTGACTACACTCTATAGTAACAACTCCCTTTTGAATCCCTTTGTCTTCTCTATAATTATTCTATCCTTAGTGTACGGAGTTCTGGGACTTTCAATCCTGTGGTATCATCAAATACCATCACCATCACCATGATCACAGACAGACAGACATACAAAATCGCAATCTGACAACAAGTTAATTAGTCTCACCTAAATAATCATTAAACTGAATCAATTCTTTTGGCATGCCGACATTTGTAATGTCCCCGGCGTGGATGAGTACATCTCCTGGTGGTATGGCCAGATTCCTATGCTCTATCTGAGCATGCGTGTCCGAGATACAGACACATCTAAGTTTGTCGTCTGCTATTGGAGTATTTGGGTCAAGTGCCTCTACTTTCTTTACCTTCTGCTTTACTTTCATTTTACTCCAAAGATGTGTCGGTCGATTGGTCAGCGGATCAACAGTTATTTCATCTGATTTCACTTCTCTGTCGCCGAGCCCTAAGAGTCTTTTAACGGCGGATGCCATTACTTTTCTTCCTTGCAAAACAGATAGCACTTGTGACGCCTTGGAAATATATACCCGTATGTCTATATAAAAAAGATAAATGTATAATTATGTAACGACATTAGATTCTGATTCTGACATAGCGCTGCGATCTATAGATATATATAGATCTATACTAGTCGAAAATTGTAACCTTCTGAAATTAGGATCTATACCTGAGTACTAGTATCTCATTTCAGGGACTGAATCCAGTTACATCTAAACTTTGAATCCAGTTTCATCTTAACCTTGAATCCAGTTACATCTAAACCTTGAATCCAGCTACATATGAATCTTGAATCCAGTTACATCTAAACATTGAATAAAGTCGCGTCTAAACATTGAATCAAGTTACGTCTAAACATTGAATCCAGTTACATCTAAACCTTCAATCCATTTAAATCTAAACCTTGATTCTAGTTACATCTAAACCTTGAATCCAGTTACATCTTAACCTTGAATCAAGTTACATATAAACCTTGAATCCAGTTACGTCTTAACCTTGAATCCAGTAACATCTAAACCTTGAATCAGATTTCATATAAACCTTGAATCCAGTTACATCTAAACATAGAATAAAGTCACAACTAAACATTGAATAAAGTTACATCTAAACCCTGAATCAAGTTACATATAAACCTGGAATCCAGTTACATCTAAACATTAAATAATTTCATGTCTAAACATTGGTTCAAGTTACGTCTAAACATTGGATCAAGTTACATATAAACCTTGAATCCAGTTACATCTAAACCTTGACTCAAGTTACATATAAACCTTGAATCCAGTTACACCTTAACCTTGAATCCAGTTAAATCAAAATCTTGAATCCAGTTACATCAAAACCTTGAATCAAGTTACATCTAAACCTTGAATCTAGTTACATCTAAACCTTGAATCACATTGTATCAAGTTACATCAAAACCTTGAATCAAGTTACATCAAAACATTGAATCCAGTTACATCAAAACATTGAATCCAGTTGCATCTAAACCTTGAATCCAATTACATCTAAACATTGAATCCAGTTACATCTTACGCTTGAATCCAGTCACATCTAAACCTTAAATCCAGTTACATCTTAACCTTGAATCCAGTTACATATAAACCTTGAATCCAGTTACGTCTTAAACCTTGAACCCATTAACATCTTAACCTTGAATCAAGTAACATATAAACCTTAAATCCAGTTACATCTAAACAATGAATCAAGTGACATGAAAACCTTGAATCCAGTTTCATCTAAAAACCTTGAATCCAGTTACATCTAAAGCTTGAATCAAGTTACATCTAAACATTGAATCAGTTACATCTAAACCTTAAATCCAGTTACATCTTAACCTTGAATCCAGTTACATATAAACCTTGAATCCATTACACATAAACCTTGAATCAAGTTACATCAAAACCTTGAATCAAGTTACATCTAAACCTTGATTCCAGTTACATCTAAACCTTGAGTCCAATTAAACCTCGACTTTTGATATGTCGATGAATAATGAGGTCATAAGGTTGCACCAACGAATGAATACATAGGAAAGAAAATATCAACAACCTTTCACCAAAGGCATGCACTTGTAAAAGTTCAAAGGTATCGGTATCGGCATGCAAAGACAAAGATGCGTAGATGATGGAATTCACTCAGCTTATACATTTTTGGGACATAATTACAGGGATGCCTGCGATTACCAATGACTTCACGAAACTCGCCTATAAATAATGAATTTCTAAATTTCAACATACCGATATAAAATAGGGTCTGTTTGTGTAAGGAAAATAGAGAGCATTGGCAGTGTTCATGGGCGGATCCAGGAATTTTTTCAGGGGGGGGGGGGTTCCTAAAGTCCGAATTTTTTGAAGAGCAAAAAACCCCAACAACAACAAACAAACAAACAAAATCGCAAGAAAATAAAGTTATTGATTGATGATTGTCAGTTATGTTTCCAATTATTAATAAAACAGGTGACTGGAGAGCAATAAAGTGCAAATAGCTTAAAATCTTGAATTTTACAGCATAGTAATTGTTCTAATATGTAAATACAACAAATGGAGAGCGATAGAGAGCCAGCGATTTTTACTTTTTTTTTTTTTTTTTGAGAATTGGAAAATCCACTATTCGTGTCTTTTTCAGTTTCTTTTCTTAGTGCCTTTGTTTACTGACCTAGGTGTAATGTATATGTGTTGTATATAGGAAAGCGCAGCAGCATTTGAAAATAACGTACATGTATGTAATAAATTCTGGCGAGGGGATGCGAGCCAGAGAACAATTTTAAAATGATGACCGCAAAATATTATTAAAATGGAAAATTTCTAAAACATCATGACAACAAAAGGGTAATTGGGACTATATGAATAAAAAATATTAGCTACATATGCTTCAAAAAGATAGGACCCCCACCCCATCTGGATCTGCGCTTGGTGTTGATTAGTTTGCCTAGCTCGGGGTAAACACGTCAGTCAAGTCGTCAATTTATCATATTTATTTCACTAATACATGTGTATAGCTTTCAATAAATTATTAAAAGATAGGAACGTAGCTATAGGGTGTTTTCAACAGGACCAAAACCTCAAATGCGGGGGCCGGCGGGGCACATACACTTTTATGGGGATGACTTACCAGGCCCGAAGGAGGGTTTCCGTTTCCGTTGGTTCTGGTCCAGGAGCCTTCCCGAGAATTTTTTTAAATCAACCGAACTGGTGGCCGCTGGAGCGTTTTTAGTGGAATTTGAAAGGGATCAAGTGCATGATTCAGTGTCGGCAAAAGATGAAACGTATCAAGATGAAAAAAAAAAATTCAGTTATGAACAAGAAATGCAGTAGGGTATATATACAATGTATATATATGTGCGTCCACGTAAATTATATTGGATGCGATAGCTCTGCATCCTTCCTTCCTTCCTTCGTTAGAGATAATTGTAGGCATGGAAGCATATACATCCCTGTTGTGTGTAAATTTGAATTTTCTTCTCCTGAGAAAATTTTGAAAACTGTTTTGAAATCATATTTGTGCTGTCCGGGGTGTCTTACATTTGGACTTTTTCACTTGTGTCATTTCTAAATTATAGGTCCATGTATAAGAATCGGGCAGGGGTGATACAACAAATTTATTGCACAACTTTTTGTTTCTATTTTGAGACATATATGTGGTACAGATAAAAATATAATAATAATTTCTCAAGGTACATGTAGTGATGGTGAAGAGAGATATTCACCTCACAATTTATTAAGGATTATGAAGGAAAAAAAATGGCGGGAAAATTTTCTCTCTATATATAATTCAACCAAAGCTACACCTATAACTTTCTTTACCATCCAAGAAAGAGGAAAATTCCTTCAGAACATTCATATGGAGGCTGATCTGACCACATTTCAAGAGAAAAAAGTTCTGCAAAAATTTTAAGGTTTTTCAACTGCCTGATCCTTACGTTGACATAAACTTAATTATTTATTACGTAAACAGAATTAAAAAGATTCTATAAAACTCCTTTAGGGAGCAACCATTTTATTTTTAGGGGGGGGGGGGGGGGGGGGGGGGGGGGGCAGGAGGACTTTTGCCGGCCGGAAAATTTTTTCGGCCATTTTAAGAGCCGGAAATTTTTTTTCGCCGGCCCTTCGGGCCGGATTATTTTTTGTAATAATTTTCCAATGTTGAAAATTACTCTAAAGTTTAAATAATTCAGCGTGATTTTTCAGCCATATTAAACATCAAACACACAATGAGTTCATCTCTTGCCAGCAGATCACTTCATTTTAATTTCTTGAATGGCATATGGTGCCTATAATCTGTTTACTAAAATGATACTCAACAGAGACAGGCTATACATTTCAGGGATTTTTTTAGGGTCTGTAGGGGGGCCGAAATTCGGTCCCATTCCCAACCCCAAAAAGTGGTACTTTTTCCCAATTTTGGACCTAAGAATTCCCAATTCAATCTTTTCTCCAAAACGAGAAATTCATTTCCAATTTATGTATAATAAGGAAAAGTAGATTACAAACATGCTGTGTTAGTTTAACTTTAGAAGGGATTCAAAATACAAATGTAAAGACAATTGATATGATAAGGGATGATTTGCATGGATATATCTTTTTGTTGTTTGAAATTCATTTCCCAATTTAGGTTGAAATGTTGCAAAATTCCCAATTTCATCGGCCCAGGCCCCTGACATCAGGGGCTAGAAAAAACCCTGCATTTGTAATTGTATGGTGCTAATGACTTTTGAATTTTATTTATTCACTCAAAATTGCATAAAGTTTGTTCTATTTTTTTATACTTTGTTTATGATACACAAAAAAGTGTTTATTTGGCAGTGGAAAGGTTGGAAGAGAGGGGGGAGGGGCAATTTCATGATCCGGAAAATTTTTTTCGCTGGCCCTTTGGGCCGGAAAATTTTTTTCCCTAAAATTTCGATCCGGAAATTTTTTTTTGCAAAGTCTTCCTGCCCCCCATAATAATCAAATGGATGCTCCCTTAGGCACTACTGGGGTATCTCTTTCTTCCCTCGATTTACTTAGAAAAAAATTGTGGATGTTTTTGCGGCGGACAACTGTACTTTTAGCTATGCCCTTGAAAAATGCAGATGATTGATAAGACAGCTAATGAAACTGCATTTAAAAAATCTTAGAGCCGAACAAGGAAAAGGTCGAAAGCTCTGGGGACGAAAGCTCTGGGATCCCATTAAGAAGGCCGAAACCTAGAATTATGGCAACCCCCCCCCCCATGCAAATCATAGATAAAACTATCATTTTCCATCTAAAAGAAGAGTAAATATTAGTACATGTAAATGTTAAAATATAAATAACATGTTAGGGTAGTTGCTATAATTATCGAATGAATCATTTTTCATTCTTTAATCATTTACAGTCACGAAAATGTTACATCCTGATAGGCTGAAATGCAAGATATTTCCAGGGGGGCCAGGATCCCCCTTAGGCGGTCCCCATTTTACACTCCCTCTGACTCAAAAGCTGGATCCGCCTGCCAAGGACGTTTATTTATGTACGTCCCTGGGCAACATAATAACTAAACCTCGTTGCAAGGTATGTGAGAAGTACAAAAAAATGAGTACCGCAGCCCCCCCCCCCCCCCCCATCACCAACCCTAGTCAGATAAAATATACAAGTAACAGGACCCCACAATCACCAACTACATACATGTACACGATATTCATTGTCAGAAATGAGTCAGTCTAGCTGTCTAGTGCAGGGTTTTTTTGACAAATTAAATATTTGATCTCTTATCAAGGAAGACAGGAAGTTACGTTAAATTTTTAAAGTATATTTGACCTCTCACCTGCGAATCGAAGAATGTTCAAAGCATGTGAGATTGTTACCCCCTGGGAAAATGATTGCTCAAGTCATCGTGTATCATGTATATTTTTACTGTTTACAAGGGAAGTACATATTGCGCAATCACTCAATATATTTTCCAAACTGGAAACGGTTTTGAGGGAGACGGATAATGTTCAATAAGCATCTACCATATAGGGGACAGGGGGGGATACCACTCTCCCCCTCCCACGCCCTCCTCCCTCCCTCTCCTTTTCACCCTTCCCTTACCTCCCCCTCCCGCCCCTTCCACTCTCCTCCCGCCCCTTTCCCTCCCTCCCTCCCCCTTTCCCCCTTTCTTTCCCTCCTCCCGCCCCTTATTCCCCCTCCCTTTCACCATGTCTACCCCTCATAGAGAATCTTCTTCAATACACTTGGGTTGGGTGGGGTTAACTCGCAATAGTTTTGGTTAGAACCGTGCGACTGTACAGGTTGGTTGGCACCCGCCCAATTCATGTATTGACTTTAATGTTTAAGAAGTTTCATTATTCTTTGTGATACCCCCATTCCGGCCGAATTTGCCACGAACTAGTTCGAACCAATCAGAGGGCGTAAATCGCGTCACGTGCACGCCGTCTAAATTTCTATGGACCATCAGCAATTCCATCATTAAATAATTGTCGTATAAATGAATTCGCATGTGAAAGGAGTAGTGAAACGCCAATTTTATTATGCCCCCTCCCGACCCCCCCCCCCCCAAAATATGTTCTAATAATTCCTCAGTAGCTACTATGTAGTCACTGTATCATGTGTATTTCAGTCTAAGTATTAGAAAATAAAAATATTTTATATCAGAATTTGATTTTCGAAAAATGATTAGAAAGTCATTTTTTTATATTAGGAAATGAATTTCAAACAGAAAATAATTGGTTTTATCATAAGAAATTCATTTTCTGATATTAGAAATCGATTTTCTTGTATAAGAAAATGATTTTGAAACTGATTTTCTAATACATGTATTTGAAATTCGTGTTTTGTCACCAATATATGCAACACGTAGCAAGTGTATTTATGAAGGGGTGGACAGGATGTGGGAGGGGGTGGACAGGGTGTGGGAGGGGGTGGACTGGGTGAGGGAGGGGGTGGACAGGGTGTGGGAGGGGTGGACAGGGGGTGGGAGGGGGTGGACAGGGTGAGGGAGGGGTGGACAGGGTGAGGGAGGGGGTGGACAGGGTGTGGGAGGGGGTGGACAGGGTGTGGGAGGGGGAGGTGGGAGAAAGGAGGAAGGGAAGGGAGGGGAGGTAAGGAAAGAAAGTAAAAAGGAGGGAGAGGGAGGAGGGGCGAGACGGGGAGGTAAGGGGGTGGGAGGGGATGAGAGGTATCCCTCCCCCCTTTATCTGGTACATGTTATGCGCATTGCACTGAGCAGACTGAAATTTCTTCCAGGACAGGCGCGTAACAAAGCAATTTCAAGTGGAAGCACTTATTCAGACAGGGAGTTTGTGAGCCGGTATGAGACACCGGCCAAACTGGGTCCACATGGATGCAGGTGGAAGCAACTGGAAGCTTACACTTCAGTGAATTTTACACATTTCCAGGACAGTTTTCTACATTTTAAATTTTAAATGACCCTTTGTTCACTTTGTTTGTTATTTTTTTTATTAACTACCCGTACTTTGGAAGCACCTGCGTACATGTACTTGAATACACCTGGCTACGCGCCTGTGCAGAGGGAAGGGATGATATTATATATGAGGGGGTGGACAGGGTGAACGGGAGGGGGGGTAAGGGGGCGGGAGGAGGGAGAGGGGGAGGGAGGGAAGGGGGAGACAGGGGAGGGAGGAGGGAGGAAAGGGGTGGGAGGAAGGAGGAAGGGGTGGGAAAAGGGGGGGGGAGGTTAGGGAAGGGTGAAAAGGAGGGGAGGGAAGAGGGAGCGGGAGGTAGAGAGGAGTAAAACAAAAAATAAACGTGTGAGGAAGCTATATATAGCTGCTCAGTGATACCCAAAAACAAAATGACAATCGCATACAATGATACAAAGGGGCGGATCCAGAACCCAATTGCCTGGGGGGGGCACACAATTCAAGTTGTTATGGGAATCACTTGCGAGGCCCGGGGGCCTCCCCTGAGAAAATTGTGAAAAAATGAAGCAATTTTGTGGCATCTGAAGCGTATTTGAACTGAATACAGAAGGGATCTGGCGCGCATGATTCAGTCAATGTCAGTAACAATAATTATTTATGTAGTATATATTTAAAAAATTTCGAATTTTTCTGATGTTGTACTGTTCTTGCACGGCATGCAGAAGTCAAACAGGATTTCTTAAGGAAATGGGCGGATCAGGAGAAGTTTTGAAAGGGCAGAGAGGTCAGCCCATGTGAGGGAGGGGTGTCCAGTCGTAAATTCTCGTAAAACTAGGAAAAATCAGCATTTTATGCAAATTCCAGGCAGGACCTGACCCCTCTAATCCCTCTAGATCCGCGCTTGTTTGTTAATTTTTGTAATGTAAAGAAAATAAGTAAATGATAAATTTCCTTGACAAACTAGAGATCACGGGTGCCCCATTCCCTGCATCGTCCAGATTGAAGGGTTTAATTATTTCTTGGCAGTTCGATTCTAGAAATAAAGAAAAATTAACATGCAATTTTATCTTTGGAAAATTCTTGGAGGTAGCCGGTTTAAATCTGGCCAAAACAATTTCAATTATTCATTTTAAAAGATTGATCACGACCTCAAATTTAGAACGATCTTGAAAAAAGTAAAAAAAATGTAAGTTTTATAGAAGGTTGTATCGAAGAAATATGTGTGTTAAATATGCCTAGCATAGGACTTATAAAGTTCCCGATTCATCAATTCCGTCTTTTCGATTTTATAGTCTTCAGTTCGATTTGTGCAGGTATCTGACGTAAAAGGATTGTGACGTCATTAAATTCCTTTGAAAACGTCATATATGTAACCCTATTTCCCTGAATTTCATGCTGGTTTCCATAGATTTTGATGACGTCACAATGTGTTGACGTCAGATACCTGCACAAATGGGAAGTAACTCTGTATTTCGAAAAGACCGAATTCCATATGAACATGATCGATGCAGGTTGTTTCCGAAAGTTCAAACGTGTGTACATCCACGTACAGACAATGGACATATGACAGCAATGCATCCTTCCCGACTCTGTTATCTATTCCCGAGAAATTTTTGGAAAATTTACTCAAATCGGTGGTTTCTAGTGTGTTTTGGGGCTATTTCTGACTAGTTTCATAGATTTATTACAGAAACAGTAGTTTAATGCTTCCAAAAGCATGTCAAAAGTGCCCCTTCTTTGGGCACTGCCGGGGGGGGGCACGTGTCCCCCCGGCTGAATACGCCACTGATACAGTGGTTTCTGGTAAATAAAGCTTAGTATTTCACAGTTATATTTGTAGATTTATCTATCTTTTACACTAAACTGATTATTTCTTTGAAATCCTTGAATTTCCGGATGAAGCAGCATGAACTGTTCAGTGTAGGTTCTGTCAGTTAGAAATGCCACTTGTGAGAGTGAGTAAGTCGAAATAGCCCATTCATATCGATACTCTGTTAATGTTTGTCCTGAAAAATTACTGTCAGGTAGAAAATCTGTGAATATCATTGGATACAAGTAGTTTTGATAGTAAGTTATTCACTTCAGTTGTATTTTTCAACAGTTGATATACGTCTACATGTAAGTTGGTCTACTTTCACTTTACACACGGTCATATGACCAAACACTGAAACAGTCAATATGAGCATATACGGGTTATTATCAATAAAGTAAGCTCCTCAGAGCACAGGGGCTACAGTACACAGAGAATAGACAAAGAATAGATATCCCCTCCCAGCTAATATACATGTATTAGCTCAGGGGATCTCTGTGCAGACCTGTCCATGTGTCTGTGTACTCGCTGATCAGGAAACAGGTGTCAAAGCAGTAATCAAACGGAAGCAGTAACCAAACGGTTTTGGTGTAGGGAGTATTTGAATAAATGAAATTTGATAAAATTAAGGAAACTTATAAAGTTTTGCTAAAAATCAAGTCATTAGAAAGTTTCGCTAATAATCAACATTAGTGTCAACATTTTTATACAAGAGGGGGTGGACAGGTTCAAAGGGATGGGGAGAAAGAGGGGGGTGGGAGGAAGGGGGGGCAGGAGGGGGGAGGAAAGGGGGCGGGAGGGAGTGGAAGGGGGGAGAAAGAGAGATGATTAGGAAGGTAAGAGTAACCAAAAATAAAAATTAGGAAATTACTTTAAATATAGATAATCTTGCTCTTATGCGTTCATGTACATAATCTCAATTTGAAAAATTTATTACCACGAAATTCGTCTTTATATACCTTAAAAAAATTTTTGCTCCGCTCGCCACAATTTTCAATACATTTTTCATATTATTCAGGCTCACTTCACTCACATTCATTTTTATCTAAACAGGTCTATTTTTTTCAAGGTTTTTGAAAAAAGGAAATAACCCAAATAACTTTACTATTGCTCCAGTTTATATATATTTAGGGGAGGAAGGAGAAAGGAGGTGGGAGAGGGGAGGAAGGGGGGGGCGGGAGAAGGGAGGTAGGGGGCAGGAGGGGGGGGGGGAGAGTGGTACCCCCCTGTCAACCCCCAACCCCCAACCCCCATACAAGGGTGACTTGATTAATAGTTTTTGTCCCGTACTAAACTGTCCCGTCCGTCCATCCTTCTGTCCATCTGTCCATCCATCTGTCCTTCTGTCCGTCTTTCAGTCAGTCAAAAAAACTTTAACCTTGTCCATAACTTTTGAATGGTAAGTGAAAGGGCTTTCATATTTCACATGTGTATTCCTTGTGACTAGACCTTTCTTTGGATACCAATATTTTTGACATTGTGACCTTGGAGTTTGACCTACTTTATAAAATCTTTAACTTGACCATTACTTTTGAATGGTAAGTGATAAACTTTTTATAACTCACATATGTATTCATTGTGACATGAACTTTTCTTGGATACCAAAAATTTTGACATTGTGACCTTGACCTTGGATTTTGACCTACTTTTCAAAAACTTTAACCATGACCATAACTTTTAAATGAAAAGTGTTAGGACTTTACCCTTAACGATAACATTTGAATGGAAAGAGATAGGGGCTCCATATTTCACATGTGTATTCATTGTGACAAGACCTTTCCATGGATATAAAAATTTTGACCTTGTGGCCTTGACCTTGGAGTTTTACCTACTTTTCAAAAACTTTACCCTTGACGATAAGTTTTGAATGGAAAGTGATAGGGCTTCCATATTTCACATGTGTATTCATTGTGACAAGAACTTTCCATGAATACCAAAAATGTTGACCTTGTGACCTTGACCTTGGAGTTTAACCTACTTTTTTAAACCTGTAACCATGACCTTAACTTTTGAATGCTTAGTGATAGGGCTTTCATATTTCACATGTTTATTCCTTGTGACAAGACCTTTCTGTCGGTAACAACATTCTGACCTTGTGACATATGCCAAACATTATTTGTTCCAAGTTTCATGTCTTAATTTAACAAAACAACGAAGTTATCGTGAATAAACCTTCAAAATTGTTGGGTTACTGCTTTGACACCAGTAGGCAATCGGGTGAATGACAATGGCCCTATATCCTAGAAAATCAATGCACCATTTGCAAAACGAATGTACCATTGTTGAAAATGAATGTGCTGTGAGCAATTTGAAAAAAAAACCAAATTTTTATGGGTCAAGTATATAACTCAACAACAATGCAATAATACACGGATAGAAACCCCTCGGCTCTAAATACAAATAGAAGAAAAGGAGGTAAGGAACCTCAAATTTTCGTATTTTCAAAATCTTGTTGCTCATCATCATTGGTCCACACCTTGTTCAAAGTGTTAGAACGCGGGTATGTTAAGGCGTCCCATGGAAATATCATCACCTTTATCGCACCTTTGTAATGGACACCTCTTTCTCTCAATAAAATATACTTTAATCAAAAGTATGAATATGTACTTTATAGAAGGAAAGTCAAGGGTCATTGGCGAGTTCTGCAGGTGTGCTGAAAGTCACGTGATCGCTATTTATAGCACATATACACAGTACGAAAAAGAAGCTTCGAGCGCAAGTTGTTCCACTTATTTCTCGGTGAACTTTTGGTTTATGTTGTGTAGAGAAATGTTCAAATTTCATATATCTTGCTACGACAAGTCGTGAATTCCAAACATTTATGGATTAAATTAAGGAATTCTGCGGCGTACCCTGGTTTTTGCGTTACACCTTCAATGACTACGTCCCTGTATAGGTTTAATATGAAAAAAAATCAAGTTGTAGTAGCAAGAACTATATAGATAAATCATGGAAGATTCGATTTACACCAAACTTCTTTCAATTTATTTTGAGGAACAACTTGCGCTAATCTATTTTCTATGAGTACCCCTAAAAGTTCTCCTCCCGAGAACCATTTCAAACGTTCAAGTGATGCGCGATTGACAGGGGGAGATAATTTCTCAAAAACGTTTCAGTACAGGTACATTTCGACGAAAATTCATATTCTTCTGTCTCAAAATCGGCATGATCAAGTGAATTCGGCAAGAATATAATTTTTCTTGAAGAATTTGAAGTGTAGAGTGTCAATATTTATTATAATATGTTGTTGAAGACTTACAAATCCAATGGAAGTCATGATCTAATGCAGTAGATTAGAATACTCTTCATTAAAGAACCCTTTGTGCGCCCCTCTGCTTTTCTATATTGCAATATTTATCTGTGACAATGTTTTCAAGTTTCTATTGATTTTCAAATAAATTCATAATTTGATTTAAGCATCATTTTAATTAAAGATACGGTGTCCCTAAAAATTAATTTATTTTACAAAATTTTATTATGCAAAATCTTTCTTTTCAAATTAAAGTTTGTAACATTAATATTCTCGTTTGTATATATAAATTCAAATTTTCATGCTACCCTTACGCATACATTCGCAGTTATAACCGTTTGAAAAGTTAGCGTTATTTTTAATTTTGGCTGCGCAGCTCCAATTCTTTTCACTAGCGCCATCTACAATATATTGCGTTTTTACAACAGAGGTATATGGAGATTTAATTTTACAAATTCGACGATCATGTTATCGTCGTTACTGCATATTTTCTAAATAAAACATTTTATGGCTTCTTTTTCCTGAATCTAGACCTTTCGAAATAAATTTTACGTTTTCAATAAAAAAAATTCAGGGACGCTGTATCTTTAACGGTTCTATTATTTTATCACTAACTTAATAGCTTTTATCACTATATAGCCATGTCTTTCTGATACATTTGTACTATCCATTCATTTCAATTTTTTTTTCTTTCTGCTAGTCAGAATGCTTGGAGGAGGGGTCAGATGAAGCGTCGAGTCTTCTGAAATTATTTTTCGTCACCCAGGAAACCTTTTTATTTATTTATTTTTTTAATTTCCACTTTTAAATTATGCTGGTGATAATACGGGTCCATAATTGTTCACGTGAGAGAGACAGAGAGAGAGAGAGAGAGGGGGGGGGGGGTATTACTATCTTATATATTTGTAGGTGGCGGGGGCGGTTCTGATAGCAAATATACGATTTTTAACAAGCTTTAAGCGAAGCATATTCATTTCGTAATTCCTTCATTAAATTACATGTTACAAACGATAGAACTACAACAAGGGTTGGAAGGATCCTTATCGGGGAGAGGGGGGGGGGGGGGGGGGGAGGGTCAAGCCTGCCCATGCAGGGTGATGAATCCTGTTATACATGTATGTAATACTGCTCCTTTTAAAGTTCAAGCCTACAAGTTCAAGTTTATCTAATTTTCCCTCCGGAACTACTGCTTATCGGGATGATTAACACACAGAAAAAAAACCGCACCCAGATTCGAGGAAAAGGATATGATCGGTACTACTTTAAAACTATAATAATGTACCAATCTCGCATAATCATGACCGGCCATGCCCTTGACAATGGATTTAAGTGACGTGAAACTGCGATTACCTCTCCACTCAGGAAAAAGCCGGAAAATACAATTTTATGCAAATATGCAATGTTCAACGTCAGGGGCACCGAAAGGAGAAACCTCCACTCTGTCGAGATAAATCTATATTTACATGTATACTTAATTGAAACCTGTATCTCGCCATCATCGACAAAATTTTTACTTTGTCTGCCAATAATATTCTTTATTTTATCACCACATTTTTCGAATTCGTGAGAGGAAGGGGGGGATCCATCTTTCAGCTTTGTATAAAATCATTCGGTCATTGTTTTCCTCAATTTAAGATGAAATCCATGGTCATATTTAGACCAACAACCCAGTATTATATACATGTATTATAGGCTGTATCACCCTGCATGATGGGCAGGCTTGAACCCCCCACCCCCTCCCCCCTTCATAACTCCTTATCATTTAAGTTTAGATCTGTACATTATTTAGATACAAAGGACGGAAGATTTGCTATGATCATTTTCAACAGATTTTAATATAAATAAATAAACAAAATAACTCAGCAGCTCTGTATTTATCAGGTGATAGACGTGAACTCCTTTGTGCATGTACATTTAGAATGGCATCCTTTATCACAAGAATTGAATATCTCTGTGAAAACCATAATGCGTTAGGACTGTAACTTTGTGAGAGTAACATGTCAGTCTTGTATTACAAAGTATCTTTGAGTTGACAGTGGTGTAGCTACAATGTATGCTAAAGCATCCACTTTTCCTCTAAAATTCCTCAATTCAGTCAAAATTTTCCTCCCTCTGGGGTTTTTTTTTGTAAGCTGCTTGAGGTAAATCTTTATTTGCATTCGACCTCCTTCATTGCCATTCGAATGTCCTAAGCTTCTGAACTCATTTTCCTTGTATCATGAAAGGATTCACTTAGTTTTGCCCAAGCTACGCAACTGATAGAGAGGCTAGAGCCCATGATTAAAATAAAACACCATGATATCCATATGTTAATAGACATCAGAAAGACTCCAAATGTAGGCTTTTATAGTTTAGGATTAAATATATCACAAATTCATGTACTTCTTTACAATAAAAGATCTTTATTGACACATTTTTTAACATTTGACAGACACTTGACGTGACATCTTCTTGCTGGCATTCGGGTAAAGTTATATTTTCTTCCAAAGGCAAATCTCTGAAATTGGAAGAAAATTCAAATTTAGGTGAATAAATAAGTTGGTTTTTTTTTATTAAAATGTAATTTCTTACAGAACCTTTTAGGGTTTTTGGTGTACTGTTAATTCAACTTCTTCACAAGTCAATTATTATAACTTTAAAGAAAAAAAATAATGTTAACAGTTATAGATTTGTTCTGACAATATTCATAGATAGATCTAGATTTACATGTATATCAAACTTCAACTATGTATATATATGGGAAGATATTTTTACACTCAAGTCTCTAAGAAAATTATATATTATATATATACCTGGTCATTGAAAAGTTCTTTCAATCATGATTCTGGGCTAAGGCAGCATTCAACACTGATCCAGTGCCAAAATATTTCTGTTTTGTTTTTTTTTTATGAGATGATTGAATATGTAATTTTCATCAGTCTGAAATACAAATGAATAGAAAATAAGTGTGATAAATTGTATAATACAAAGTAGTTTCATTGTTACATACTTAAACAGTACACATGCATGTCCCACATCCACCCCACCCCAACCCCTTCCCCATTTTTTTTCTCCTCGTAAAGTTTACATTTGTCATGCATATGCTTGTATCTAAATATTATATCGTAGCAGACACCGATGATATGGAAAATAAAGTAATAACAATAGCGCTACAACCATACTTTTTTCACAGCATTGATGCAATAATATTCCTATACGACACATGCATCATATGACACACGTGTACTCCGTCAGTACTGTAAACAAGGCCAGGTACATAAAAAGAATGATTTCGTACATTTTTAAATAGTTTTGTCGTTGATTACATATATGATTGAGTATGTAAGAATATTTTCTCTGTGCAGCATCTCTGTTTTCATGTAATTTTAAAAAATACATACCATTTTCTCAATTTTTCTTATCACCCGCCTTGTCAACTGTCGGATCGCACCTTCCATCGCTTCTCAAGCTTCTCAGTAACGCAGATGTCCTTAACAACGCAAGGGGGTCACAAAGTGCACTCAATAGATTGGGGGTCTTCTCAAAGGTATATTGAATAGACGGAGTGTCAGCGATTGAGTTAAAGTACATGACATTTAAAACTGATAACCTTCATCCTTTGAATTTACAAAATATCATAAAAATTAATTGAATTACTGTGTTGCTACCGTACTTGACGACACGGAGTCTATGACGTCAAATGACGTTACGTTATTTCGCGCCAAATTTTTGACGTAATATTCCATGGGACGCCTTAACATACCCGCGAATGTATTGAGTGCAAATGTTAATAAATTCTGATTTTAGTTCAATTTAATTTGTTATGAAAACTGTTGGTTACAATAGCTTGATCTAGCTATTATAGCCCGATCAAGTTATAATACTGAGTAAATCGTCATTTATTCATGAGCATTTTATTTTCACAATAATCGTGAGGCCCTTCGTTTCACCAGGCCTTTTGATTAGCGAATATAAAATACCATGAATATGTCCTAACACATGTTTGTAAGGTACGTACATTCAGTGTCATGAAAATAAAATGTCGCGATTGGATCCAGTCACATAACTCTTGTTTATGAACTTAAGATGCCGTGAATAAAAGATGGTTTACAGTACGTTATAATGTAGGTGGATTTGAAGTTTTCCCCAATCTGTTAAATGTCCATGAACAGCGCCTGGTCGTTTTGAAAATTCTTTGAAATTTTTGGGGGTCAAGTTGGCCTTTTAGGGGCCAAGTTGGCCCCTAAGTCATAAATATTAGGTGCCCACATCAAAAACAACTTGCCCACATCAAAATGTTGTATTTATTTCACTAACATATTATGTCTCAATTTCAACTTCAATCTAAATTTACACATGTATTGTTGACTTTTTTTCAGAGGGTACACTTCAGACACTTGACAGGTCCTAGTGTATTAATTTCATTGTTTTGAAGAAGTTGAGATCAAGGAACATCAAAGTCGAGGATTAAACTCGGGAACTCTATAAATTGGCACAATGCCAATACTGTTTGCTGTTGTAGCCAGGGGAACTACTATTCTGGCAAAGTATGCTAGTTGTGCAGGCAACTTTTCTGAAGTAACGGAGCAGATACTCAACAAAATTGGTGCGGAAAACTCAAAACTCACCTACTCTCATGGAAGGTATCAATTTTACTGAGTAATTTCTATTACTTCTAATGGGAAATGACCTGTCAGGCTTATATGATCTACCTGTGTCAGGCATCTGTCTGTCTGTTCATAAGTCAGTCCTTATGTCCGTCCTTCTGATAGGGCTGGGACGATACTCTGATTCTTCGATGCATCGCGATATTTTTTTCGCGATCCAAATATTGATACACCCCGACGATACCTAAGTTAAGATTTACAAAGAATTTGTGCTTGAACTTTACGTATTTTCAAGTACTCAAGTTTAAATCCAACTTTCTTCAGTTTACATATAGGTAAATACTTGCCATTGTCCCGCATTTTCGTTCGGAAAAAAAGTCTGTCTTGGCTGGGACACGGAAAATCCCAATGTTTTGGATGTTCCATAAATATTCAGCGTAATATTGATTAATATTTACATATGCACATTCATTTGTATAGAATTTACACTGTAATTATAAGAGTATATCCGCGGTGGGGTGGTTTGAACTATGACGTCATAGTAATTTGGCTTGATTTGAACTTTGACGGTACGTAGTAACAGAGCCTTAGTGACGGAGTTTTATTCGTATTTCAACGTCATTTAAGCGTGAAAAACTGGAATGTAAATATATATAATAACTGTCTTTTGGAATGTGATTATACTGTGATAACCTACAATGGATCCAGGAATTATGTTTCTCATAATGCGCTAACGCACATTATGGAACATAATTCCTGGATCCATTGTAGGTTATCACAGTATAATCACATTCCAAAAGACAGTTGTTCTATAATTAGTCGCTCCTTCTTTTCATAAACTTTAACTGTTTTATAATATTTATCTACGCTATATATCCATGTACAGTAAATCTATGTTTTGATAGTAATAGGTTGATAAAAGGTCGGCTGTCCCACAAACAATAGTCAATTAACGTCCCACAAACAATAGTCAATTAACGTCGCTAAAAAAATGCACGTAAGCCTTCTCTTGTTGGAGTTGCTTTTTTTTTTGCTCACAAAATAATTCATACGATGTTCGAGTGATACCATTTATGTAAGCCAAGATATAAATTCATTTTTATGAGAAGAAACAATGTGAAGTAAATAAATGTAAACAAGATAAAAAAAGAAAATACGGCAACCACAGAACGCAATACTCTCTTTATTATTACTTATTAGCATGTCAAAAAAGTTTCAATACTAATCAATATACGTTAGCTTACTGTCATTTTTGATACCCGAGTCGTTTAAGGTATAGATTGTGTATTTGATTTAAACTCCCTTGTTATTGTTCGCCAACGTCAACTCAGGTGATGGCACAGGTGTTTAATACTTGTGAATATAAAACGTGAACAATGGAGAAAAATTCAAAAGGGTGGAACAAGTTCGCGGATGCGCCACTTTTAGAAATGCGTCCAACCAGGAGCCGTCTACGTATACGGCGCGTGTTAATATGATTTTTTTTTTCTCTGAGGTTCTGAGCAATGATCTAGTGCAATTTTGGATTGCAATATCTGAAGTTCAACCTCCTAATGGAAAGTTACCTTAAACATAATTATGAAAGTTAGCTTTGGATGTGTTGTGTGCGACACACTCAGATGCTGATACTTAGTGAGATAAATTTCAGTATTTTCAGAAAAAAATCAGACAAATTAAAGGGGAAATATGAGAAACAAATTAATACCACATGGTCCTTTGTTTTCGAAAATTTTACACTTGCTCCTTCAAAGGTGAAGGAAATGCCAAAAAAAAGCCCCAAAAAACTCAACTTGTAATTATAATTAAAAGGGCTTATTATAGTGATGAAAAGTATCCCTCTTTATGTCCCTCATCGGTGTTATATTTGCCTTTCTTTTTGATGATTTATCACTCTTTTTGTCCCTCTTTGCAATGACAAAACTCCGAAAAATTATGGCAAGTATGTAGATATAAACATGACAAAATGATAAGAACCATTGATTTTTGATACGAATTTTCCATGACTTCTTATTGTTATTTGAAATGATTTTGTTTTTCATATCTTCTAGTCAAATAACAAACCATTTATTAATTTTTTTCCTCTTTATTCTAGACAGAAATCTAGTGTTGAATAAATATAACATGTTGAATAAAAAAAGGTTTTCATCTTTATTCTAGACAGAAATCTAGTGTTGAATAAATATAACATGTTGAATAAAAGAAGCTACTTATATGATGAATATAAATACTATCAAATAGCTTTTTGAGAAGGTTTTATTGATTAACTTAGTATCGCGATATGTATCGTATCGGATATCAGGTATCGTGATACGTATCGGATCGGCTGGGTGCAGTATCGTCCAAGCCCTACAGTCCGACACTCAAGGGCCTCCACCAAATTTTCCACAATCATTCTTTTGTCTGCAACTCAGATGAGCGACGTGACCCCCTTGAGCCTCTTGTTAAGTTTGAGCTCCTGGATAATAGATCTACAAATAACTTCGGATTTTGATGGGATGCTATATTTGTATAAATTTAACGAACGATTTTTCTTAAAATTTCTATTTTCAAAATTCCACATTTTAGGGCAGATTTTATGTCTTATCAGCTCCTTCAGTCTTGTCAGAAACCTCTACTTGTAACCGCCTACTTGTAATTGCCCACTTGTAACCACCTTCTTGTAACCGCCCACTTTAAACTGCCTATTTGAAACCGCCCACTTGTAACTGCTTGTAACTGCTTACTGTAACTGCCTATTTGAAACCGCCCACTTGTAACTACTTGTAACTGCCTACTGTAACTGCCTACTTTGATGCCTACATGTACTTGTTACTGCTTGTTACTGCCTACTTGTAACTGCCCTCTTGTAACTGCCCACTTTTAACTGCCTATTTGTAACCGCCTACTTGTAACTGCCTACTATAACTGCCTACTGTAAATGCCTACTTGTAACTGCCTACTTTTAACCGCCTACTGTACATTGTAAATGCCTACTTGTAACTGCCTACTTTTAACTGCCTACTTGTAACCATGTAACTGCCCACTTGTAACTGCCTACTGTAACTGCCTGCTTGACTACAGCTACTTGTTCCACTACATCACTAATGACATGTTTATCTTTATGCTTACAGCTACTTGTTCACTACATCACTAATGACATGGTTATCTTTATGCCTACAGCTACTTGTTCCACTACAATACTAATAACATGGTTATCTTTATGCTTACAGCTACTTGTTCACTACATCAGTGATGACATGGTTATCTTTATGCCTACAGCTACTTGTTCCACTACTCACAATGACATGTTATCTTATGCTTACAGACTTGGTCCTACATCTTGATGACATGGTTACTTATGCCTACGTACTTGTTCACTACATCATTGAATGACATGGTTATCTTTATGCCTACAGCTACTTGTTCACTACATCACTAATGACATGGTTATCTTTATGCTTACAGCTACTTGTCCACTACATCACTAATGACATGGTTATCTTTATGCTTACAGCTACTTGTTCACTACATCAGTGATGACATGGTTATCTTTATGCCTACAGCTACTTGTTCACTACATCACCTAATGCATCATTGTTATCTTTATGCTAAAGCTACTTGTTCACTACATCACTAATGACATGGTTATCTTTATGCTTACAGCTACTTGTTCCACTACATCAGTGATGACATGGTTATCTTTATGCTTACAGCTACTTGTCCACTACATCAGTGATAACATGGTTATCTTTATGCTTACAGCTACTTGTCCACTACATCAGTGATGACATGGTTATCTTTATGCCTACAGCTACTTGTTCCACTACATCACTAATGACATGGTTATCTTTATGCCTACAGCTACTTGTTTCACTACATCACTAATGACATGGTTTATCTTTAGGCTTACAGCTCACTTGTTCACTACTCACTAATGCCATGGTTATCTTTATGCTTACAGCTACTTGTTCACTACATCACTAATGACATGGTTATCTTTATGCTTACAGCTACTTGTTCCACTACATCACTAATGACATGGTTATCTTTATGCCTACAGCTACTTGTTCACTACATCACTAATGACATGGTTATCTTTATGCTTACAGCTACTTGTTCACTACATCACTAATGCCATGGTTATCTTTATGCCTACAGCTACTTGTTCCACTACATCACTAATGCCATGGTTATCTTTATGCTTACAGCTACTTGTCCACTACATCACTAATGCCATGGTTATCTTTATGCTTACAGCTACTTGTTCCACTACATCACTAATGACATGGTTATCTTTATGCTTACAGCTACTTGTTCACTACATCACTAATGACATGGTTATCTTTATGCCTACAGCTACTTGTTCCACTACATCACTAATGCCATGGTTATCTTTATGCTTACAGCTACTTGTTCACTACATCACTAATGACATGGTTATCTTTATGCTCACAGCTACTTGTTCCACTACATCAGTGATGACATGGTTATCTTTATGCCTACAGCTACTTGTTCCACTACATCACTAATGCCATGGTTATCTTTATGCCTACAGCTACTTGTTCACTACATCACTAATGCCATGATTATCTTTATGCTTACAGCTACTTGTTCCACTACATCAGTGATGACATGGTTATCTTTATGCCTACAGCTACTTGTTCATTACATCACTAATGACATGGTTATCTTTATGCTTACAGCTACTTGTTCACTACATCACTAATGACATGGTTATCTTTATGACTACAGCTACTTGTTCACTACATCACTAATGACATGGTTATCTTTATGTCTACAGCTACTTGTACCACTACATCACTAATGCCATGGTTATCTTTATGCCTACAGCTACTTGTTCCACTACATCACTAATGCCATGGTTATCTTTATGCTTACAGCTACTTGTTCCACTACATCAGTGATGACAGAATCGTTTTCCTTTGTATAACAGATGATGTAAGTATCAGCAATAACAAAAAATAAAAGTATGCCTGTTTTAGCTCTACTTGTCAAAGACTAGTCGAACTTATGCTGCTATCCCTTTGTGTCCGGCATCTGGCCGCCTGTCCGTCCGTCCGTCCGGCAATTAAACATTTTTGTGAATGCAAATCCTCTGTATTTGTGAATCGTAAAAGTGGGAGGGTTGTGCGCATGTTATCTGGATAACCATGTAATCTGGATAACCTTGTAATCTGGATAACCATGTAATCTGGATAACCATGTAATCTGGATAACCATGTAATCTGGATAACCATGTAATCTGGATAACCTTGTAATCTGGATAACCATGTAATCTGGATAACCATGTAATCTGGATAACCATGTAATCTGGATAACCTTGTAATCTGGATAACCATGTTATCTGGATAACCATGTAATCTGGATAACCATGTAATCTGGATAACCTTGTAATCTGGATAACCATGTAATCTGGATAACCTTGTAATCTGGATAACCATGTAATCTGGATAACCTTGTAATCTGGATAACCATGTAATCTGGATAACCATGTAATCTGGATAACCTTGTAATCTGGATAACCATGTAATCTGGATAACCTTGTAATCTGGATAACCATGTAATCTGGATAACCTTGTAATCTTGATAACCATGTAATCTGGATAACCATGTAATCTGGATAACCTTGTAATCTGGATAACCATGTAATCTGGATAACCATGTAATCTGGATAACCATGTAATCTGGATAACCATGTAATCTGGATAACCATGTAATCTGGATAACCATGTAATCTGGATAACCTTGTAATCTGGATAACCATGTAATCTGGATAACCTTGTAATCTGGATAACCATGTTATCTGGATAACCATGTAATCTGGATAACCTTACTGTCTGCTACTTGCGAGGCAGATGGCCGTTAAGTCGGGACCGATTGCCCATTGGTCTTGTTGGTTTATGTATTGTCTTTTGTGTTTGATTGTTTCTATGATGTGATTTGGTGTTCATTGCCCCTTTTGCGAATCATTATGCGAGTGTCTGCTTTCTCATTTTGCATTTGATGTTTTGGTGTTTTGTTGTGGGTGCTGCAACATCATGTTGTTGGAGATCCCCTCCTTTCTTTCAGATGTCCTCCTTTCTTTCATAAGAAATAATATCCTGATGGGCTAATGGTCTAGTTGTGCACCTGATATTTTGTTTGAGCTCCTGACCCCTCGTGGTCTTTGAAAATGGTAGTTGTCATTTTCTCCCATATTACTCTATGTAATATTGTGAACACC
Organism: Pinctada imbricata; assembly: GCA_033119305.1. NCBI lineage: Eukaryota > Metazoa > Mollusca > Bivalvia > Pterioida > Pteriidae > Pinctada > Pinctada imbricata. The sequence goes on along the minus strand of VSWD01000006.1, from coordinate 226,460 downwards.
ATTTCTTAGAAAGTATTATTGATAGAGAGTTGATTCTTTTTGCATTATAATTAGTCTGTGGTCTAGTTGTGCACCTGATATGTTTTTTTCAACCTTGATCCTGAGGGTCTTGAGAAAATGGGCTTGTGGTCTAGTTGTGCATGTGATATTTTGTTTGAGTACCTGGCCTCAATTGTATCAAACTTCTCAACTTGAGATTTTTCTCAAATTTGAGTATTTTCCTTGAAGTTAATAAATTTTCCTCAAAGGTGAGGGACTCCTCAAAAGGACTAGGTGTGCTAACCCTTCATATCGGCCATATAATTTTGACGAAAAATGCTTTTGATAAACAAATTATTTATTATCACTTTTTCTAATGTTGAATGTTTGAGAAAATACCGCGTCATAATTTTGAGCCCTCTTAACGTCAAAAAGATTAGGCAAATTGAAGACAGATTTTAAGAAAAAATACAAATCACATTGTTTAATTTACAAAACATATACTTTTAAAATGTTGTATTATATGTGAAAACTAAGATTTAAAGCTGAGAGATGAGTTGAGGAAAGTTGGCAAATTTCAATGTTCTCATCTCTCCTCAAGTTGAGGAAAATCTCAAATATGTCTTTCATACAAGGTAAATTTTGAGGAGTCCCTCAACTTTGAGGAAGTAGAGTTTTATACCCTTAAAACCTTAATAAAAAGTTACCAAAAGGTTATCTGGATAAGTACATCTATAAGGATGACATGTGAAATGTACTGATCCTGTAAGCCTACAGCCTACAGGTTATTGGTGTAGTTCGCGTTGTGTATTAATCAGTCATTTTTAAAACTATAAACTGAAGTCCGAATAAAAGTTCTGAGTTTATGTAAATCGTAACATCTTCATCATAGCGGTATCAGAGCGCAACTTAAACTAAAAGTTACAAACTAAAAACTAAAACTGGTCGGCAAAACGATGCGCCGAGTATATATGTGGATGACTGAAAATTGCTAACACCTGCACGAAATAATAAGTAATTGGTTTTTGATAAAAAAGACATTTTGGAAATTGGATTCTTCCAAATACAGAACAATAATGGCTTTTACGGGGCGATTTCCAATTAGCTTTAAATTAACTCGTACGGAAAACAAAGACTAAAGTACTTGCAGGTGTGCAAATTACTACAGTGTTTTCAGCATCGTGGGAATCAAATTAAACAGATTACAGAATTTACAAACTAGATTTTAATTGTCTCAATATAGGTTCAAACTTAAAGTCAAGAAATTAAGTTATAATGATTCCCCTTTTACTATAGAAAACTCAAGTTAGCAATTTCCATATACATCATGTACATGTTACTAATTAATATGAATAATTAATTAGCTTAATTATTGTGGGGGAGAGGCCATATGGTTACAATCCTGCGCCTTGGTTACTATGGTGACGATAACCTATTTCCTCAAGTCTTTACTCAAACACTTTCCTCAACTGAGGAAACCCTCAAATGATTTGAAAAAATTTGATACAAGATGGTTTTAAGGAAAACTCAGCTGAGGGAATCCTCAAGCAGATTTGAGGTCGAGTAAAATCTCAATTTGAGAAGTTTGATACAATCGAGGCCTGACCTCCTGGGTCTCAGGAAATGGGTGTGGTCATTTTCTCCTCTGGATTTAGTGAACAGGACAGTAGGCGGGGATATTTACCGTTATGAAGGCAGAAATTGTTTAATTTCAAGTTCAGTATAAATTAGATATGCCTTACCATCTTGTCATTATGAGGTAATAAGCGATTGTGCTACACAATCGGCTCGCGCAACAGTAGTAAATGGGGAGTAATTGAAGCCCTCTCAGGCACAAAAATAACCGAATAAAAATAAAGTGTGAGACGGGCGAAATATTGAAGCTAAGGTGTACCATGATATACAGGGATCATCTATCATAATACCGTAAAGGTGGTTATTTTCACGAATATTATAAATATAATAAATATGTTAAATATCGGGGAAATTCTCGCGAACTTAACAATTTCAACAGTGTGTGTGGGGGGGTACTTTTGGCGAAATTGGGAAATTTGACGTGGGGATAATTTTTGTGATAAATATACAATTGCGAAAAACCTTAAAAATTACTCCCATGCAAAAATTTCCACGTTTACAGTGCTGCATATTATTTCATCTAATACATTATATACTTCTTTTGAACATATCCAATTATCATGGATTTCAACATGAAAATTTAATAACATATATGGTTTTTTTTCAAGGATTTTGAGAGATCTAAAGCATTCCACTTTTTAAATGAAATAAAGAGAAGGTAAGGAAAATCCTTTCTCTTGATAGAAATTTACATGTACATTATATAAACAATAATGCTTATATACATATTATAGCATGTCGTCCGTTATATCATATACTGAATATACCTGTGTCATACCTCATGAACTGTAAGGATTAAGTAGTTTAAAATATTTCTTCCAGAGGGAAGGGATGATATATAGATAAAAATACAACTGAAAAAGTATTTTAGATTAGATATATCTTTGATATTTCAGCTGTGCCGTACCTCATGAACTAAACGGATTAAGGCGTTTATATTTTACATGTAGATTCATTGTTAAAGAATTTGTTCACTAAGTGACCTTGACGTTGAACTTTGATCCTTTTCAATAAGTTTCTATTTACTAGCAAACACCATGTTTTCTTTCTGTTTTATTGTAGATTTGAGATGCAGTATGGAGTACGGGCTAAGACAGCATTACCTTATGCTATGAACAGTGAATTCTCCAGGGTCCTCGCTTCACAAATGGTAAGACAGTGTTACCTTATGCTATTAACATGATTAACAGTGAATTCTCCAGGGTCCTTGCTTCACAAATGGTAAGACAGCGTTACCTTATGCTATTAACATTGAATTCTCCAGGGTCCTTGCTTCACAAATGGTAAGACAGTTTTACCTTATGCTATTAACAGTGAATTCTCCAGGGTCCTTGCTTCACAAATGGTAAGACAGTGTTACCTTATGCTATGAACAGTGAATTCTCCAGGGTCCTCACTTCACAAATGGTAAGACAGTGTTACCTTATGCTATGAACAGTGAATTCTCCAGGGTCCTTGCTTCACAAATGGTAAGACAGTTTTACCTTATGCTATTAACAGTGAATTCTCCAGGGTCCTTGCTTCACAAATGGTAAGACAGTTTTACCTTATGCTATTAACAGTGAATTCTCCAGGGTCCTTGCTTCACAAATGTAAGAAAGTTTTACCTTATGCTATTAACAGTGAATTCTCCAGGGTCCTTGCTTCACAAATGGTAAGACAGTGTTACCTTATGCTATGAACAGTGAGTTCTCCAGGGTCCTCGCTTCACAAATGGTAAGACAGTTTTACCTTATGCTATGAACAGTGAATTCTCCAGGGTCCTTGCTTCACAAATGGTAAGACAGTTTTACCTCATGCTATTAACAGTGAATTCTCCAGGGTCCTTGCTTCACAAATGGTAAGACAGTTTTACCTTATGCTACAAAGTATTACAGTATATTTTGTGAAAACCGGATCTTCTGTATTCCGGAATCTTGTCTACATCGGTTCTTTCTTACGGTCCCGAGCGATTCTCCGTAACGTTTAATAGTAAAATCTTTTGTGTATTCCGTATCTTGTCTATTCCGTACTCCGGCCGTCAATTAGGGTACCGATCACACTAATTAGGGTTAATTGATCACCTGTATACCGGCCTTGTGTAAACATCTACTCAGGTGTGATTTGGTCAACGGTAATTATACCTTCGGCAACGTATTTTTTTATAACAAAGAATTTAAAGCTATTTAGTGTACATGTTTATCATGACGATTACGCCGAGAAAAAGAAATAATGTTGATAATGCATATCCAATTCATAAAAGACAAAGAAAAGAATTAAACTAGAAGAAAAAATATCTTTGATTGACGATTTGTAAAAAGTACAAAGAGTCACAGAAGTATGGCGAAGGAGCAACTACTGTTAGTGACATAATAAAAAAAAAACTTGCAGTGATTGGGAAGACCACGCGCCCTGTGTCATAGTCCCATTCTGATAAAAAATGGCCCATAAAAGTGACAACTCACTGCGTCCTGGTGCGCATTATTCTTCGTGTCCCATTTTGGTTTTTAAATCTATCTAAAAGTTCTGTCTTCCTATTTACGTTGTTACGTAGGTCTACACCAGTATAAGTAACGTGTGGATCACAGCTTACTGTACATTGCTAGTCAGAAGCACAATATTCTTCTGTTGACCGACAATTAATGCAATGATACAATACAGTATTGATTTTTCCCTGACATTCTTTTTTTCCTCGTTCTGCGCCTGAGATTTAAATCTCCAATGTCCACTTACGTATCTTATCTATGTAACGGTACTTGTGTATGCGTTCGTCCGTAAAAATGACCGAATGTTACCTTATTTGCAGACTTTACGTATTTTAAAAGAGAATGAAATTGTTATATGCAAATCATTAAAAACTCATCCTTGACAGATTTTCCCGCAAAACGTAGACAATGATATGAAATCTGTTTGATCTCTGTTTAAATATGATTAAATCTATTTGCATTTTGTATTGATATGATGATCAATTATTCTATTCATCAGTAAAGGTATAGCAGTGAGCATTCTTGTGTATATTATTTCAATTCAATTGGGTTAAATAGATCGATTTTCTGTACACCGGATCTTGCCGAAACCGGCCGATTCAACCGGAACCAATGAAAGCCGGTTTACACAGATTATACTGTAACAGTGAATTCTCCAGGGTCCTTGCTTCACAAATGGTAAGACATTGTTACCTTATGCTATGAACAGTGAGTTCTCCAGGGTCCTTGCTTCACAAATGGTAAGACAGTATTATCTTATCCTATTAACAGTGGTAAACAGGGATAATTTTGGACTGCGAAATATGAGAGAATCTCTCATACGTTCTACAAATCTCTCATAGAAATTCTTGATTTTGACGCAATCTCTCATACGTTCTACAAATCTCTCATAGAACATGTAGAAATGGTTAAAAAAATGTAAAATTCTCTCATCAAAGTAAACCGCCAGAATAATCCCTGAGTAAATATCTATTGGCTTACATGTATTTAACAACTAACAATATTTTGTGTTAATTGAGTTACGTCTTGATTTATTTAGAGATTATTTTGCCCCATCTCATACTAGTATTAGGTGTAATAGTATTAATATACATTTTTCAGCGTCATGTAACAGAAAGTAGAGAGCCAGACCAAATGAATAAAGTACAAGGTCAGGTGGATGAGCTTAAGGGCATCATGGTGAAGAACATTGGTGAGAATCTACATGTAGCATTATGAAGCATCATAAGACTGTTTCGTGGTCTTCTATGAATGATACATCAGTTTAAAGATACATCGGTTCCACCCAAGGGGTCTCAAAATCATTTAAAACCCAAGGCTTGCCGAAGGTTTTTTTAAATTTTGAGACCCGAGGGTGGAAACATTGTATCTTTCATAGAAGAACATGACAGAGTATTTTTCTCTCAGATCTAAGGGCCAGAGTCAAAACTGAAAGTTGATGTAATATCAAAATTTTTGTGATATTCGAATTCCATGCCCCAGAAAATGGTTTATTCTATAAGAATAAACCAGGAATATTAAGCTTTTCAAAATATAAGGCAAGAATGCATTGAAAAACGATCTAAATTTGATGTTATATTGCCACTAGCTTGTTAGTTTTGCGGGCTGAAATCATGACGTCACAATAACGTAAGCATCGAAACAATAGCCTCACTTGATATGTGATACAGATATAGCTCACATAGCTGTATTTCATGGGCCTACTCTGTAACACATACACGGGTATGGAGGAAAATATTTTTACAAATATCAAAGCACTCCAAGCTCATATCTCCTTAACCCTACATCAGAGTTTGATTATACTTCACACAAATGTCTCTTAGAATAGATCCTTCTTGAAAAAGGTCTTTTAAGGTCATTTATCAATGGTCAAGGTCATTTCCAGGCTGAAAATAGCTTTTTCTGCATTAATATCTTAAAATTCATTCATCTTTTTTTTCACTAATGAAACTTCATACACTTACTTACAACGAGTCAAGGTCGTTAATTAATATCAATATTTATGTATTAGCTAATAGCTTTGTATAACCTTATTCCAAATCCAATCAAATAAAATTTTGTAAAGGGAGGGGGGGGGAGACATCTGTTCAGAAGCAAGTATGTATAATACACAATGTATATGTTAATTTTGTTTGGCGATACTTGTTATTTTGGGTCAGCACATTGGTGGAATTATTTAATTAAGATAAAATAATAACTATAAAGTTACATCACTAAGCCACACTATATGTTACATTATGTCCTATTGTATTATACAGATATGGTTGCTGACAGAGGTGAAAAACTGGAACTCTTGGTTGATAAAACAGAAGAGCTAAATGCTAACGTAAGTTTATTGTTCTTGATTATTGAGAATCTCTGAAGGTTGTTAGTCTCTAATTATCAAACAATTTGTGCGATTAGTATTTTTGGAATTGCAATTTTATGCCCCCGGTCATTTATGACCAATTTAGGGGGCATATAGCGATTGGTTTATCATTTGATTTCCAATGTCATTTTCAAGAAACCAGATTCTGATTGGCTGAGAAATTTTGTTGATACATCGATCGACACAATTTTTTCACGGTTCCAGTCTATTTATAACACTATTTTTAGAACCGGGGGTTTCCTCAAACATGAATGAACTCGTCGCTGAAAATACAATTTGTTGATGTTTGCTTATCATTTCAAGGGTACCATTTCATTTCTACTTACTCAAAAATTAACTGCATGTAGAATTTGCTCAAACTGGTCCTTATTCCAAAGATATAGAGAGACGATCGTTTGCTGTTTGAATCATGGCGGCTGCCATAACTTGTTCTGGCAGACGTATCACTGCGAAACCCTCCGACTTACGAAATATAGTGCGGTGATTGATTGTTTTTAGATCCAAGAAAACAGTCTGTTTTCCATAGATAGATGATAATTAAATGATAAGAAATGAATCTTGTATATTTTCTTTTACTTTTAGCGTGTTGATGCAGTTTTCTGTCCAATTTTTCGGGTGATACCTGCATCAACAGAAAAAATATAAGATTCATTTCCGAAGTCCATCCGTCCGTCTGTGTCTGTCATTCTGTCCCACTTCAGTAAAAGGAACGCGCGCGATATAAAATTTTAAGTAGAAATGATAGGGCTTCCATATTTTGCATGTGTATGTATCTTGAGTAGAAGCAACTTTTGGTACCAAACTCTTGACCCTGTCCTTGACCTTTGACCTACTTTTTCTGATCTCTTTTATACCTAAATCAACAAACAACAACAACAAGTTTAGTCATGAAATTTACAGGGCACACTTACCTCAGATGTAAAGGAGTAGGTGCGGTAACCTGCCATTTCGGCCCTATTTTCAAAGTTGCTCATACATCCATAATATTCTACTTTATAAAATGTCGAATGTATGGTGAATCCAAATCAGGAAAGTCTGTTTGGATTTCACAGTCCTATACTGAATAATACGTCACTCAAATCGTCTAAAAGTGTTGAATTCATTGAAAATATCAATAAATGAGCAAAATTCTGATACAAAATTAAGAAATCAAGTAGCACTCCAGGCCTTTCCCATGAATATTTTTGTACCTATAGATGGATTTCTGATTGCCTTTTAATTTGCATAAACAAATTTGTGGGCAAGGCCTGGATGATAGCTGAATTTTGAAGATTTGTGTGTAAAATAAGATGATTTTCCTTTGTTTTGCGTCATTTAGGGCAAATGACGTCAGAACATGATGTCATACATCACGCACGTGACGTTACGAGGGCTCAAAATTATGACGCAGTATTTTCTCACACATTCAACATTAAAAAAAGTGATAATTGATAATTCGTTTATCAAAAGCATTTTTCGTCGAAATTATAGGGCTGATATGAGGGGTTAGCGCTCCTAGTCCTTTCAGTCATATAGGTCCAAACATATTGGACGTTCTTTAACTTTTTACTGACGAAAACCGCAATCCAGCCATACCATCTTTAGCAGTGTTTTATTTTGCATTATAATAAGTCTGGTCTAGCTGCACATTTGATATTTAGTTTTAGCCCCTTGGCCCCTGGGGTCTTTGAAAGTGGGTGTGTCACAGTCACTTAAATGAAATTTATTAAATAACCAGGAGAGCTTTAGTCAGACACTTCTAATTAAACCATCTTTTTTCAAAGAATGAAGTAGTGTCCTCCGTAGGGAAGTTTAATATAATAAATAACAATGAACACTCTATATCCATAAATTTTCGGCCACTCGGCCTTTATCAAGTGGAAAAGCACGAATACAAAAGAATTCTACTTAATATCCATAACTGCTGGTAAACAAAATGCTGGGCTTTGTTTACCAGCAGTTATGGATATCGTGTAGAATTCTTTTGTATTCGTGCTTTTCCACTTGATAAGGGCCGAGTGGCCGAAAATTTGTGGATATAGAGTGTTCATTGTTATTTATCATCTTTTTTCAGGCTGTATCATTCAAGAAGAGCAGTAGAAGCCTTGCACGATCAATGTGGCTGAAAAACATCAAAATCACCATCATTATCATCGTCGTCGTCATAGTAAGTTGTTATTTCTCCTATTGATGTTTGTGTCGGGCTTTCTGATTTGTCAGAGAAAACATCAAAATCACCATCATTATCATCTTCGTCGTCATAGTAAGTTGATATTACTCCTATTGATGTTTGTGTCAGGTCTTCTGATTGGTCAGAGAAAATAACAAAGTCGCCATCATTATCATTGTCATCGTCATAGTAAGTTTATATTACACCTATTGATGTTTGTGTCAGGTTTTGGGCTTTTGGGTCATTTTGGATTATTCGATGCACCAGAAATCCAAGACGGGGAACAGTCTTGCTTGAATAACGCTTTGACATTTCTTAAGTCATAGAGAGTTAATGTGACTTCAACTGACGGTACAATATGGAAAATATTTGGATGTCTACAAACTTGAAAGTACAATATGGCACTTCCGGAATACAATATATATTCTCTTGGATGATCACTTGATTGATTTCAAGTAATCTATAAGTATAATAAATGCACAATTTCTTTCCCTCTTCACTTACTGTTATTTACATTCATGCTCTGTTCATTACATCATAATACTTGCTGAGGGACGTAACAGCAACAGTGCCAGGTACTGTTCTTTCTAAGTCCCTGGGTGTTAACCAATGAAACTCTAAAGATTTATCATGTGATGCTCTAATTTTATATACTTTTTGTCCCATCCAATTTTCATATGTAATTATGCTTATTAAGCATAATGATATGACATATTACATACTTGTAACAGACAGTGCCTGTTTGTAGATATTGTTTTCATGTTCGTGCGTGAACATCGTCGGCGGGTGCAGCTAGCCGAACAGGGGATGCTTACTCTTCCTGGGCACCTGGTCCCACCTCTAGCTTGCTAGGGGTCTTTCGATGCTCAGTTTGGTGTTCTATTGTGATTACTGTTGAGATTATCGTCAGGATTTTCTTTATCTCATTTGTCTGGTCCATGCTGTAAATTTATCTGTTCTTAAATGATGCTATTGAATTTGAAGACGTGTAACATTTGTAAAACAAAAAATGAAAATAAGGCCGCTAATAGATGATTTTCACATTACCAAAGTAGACTTGAATTTTACTCAGGCCATGACCTGACATGACAATATTCTGTGACGTCAAAATAGAATTATGATGTCATAATAGAAAATAATGTCAAAAGTTGTGATGTCGGGTCTTAGAGCGTCTAAAATGCAAGTCCAACGGTAATGTGAAAGTGGTTTATTTTCTTGATAATGATGATGATTTTATGATTGTAGGTTGTGTTATACTTCATTATCTCCGCTGCCTGTGGTGGGTTGGATTGGCCGTGCACGCACAAGTCATAAGTCAAACAGCTACAACCAGTCTATCTACACAGACATGTCTTTCACATAAAACTAGTATGGTTTTTTAAAATCAACTTTCATATACTATGGAAACTGTGGTCATTAATGTATCCAATGTACAAGTGGAAATCTCACATTTAAACAGTCTTAAAATTATCTCCGTAATCTTGGACAGTGTCTCGATAGTTTCTGTGACAGTTGAGATGTTGACCTTTGGTGTTGGAAACCAACTTTTATATTTAGGTAAAGATATGCCGTAATATTAACTATATGATATAAGCACCACTCAAGGAATGATGGGAACTATCTGATTTCACCATGTGATATAAACCTTTACATATTTTAATTACCTATAAAGCTTTTTGGTGATATTGTGCTCTTTGTTGAACATTGATAGATCAAGGATTTCTGAAAAAATGTTCAATTGTTGTGGGGCACTTCCATGAAAGATAAAATGGATACCTTAAAAAACATTTTTACTGAGGTCCTAAGAAATTTTTAAAGGATCAATGATACTTTCCTCTGCGTTGTTATGACATATCTAATAAGCATTATCTGTTTGAAGCTTATTCGAAGAAATGAAAAATTCCATGTTTCAATGAGCATAACTCTGCATATACATGTAATTGAACAACATGACCCGTATTTGAATTTTACCTGTATTTCTAGGTGTAAAAGCTATATTTAAGAAATTAATTGATTCTCTTCAACAGTTATCCTTTAACATAAAATATTGCATTTCTCCCAGTATCAAGGGGCATAATTCTGCACATAATTGAGCAATATGACCCATATTTAAATTTGACCTGTAATCATTGTTGTAAAGGTAATATCCAAGAAATAAATACACCGTTCCAAATAGTCTTCAGCCAATCAGAAAAAAATCCATTTATTATTAGCTGATTTGCAGAACTCGGCTCCTTATTTGATGTGAGACTGGCGAGCGGGCGGGCAGGCGTCACCAAATGGTTGTCGGACTATGCCTAGTGCAATGAAACTTCATACACTTACTCACCATGAGTCAAGGATGGCTCCTGTTGATTTTGGGGTCTAAAAGTCAAGGTCACAGGACTCTGATAATTGTAAATCATATAAGAGCATGTATTGCACCTATGATCTTGAAACTTGCCAGAAATAAAGTAGTGTCCTCTGTAGGGAAGTTTAATATAATAAATAACAATGAACACTCTATATCCACAAATTTTCGGCCACTCGGCCTTTATCAAGTGGAAAAGCACGAATACAATAATATTACAATTATGATCATGAAATTTGGCAAAAATGTTTCCCATGAGTCAAGGTCATAGTACTCTGATGATTCAAAATGGTTTCTGGATCATATTAGAGTATATATTGCACCTTTCACCATGAATCTGACCAGAAAAGAAACTGATTATTTTAGGGTCAGAAGGACACATTTCACACCATACACATAGACATCTACAAATCATGGAAATCCATACACATTTTAAGGGATGAAATTTTCAGACGGAGTAATTTTTCCATAGATTAATATTTTATGTCAGATTACTGATTGTTAAATCCACTTGTAGCATAATTTACATACTGTATTTATAGAACCTGTCTATATATTGTAACATTTTATGTCAATATCCATGTAATGTCATATATGTACATACACGTAGCTATTCTATTTAAATCATGATTTATTTATGAAATGCATCTGACTATAAATAAATGTACATAATGTAGATATAAATGTTCTCATTTATTTATCAATGTGTGCTTGAAAATATCATTGAATTTTTATGGCAAGCCAATGTGGACAAAAATAGGTATTTTATAATATTAGAACTTCATTTTCTTTTATTAGAAATTTATTTCTTAATATTAGAAATTTATTTCTTAATATTAGAAATTTATTTCTTAATATTAGAAATTTATTTCTTAATATTAGAAATTATAGTAGGAAATTCTAATATTAGGAGATCAATTTCTAATATTAGAAAATCAATTTCCAATATTAGAAAATGGAATATCTAATATTAGAAAATACCTATTTTTGTCCACTTTTGCTTGCCATAAACTTCAGCTTTACTGGTCATAGAAGGAGGATAATGCAGCAAAATGTTGTTTGGCATGTGTCTGTTTGTAAACAGCTCTTGTGAACCAAACACATCCAAAACTATAAATGATAGAAACCTAATTCTTTTTACAATCATGTAGTTGTGCACCTGATATTTAATTCGGCCCTTGCCCCCAGGGTCATAGAACAAGAGGCCCATGGGCCACATCACTCACCTGAGTGGAAATCTGACAGTGGTTCTCGGCTTCTGAAAAACTTACACAATGAGAGATGTATCAGAGATAGAGATATTCATTATTTTCAAAATGAAAACTAAATATATTATAAATAACAAGAAACACTGTCTATAATTTGGAATTGTTTAGGTCGTGTCACACAGCACTTGCGCATGAATTATGCATGAATTACGTCCAAAGTTTGAGGTATACGCGGAGATATAACAAATACATGCGCTAAATATGTAATACATAAGTTTTTTTCAAGCGCAATATATGCATTTCATAAATTTTTCAAGCGCATTTCATTCGTAGTGTTGTGGGTCATGTATTATTTTAGTTTTACTTTATGTGTAGGTACACATGTACTTAGTCATGTTATTTAATGATTTCATAATAATTCTTTCTAGATTTTACTATGTCATGTTTATCTCATTATAGAATATTCCAGTATGTTCTTTGTTACATCATTATCATCACATGACTGTGATTTCTAGAATTTACTCTATTGTTAATCATGTGTAATGAGTCATTGTTCTAGAAGCTTCTGGTTAATTCATTGGTATTAAGTATAAATACTTCTGAGGAACTGTGTTAAGGGACATTCGTACACATTTGTAGACACGATTCATTCATCTATTCTGATATACTGGGACACTTTATTTGTTGAGACTTAATCCATTTAACAACGTTTGGACACCGATCTTTCGAGAACGTTTGTGATTACCGGAAACCAAACATTCGATAGACTTTGTGGACCATAACGGACACTTTGATCCGGACATTGTATTGTAAGTTGTAATCATTGTATATATATATATTTTGTACATAATTAAACTTGTAAATTTATATTCAGTCTTTGTCTGATTTTTGCTGGCGTTTTGGGGTATTCTGACCCATAACAGAATTGGGGGCTCGTCCGGGATAGTAATCTCTGCGTACTTGCATTTTTACGTAAAAGTTCGTTTTTTGAAAAAAGGAAAATTCTCCAAACTTTTGCCAGCAGAAATCAATCATGGTATTTTCGGTCACTGAATTTTTTAAATCGCCGACTGTAGATGAGTTCGAATCATTGAAAAAAGATGATTTGATTGGTTTAGGTCTTCACTTGAAGTTAGATGTAAAATCTTCTATGAGAAAACAAGAAATTAGAAATATTGTGGCTAAAGAGCTTTTAGCTAAGGAAATCTTTTCGTCATACGATTTTCCTGTTGAACCTGTTTCAAGCGAAACCAAAATGTCAAAATATGAGTTTGAATTAGAGAAAATGAAAATACAATTACAATTTGAAAAAGAAGAAAAAGAAAGACAATTTGAAAAAGAAGAAAAAGAAAGACAATTTGAAAAAGAAGAAAAAGAAAGACAATTTGAAAAAGAAGAAAAAATAAGACAATTTGAAAGAGAAAAGGAAGAAAGAGAGAAACAGGAACGTATGCACGAGAAAGAACTCCAGTTTGAGTTAGAAAAGTTAAAGTTAGAGAAAAGCGCTAAGGAAAATCCTGTTCCTTCGCTTGTCAAGTCTGAATTCGACGCCGCCAAAAACATCCGATTAGTACCAAAATTTCAAGAAAAGTCCGTGGACAAATATTTTCCACATTTTGAGAAAATCGCGGCCAATCTGAAGTGGCCACGTGATTTTTGGCCAACTTTATTACAAAGCGTACTTATTGGCAAAGCGGCTGAAGTGTACTCGGCGCTCAGTATTGCTGAGAGTTCAGACTATGACAAGGTCAAGGACACGATTTTGAGAGCATATCAGTTAGTACCTGAGGCGTACAGACAAAAGTTTAGAAAGTACAAAAAGTTTGAAAATCAAACATATGTTGAATTTGCTCGAGAAAAAGAAGATTTATTTGATCAGTGGTTTCGATCTAAGAAAATTCCCAATTCATTTGACAATTTGCGTCAAATAATTCTGATAGAAGAGTTCAAAGAGTGTGTACATCAAGATTTAAGAACTCATTTGGAAGACAAAAATGTTAAAACTCTTGAAGAAGCCGCTGTTTTGTCTGATACGTATGCTCTCACTCATAAGAAAAATTTTGTGTCAAAAACTCAATCTAGCGATAGTGCTATAAAACGTCAGATTTTCCAAAGAAAAATTTACAAGAGTCTCAGTCGTCCATTAGTTCCCAGTCACCATCTCAAGGTGGTTCTACGTCCGGTCCTAGGTCCGAGCGTTCTGAGGCATCCCCAGGGGTGGGGTCGCTTCCTACATGCAATTATTGTAAGAAAAAAGGTCATGTTATTGGTGAGTGTTTGAAGCTTAAGAAGAAAAAAGAACTTAAGTCACAGGCCTGTGCGTCTGTTAGAAATGATAGGAAAGCCTTAGATTCGATTTGTTCTGACACTCCTGAGATTCAGGGTTCTAAGTCCAGTTCTGATGATTTTGTGGAGGATCATTATAAGCCCTTTTTGTCACAGGGATTTGTTTCACTCAGTGATTCTAGCGAAGCGTTGCCTGTTCAGATTTTGAGAGATACTGGTGCTGCCCAGACTTTATTGTTAGAGGGTTCATTGCCTTTGTCTGAGCACACTTTTACTGGTAGGTCAGTTTTATTACAGGGTGTGGAGCTAGGCGTCATTGATGTTCCCCTTCATAAAATTTATTTGAAGTCAGACTTAATTACTGGACCTGTTATCGTAGGTGTTCGACCTACTCTTCCCGTTCAAGGCGTTTCCTTGTTGCTTGGCAACGATTTAGCTGGCGGCAAAGTTGTAGCCGATCCGATTGTTTGTGAGAAAATCACGTCCGATGTCGTGTCCGATGATGAAGACGACGACTTGTATCCAGCCTGCGCAGTTACCAGGGCGATGGCCAGGAACAGACTAAAAGAGGCTGAGAGTACTTCTGCACTTAACGAGGACCATCCCTCCAAAAATATAGACCTTTCTGACACATTCATGTCTACCATTGATGACAGCGTACCTGAGACGTCAGTACCACTTCATGTTGACAAGTCTCCGACGGTGCCTGGTGATGATTCCCATCCGCCATTAGACAGTGATACAGATGCCTTAAGCCGTAAGCAGCTCCTCTCCGAACAAACTAAAGATCCGGAGATCATCCGACTAAGCAAGAGGGCCCTTCCCCGAGAAGAAGCGGACAAAGTCGGAGAGTGCTTCTACATACAAGATGGCATCCTTATGCGGAAATGGAGACCACCCGATGCACCCCCTAATGAAGTGTGGCAGGTCGTTCACCAGATAGTGGTTCCAGTAGCGTATCGCGGGGACATCATGAGTTTAGCTCACGACACACCCATGGCAGGTCATTTAGGTGTCAATAAGACTTATAATAGGATTTTAAGTCACTTTTACTGGCCTAAGTTGAGAAAAGATGTGTCTGAGTTTTGTAAGTCTTGTCATAGTTGTCAGATGGTAGGTAAACCCAATCAAGTTATACCACCTGCTCCCCTCCAACCCATTCCAGCCTTTGAGGAACCTTTTAGTAGGGTGTTAGTTGATTGTGTAGGTCCTTTGCCTAGGACTAGGTCAGGGAATCAGTACTTACTGACAATTATGTGTACTTCGACTAGGTTTCCTGAAGCCATACCTCTTAGGAATATTAAGGCAAAGACCATAGTTAAGGCCCTTACAAAGTTTTTCAGTTTCGTAGGTGCTCCCAAGGCTATTCAGTCAGATCAGGGTTCGAATTTTATGTCAGGATTGTTTCAGCAGGTTATGCATGAGCTAGGTATCAGGCAGTATAAGTCTTCTGCGTACCATCCTGAGTCCCAGGGGGCACTTGAACGCTTTCATCAAACCCTTAAAACTATGATGAAAACATATTGTCACCAGTATGGAAAAGACTGGGATGAAGGGGTTCACCTCGTGTTGTTTGCGGCACGAGAAGCGGTTCAGGAGTCCCTGGGGTTCAGTCCCTTTGAGCTAGTTTTTGGGCATACAGTCAGGGGGCCATTGAAGTTATTGAAGGAAAAATGGTTGACTGAGACTAGCGATTTGAATCTCTTAGACTACGTGTCTAATTTCAAAGAGAAAGTTATATAATGCTTGCAAATTGGCTCAAGAAAATCTCAAAACATCACAAATGAAAATGAAAACATGGTATGACAAAGATGCTAGAAACAGAGTTTTTAAACCAGGCGATAAAGTTCTTGTATTTTTGCCTATCCCTGGTCATCCTTTGCAAGCTAGATATTTCGGTCCTTATGAGATTGAGAGTAAAATTAGTGATGTTAACTATGTGGTTAAGACACCAGGTCGGCGAAAAGAAAAAAGAGTGTGTCATGTTAACATGTTGAAAGAGTATTTTGATAGAAGTGACCGAAATTTTGTAAAACCAGTTTCCACTTTGGCCAATGTAAATACATTAGAAAATTGTGTTGAACCTGAATGTAATGAAGAGACTGTCGAAAAGACTTCGCTCAAAGTGTCCGTTTGAAGAATTCTGAAATTCTGACAAATCCGGAAGTGAAACTCGGACATCTGACCGTGCATCAAAAAGAGGAAGTGCACCAATTAATGCGGGAATATACGACCATCTTTCCGGACGTTCCAAAAAAGACGAATGCATCTCATCATGACGTCATTGTAGGTGATGCGTCACCTATCAAACAGCATCCCTATCGGTTAAATCCGATAAAACTTCAATACATGCGGAAAGAAATTCAATACATGCTCGAAAATGACATTATTGAACCCAGCAATAGTGATTGGAGTTCCCCATGTATTCTTGTTCCGAAGCCAGACGGAACTTACCGATTGTGTACGGACTTTAGAAAAGTCAATTCAGTCACCAAAACTGACTCTTATCCGATCCCACGAATCGATGACTGTATCGATAAAATTGGCAGTGCAAAATTTGTCAGTAAATTTGACTTGCTTAAAGGCTATTGGCAGGTCCCGCTTACCGAGAGAGCCAGAGAAATATCGGCATTTGCGACTCCAGATGGGCTATACCAATATAAAGTAATGCCCTTTGGTATGAAAAACGCACCAGCCACATTCCAGAGGATGATTCATTCGCTCCTAAATCATCTCGAAGGATGCGAGGCGTACATCGATGACGTCATCATCTACAGCGACACCTGGGATGATCATCTCCGAATCATGCGTACCTTCTTCGACATACTGGCGAAAGCAAACCTCACAGTGAACCTTGCGAAAAGTGAATTTTGTCATGCGACTGTAGAATATTTGGGTCACAAAGTAGGTCAAGGTTTTGTTACTCCTATCATGGCCAAGGTGGAAGCTATTTCAAAGTTCCCGATTCCTACCAATAAGAAAGAGATAATGAGATTTTTGGGAATGGCAGGATTCTACAGAAAATTTTGTCCAAATTTCTCGTCAGTTGTTGGTCCACTTACCAATCTGTTACAAAAGAGAGTGAATTTTGCATGGACCAATGACTGTGACGAATCTTTTAAGAAAATCAAATGTGTTCTTATGAATAGTCCTGTCCTGTCAGCTCCAAATTTTGATAAGCAATTTAAGCTTACTGTTGATGCCAGTGACGTAGGAATCGGGGCTGCTTTGTTTCAAGAAAATGATGATGGTGTAGATAGAGTTGTTTGTTATTTTTCAAAGAAATTGACAAAATGTCAAAAGAATTACTCTACTATTGAAAAAGAGTGTCTTGCATTATTGTTAGCTTTACAACATTTTGATGTTTATTTGAAATGTTACTTTACATCCCATTCTTGTATTTACTGACCACAACCCTCTCACATTTTTGCACAAAATGTCAAACAAGAATCAAAGACTTACAAGGTGGAGTTTATTGTTGCAAGAGTACAATATCATTATTAACCATATCAAGGGCAAAGACAATGTGATTGCAGATGCACTATCGAGAGTTTCATGAGTGATTTTTGCAGAATTTACCACCTAAGTTTTCATTGACATTCAAACTTTTTTTAAGGGGGGAGGTGTTGTGGGTCATGTATTATTTTAGTTTTACTTTATGTGTAGGTACACATGTACTTAGTCATGTTATTTAATGATTTCATAATAATTCTTTCTAGATTTTACTATGTCATGTTTATCTCATTAGAGAATATTCCAGTATGTTCTTTGTTACATCATTATCATCACATGACTGTGATTTCTAGAATTTACTCTATTGTTAATCATGTGTAATGAGTCATTGTTCTAGAAGCTTCTGGTTAATTCATTGGTATTAAGTATAAATACTTCTGAGGAACTGTGTTAAGGGACATTCGTACACATTTGTAGACACGATTCATTCATCTATTCTGATATACTGGGACACTTTATTTGTTGAGACTTAATCCATTTAACAACGTTTGGACACCGATCTTTCGAGAACGTTTGTGATTACCGGAAACCAAACATTCGATAGACTTTGTGGACCATAACGGACACTTTGATCCGGACATTGTATTGTAAGTTGTAATCATTGTATATATATATATTTTGTACATAATTAAACTTGTAAATTTATATTCAGTCTTTGTCTGATTTTTGCTGGCGTTTTGGGGTATTCTGACCCATAACAGTAGCAAGTGGATTTGAGGATGAGAATACATGGACATACGCGAAAATGGATGCACAGATGCACAATTTTTTTCACTTTTTGGATTAACGTGATCTATGTTTAATTAACGTAGTTTTTACGCAGTTCTCACGTAATTAATGCGTAGTTCATACGCCTATTTGTGCAGTGAATTTAAGGTTCTTATGTAAAGTTGGCAATTTTCAGTACCGTCCAAACGTATGTCTTCATACCAGTATGTTAAACAAACCTTTTATGCATAAAGCACGCATACATTGCAGATGTATCACTTACATACTGCGTATACCGCTACGGACTACGCACAGAATTGGCCTTTCTGTGGATACAAATGTATGCGTTTTTCTTGCACAGTATATTCGTGTTGCATGCATAGTTTATGCGCAGCTTCTGTGTCGTTCTTATGAGATTCATCCGTTAAAATTTCACGTAAGAACCATCGAATTCTCCACTTATTCCGTGTATAAATCCAGATTTATGCGTAAATTGTGCAAAAGTTTTCCTTAAGTGGCTGTATGACATGGCCTTTACTTATGACACTGATTAAAAAACTTTGGGATTTACATGTAATGTTTACTTTACTTCTCTATTACCTTTTGAAATTACGTAATTACCTGGAAACAATCAATAAACATGTCCAAAACTTGTGGCTAAGTCAAAAACCCTCTGCAGCCATATTTATTGACCAATCTGCAATAAGGAGAAATCCCAAACTTGGTAGAGGAACTTGAGTACTTGCTTCCTGTAGGGTTTGGTGAAAGGACCAGAGCCACGAAGGGCAAAATCGGCCTAATTTGTCACTACGTTCATCTTTTATATTTTGATAATACCATATTTCAGCACTTCAGAACTGGCCAACTTTGTGATTTACGGCCTTGCTGAAGCAAAATATTTTAATGTGAATTGAGGGTATGGTATATTGTTTGCGACGTCATTTGACGTCATTTTCACATATGACGTCGCATAATGTCAGGACAAGTACCATGAATTACTAAGTATTAGAAATGATAAGAGATATTTCTACATTGAGAAAATGTGTGAAATATTAATTTAAAGAAAACATATTTTAAAAATTTCTATAAATACACTATGTGTACAATTTATTATGTACAATCCGTGTTTGTTTTGCCTTTGCTCGAAATCACAGGCTGAAAATGTTCCTCCTCGAACTACAGTATGCGTGTCTTCAATGTAATACTTTTACTTTTTGTATTCGTTTAAATCGCGTAAGATGTAAGCTGCATCGATCCACAAGAAATTGATGTCATTATTTATGATTATATGAAAAAAAAAAAACAAAGAAAGACTTCATGTTTACCATCTTCACGGATCCGATATGTTCAAACTGTCCTAGAAGAGTGTTTGGCTGTATCAGATCAGACAAGGGAATACCATGTATGCTTCTTCATTTTTTCCGAAAATTTCTGAAATACCGTTAAATTCAAAGATTTCTCGTAATAAAGTTGTCAGAATATCTCCAATCAAAAGCCCCTGAAATGAATACCCCTGTACAACATCAAAACACGGTTCTATATCTGCTGCAGATCTAGATAATTAAAGCATCCACTTAATTTTGCCGTAGATACACCACTGTCAGTGATGTATGAAGATGAACATTGATGTGACTCAATTTGACATCTATAATTATGTACTTCAAATTTGTTCCTATAAACTAGTAGGCTCAAATTACACGTATCAGTTTTAATCCAATTTCGCGGTCAGTTGCTGGACTAGACAGAGATATCGCTAAATTGAAAACCCCTTCCGTACACTTCGGTGCATATGAGACGATGACTCAATATAAATACGTACAGCTAAAACTCGAGTTGAAAAAATGATAAAAATAATGTCTTAATTCATTGCATGATTTTCCTTCTAAAATCAGTGTGTAATACCAATTTGCTAAGGTTGAGGCGGATACAGGAATTAGGGGGCGGGATATTTCTAACACAAAAGCGAAGGGTCCCATTCGGGTCAATGGTAGCGGACTTTGAACATAGAGAAAAAACGTTGGTTGCATTTGAATATTTCGTATTTTAAATTACTTTTCATGCTGTCCGTTCTTATCATGACATATATAATTATTGATTAGAGAAATACGTGTGACTCTTCTCACATGTATGTGCTAGTACTAGTATAAGTGTTGGGCATTCGGATGGTAAATCATATCGATAAGCGGAAATAATCAGCATGGGCATAACCCATTATTACTATCATCGGAAAATTCAAAACATTTCTTTTCTTCATTTTGCAACCTACAATGAATTGAAATAAACACCAAATCATTATTTCTTTGAATAAAATTGTTTTATTGAGTAAAGCACTTTCGATCACAACTACTATGATACCCTATCAATTCGTTCAAGCTTCTTTTCTTGAATACCATGCAACAGAAAATGTCATACACTAGTATGTACTTTGAAGTACAAGGAAAAATATAATAGTATAAAAGGGAAAGTGCACGAATTATCAAAACCAAGACTACTAAATTGGAGAATTCGGTAATCAGCGATGTCGGCGACAATCGCGTTTGATTTTCAACATCGATTAGTAATGTTCATCGCTGGCCATTCAACGACCGACAATCGATCGTCAGCGATAATCGTTCCATAACTAAACTAATATCCGTTGCCATGACTCCCATTCTGATACATTTTAGTGTCATTTTGTGTGAAGAGAGAACATTTTTCAAAGAAGTGTAGATCTATTTACTCCGATTAATCGAGTCTCACAGATAGAATCGATAGTCGGCGAGTTGGATATTTTAGAGACGATAGCGACGATGACTGCGACTATCGTTACAGTAATACAGCGTGTATTAATGTGAACAAGATAGAGATCGAGGTATGAAATACGAATACATGTACGTAATGATTCGCGCTTAGAGGAATGAAAATTAAGGTACGTTACAAGAATAAGAAAACCACTGATCCAAATTTGCCAGAACAGTACCATGAATGTGACAAAACGATGTCATAGATGCACAACATTTTTAATTTCTGGATCGATGGACTATAGCAAAGGTGATTAACGTTCGAATGTTATGAATTGCAGCGTTCGCGTTCTTTTTAAGAATCAAATTTTTTCTCTCACATTTTTGCAATATCGGATGATTGGCGAATCTAAAGGGAGGGATGAGGTCAGGGCGAGAAGGGGAGCATGTTCTAGACTCTCCCCTTTTTGCGATCAACATTTTTTTAATGACGTGATTTTTGTTTTCAGAACTTGATGATAAACATGATAAAGCTGTTATAACAGTACGGTGTCCTTGAAAATAATTAATTTTACAAAATTCTTAAATGCAAAATCTTTCTTTTCATATGAAAGTTTCAGTTCTCATTTGTATAAATTCAAATTTTCAGGCGAATCTAACGCATACATTCGCTGCTATAGCCGTTTGAAAACGTCATTTTTAATTTGGGGTGCGCAGCTCTAATTCATTTCGCTGGCGCCACCTACAATGTATTGTGTTTTTATAATAGAGGTATGTGGAGATTTAATTTTTAAAAATTCGACAATATTATGGTCGTTACTGCATATTTTCAAATAAAACTTTTTATGTCTTTTTTTTTCTCATCCTAGATCCGTCGGAATAAATTTTACGTTTTCAATAAAATTTATTTTCAGGGAAATTGTATCTTTGAATAAATTATTATATCACGGTCTCATATCCCCTGTTATCCATTATATTGGGCGCTGGACTTTATATAACATCAAAATAAACGGACAGAGAATTGATCCAGCATAGTCTGAACCTCAATCAAAATTCGCTGGTTCGATATCGTTCGTCAATCATCTATTTCAAATTAATCATTTGATTTCAAGTTTTCCATCTTTTTTTTTAGTCCTTAAAAATCCCCACCTCCTCTTTAAAAGAATTAGATAAATAAATGTTTCCTCTTGGGTGTCCATCTATTCTGCTTCTTTGTGCTGCATTCATATTACGTCTTTCTTTTATGTTTCGAATTCTCATTATTTCAATCACGTTTTCTACCCCTTATCTTCCAATTTCTCCATCGTATAGGATAATTGTAGAAAGCCGGTGCATTTTTTGTTTACATATCTTATTCCCGTATTAGGAACATTTTAGAAAATACCATACATATATATAACAAACAAATAAAACGAAACCCCCAAAATCCCACATACATTATATATGTCTTCTTTAAAAGATTTTAAAATTATTCTCTTATTTTTTCCTCGTAGCATCACGTGTATACATACCGATATATACAGGGAAGACATAGAGTGGTTCAAAAGATTTAAGTATAAGGGAAATATGGTTCGTAACTACACGATTGCACAACTTGACATTTCAGGAAATTCATACACGTCAAATTGAATTTTGATGACGTCATTGGTATAAATGACGTCACAAATATTATCTACTATGGAGCAGTTTTCTGAAGGATTGGAATAGTTTGAAATAGATGTAAAAGTAATCACCGCCAAATTTATAAAATTTTACATAATTTTAAAAGCTTTCAGATTATCTACTACCTATCTTGAAATACAACTTCTCATTTTCATCGTCTGGGAAGTCTTTTTCATAACGTTCTAACCATCTTTGATGAACAATTTGTCAAGAAATGTGCCAAAAGAGAACTCATAAAAGTTTAATTTTCGACTACGACCGGACCTTCTACCAAAAAAATCTTCATCGAAATAATCACATGTATAATCAAAGAATATTTAAATATAATTATTTTTTTGGTAGAATGTCCGGCCCTATGCGAAATTATCGATCAAATTTCATGATATCTCACAAAAATACCGGAAATGCCAATCCTGGCTTGGTTTTGTGCTCTATATCTTCTTAAGACATGTCCGGAATCTCACAACTTCGCACATTTTCGACAGACAAATTGTTCTCCTTTCCTTTTGTTGATAATTTAGAAACATTGTCTGTGTTTGAAAATATACGAAAACTTTAGGCCGATATCGCCGTTCGTGGCTCTGGTCCTTTTGTACAGCAGTTGCAAAGAGAAGTCGGAAATGCGTGAGCCAATCAGAGCCCTCGGCGGACATATTTGTTGACTAAAGCTATAAAAAAACACAAATTTGGTAGAGGACCCTGAGTACATTTACTTGCTTCCTGTAAAGTTTCGTGAAATAATTTGCAGTGATTTCAGTAGAGAAGCCAAAAATGTGTCAGCCAATCAGAGCCCTCCGCCACCATATTTGTTGACTGATCGGCACAAAAACACTTTATAGAGGACTTTGAGTACTTAATTCCTCTTGTGAGGTTTTGGTAAATTCTGTGTAGTGGAGAAATCGAAAATGTAAAAAGTTAATGGACGGACGAAGGAGTATGACGGTGAGCTACAAAGGGTGTGGTCATCTTCATGTAATTTTTAGCACAAATCCTCTGAAACTAGAAATTATAGGAACCAGATTTTTTTTCTCCTTTCTCAACACGCATTGCTGCTGTGTGTGTGGATAGAAGACAATCAACGTCATAGAAACATCATACTCTACAGGGATGGGATAAAATCTAATGATTTTCAAGGTCAAAGGTTAAAGTCACTATATGGACTTGCTTGCCAGGGGATGCTACGCTTGCATTGTGTTGCCTTTATCCAGTAGTGTAGTTGTACACCTGATACTCATCCAGTATTGTAGTTGTACACCTGATATTCATCCAGTAGTGTAGTTGTACACCTGATATTCCTCCAGTATTGTAGTTGTACACCTGATATTCATCCAGTATTGTAGTTGTACACCTGATATTCATCTAGTAGAGTATTTATACACCTGATATTCATCCAGTATTGTAGTTGTACACCTGATATTCATCCAGTATTGTAGTTGTACACCTGATATTCATCTAGTAGAGTATTTATACACCTGATATTTATCCAGTAGTGTAGTTGTACACCTGATACTCATCCAGTAGTGTAGTTATACACCTGATATCTATCCAGTAGTATAGTTGTACACCTGATATTCATCCAGTAGTGTATTTATACACCTGATATTCATCCAGTAGTGTAGTTGTACACCTGATACTCATCCAGTTGTGTAGTCGTACACCTGATATTCATCCAGTATTGTAGTTGTACACCTGATATTCATCCAGTAGTGTAGTTGTACACATGATATTTATCCAGTAGTGTAGTTATACACATGATATTTATCAAGTTGCGTAGTTGTACACCTGATATTCATCCAGTGGTGTAGTTGTACACCTTATATTTCTCCAGTGGTGTCGTTTTACACCTGATATTTTTCCAGTAGTGTAGTTGTACACCTGATATTCATCCAGTAGTGTATTTATACACCTGATATTTATCCAGTAGTGTAGTTGTACACCTGATATTAATCCAGTAGTGTAGTTATACACCTGATATCTATCCAGTAGTATAGTTGTACACCTGATAATCATCCAGTAGTGTAGTTATACACCTGATATTCATTCAGTAGTGTAGTTGTACACCTGATATTCATCCAGTAATGTATTCATCCAGTAGTGTAGTCGTACACCTGATATTCATCAAGTAGTGTAGTTGTACACCTGATATTTATCCAGTAGTGTAGTTGTACACCTGATATTAATCCAGTAGTGTAGTTGTACACCTGATATCTATCCAGTAGTATAGTTGTACACCTGATATTCATCCAGTAGTGTTGTACACCTGATATTCATCCAGTAATGTATTCATCCAGTAGTGTAGTCGTACACCTGATATTCATCCAGTAGTGTAGTTGAACACCTGATATTTTTCCAGTAGTGTAGTTGTACACCTGATATTCATCCAGTAGTGTAGTTGTACACCTGATATTCATCCATTAGTGTAGTTGTACACCTTATATTTCTCCAGTGGTGTCGTTTTACACCTGATATTTTTCCAGTAGTGTAGTTGTACACCTGATACTCATCCAGTAGTGTAGTTATACACCGATATCTATCCAGTAGTGTAGTTGTACACCTGATATTCATCCAGTAGTGTAGTTGTACACCTGATATTTATCCAGTAGTGTAGTTCTACACATGTTATTTATCCAGTAGTGTAGTTGTACACCAGATATTCATCCAGTAGTGTAGTTGTACACCTGATATTTATCCAGTATTGTAGTTGTACACTTGATATCTATCCAGTAGTGTAGTTGTACACCTGATATTTATCCAGTAGTGTAGTTGTACACCTGATATTCATCCAGTAGTGTATTCGTACACCTGATATTCATCCAGTATTGTAGTTGTACACCTGATATTCATCCAGTAGTGTAGTTGTACACCTTATATTTATCTAGTAGTGTAGTTGTACACCTGATATTTATCCATTAGTGTAGTTGTACACCTGATATTAATCCAGTAGTGTAGTTGTACACCTGATATTTCTCCAGTGGTGTAGTAATACACCTGATATTTATCCAGTAGTGTAGTTGTACACCTTATATTTATCTAGTAGTGTAGTTGTACACCTGATATTTATCCATTAGTGTAGTTGTACACCTGATATTAATCCAGTAGTGTAGTTGTACACCTGATATTTCTCCAGTGGTGTAGTAATACACCTGATATTTATCCAGTAGTGTAGATATATACACCTGATAAAGTGTGTTACAAACAAAAGCTGCTTCAAATATTTAGTGAAATCACATTTAGTACAAGAAGCTCGCAGGAGGGAAAATAGCGTTTTTTTATGAATTGTCATGTGTATTTGTATGTGTGTGTGTGTGTGTGTGTGTTTTTTTTAATAAATATCTATTAAATATATTTTAATTTCTAAATTTATGCTAGAGGACCCCATGGGAAATAAGTTAATCATATGATTCACTTTAATGGGTTATCCTAGGTAGAGTTGTGATTTTTATGTGATATTGATAACTGGTCTGGTGATACACCATCGATTGTGATATGTTATTAACTGTGATAAAATCATGTGTGATATCTGGTAAATGTATCAATTTATCAATGTGTGCCAAAATATGATCCCATTATTTATTATTTTATGTTCATTATGTGATCTGTATATATATATAATGCTCTGCCTGAATAAAGAATAAATAAATAAATACTCATCCAGTAGTGTAGTTGTACACCTGATATTCATCCAGTAGTGTAGTCGTACACCTGATATTCATCCAGTATTGTAGTTGTACACCTGATATTCATCCAGTAGTGTAGTTGTACACCTGATATTCATCCAGTAGTGTAGTTGTACACCTTATATTTCTCCAGTGGTGTCGTTTTACACCTGATATTTTTCCAGTAGTGTAGTTGTACACCTGATACTCATCCAGTAGTGTAGTTATACACCGATATCTATCCAGTAGTGTAGTTGTACACCTGATATTCATCCAGTAGTGTAGTTGTACACCTGATATTTATCCAGTAGTGTAGTTCTACACATGTTATTTATCCAGTAGTGTAGTTGTACACCAGATATTCATCCAGTAGTGTAGTTGTACACCTGATATTTATCCAGTATTGTAGTTGTACACTTGATATCTATCCAGTAGTGTAGTTGTACACCTGATATTTATCCAGTAGTGTAGTTGTACACCTGATATTCATCCAGTAGTGTATTCGTACACCTGATATTCATCCAGTATTGTAGTTGTACACCTGATATTCATCCAGTAGTGTAGTTGTACACCTTATATTTATCTAGTAGTGTAGTTGTACACCTGATATTTATCCATTAGTGTAGTTGTACACCTGATATTAATCCAGTAGTGTAGTTGTACACCTGATATTTCTCCAGTGGTGTAGTAATACACCTGATATTTATCCAGTAGTGTAGTTGTACACCTTATATTTATCTAGTAGTGTAGTTGTACACCTGATATTTATCCATTAGTGTAGTTGTACACCTGATATTAATCCAGTAGTGTAGTTGTACACCTGATATTTCTCCAGTGGTGTAGTAATACACCTGATATTTATCCAGTAGTGTAGATATATACACCTGATAAAGTGTGTTACAAACAAAAGCTGCTTCAAATATTTAGTGAAATCACATTTAGTACAAGAAGCTCGCAGGAGGGAAAATAGCGTTTTTTATGAATTGTCATGTGTATTTGTATGTGTGTGTGTGTGTGTTTTTTTTTTTTTAATAAATATCTATTAAATATATTTTAATGTCTAAATTTATGCTAGAGGACCCCATGGGAAATAAGTTAATCATATAATTCACTTTAATGTGTTATCCTAGGTAGAGTTGTGATTTTTATGTGATATTGATAACTGGTCTGGTGAATACACCATCGATTGTGATATGTTATTAACTGTGATAAAATCATGTGTGATATCTGGTAAATGTATCAATTTATCAATGTGTGCCAAAATATGATCCCATTATTTATTATTTTATGTTCATTATGTGATCTGTATATATATATAATGCTCTGCCTGAATAAAGAATAAATAAATAAATACTCATCCAGTAGTGTAGTTGTACACCTGATATTCATCCAGTAGTGTAGTCGTACACCTGATATTCATCCAGTATTGTAGTTGTACACCTGATATTCATCCAGTAGTGTAGTTGTACACCTGATATTCATCCAGTAGTGTAGTTGTACACATGATATTCATCCAGTAGTGTAGTTGTACACCTGATATTCATCCAGTAGTGTAGTTGTACACCTTATATTTCTCCAGTGGTGTCGTTTTACACCTGATATTTTTCCAGTAGTGTAGTTGTACACCTGATACTCATCCAGTAGTGTAGTTATACACCGATATTTATCCATTAGTGTAGTTGTACACCTGATATTTATCCAGTAGTGTAGTTGTACACCTGATATTCATCCAGTAGTGTAGTTGTACACCTGATATTTATCCAGTAGTGTAATTATACACATGTTATTTATCCAGTAGTGTAGTTGTACACCAGATATTCATCCAGTAGTGTAGTTGTACACCTGATATTTATCCAGTATTGTAGTTGTACACCTGATATCTATCCAGTAGTATAGTTGTACACCTGATATTTATCCAGTAGTGTAGTTGTACACCTGATATTCATCCAGTAGTGTATTCGTACACCTGATATTCATCCAGTAGTGTAGTTGTACACCTGATATTCATCCAGTAGTGTAGTCATACACCTGATATTCATCCAGTATTGTACATGTAGTTGTACACCTGATATTCATCCAGTAGTGAAGTTGAACACCTGATATTTATCCAGTAGTGTAGTTGTACACTTGATATTCGTCCAGTAGTGTAGTTGTACACCTTATATTTATCCAGTATTGTAGTTGTACACCTGATATTTATACATTAGTGTGGTTGTACACCTGATATTTATCCAGTAGTGTAGTCGTACACCTGATATTCATCCAGTAGTGTATTCATTCAGAAGTGTAGTCGTACACCTTATATTTATCCAGTTGTGTAGTTGTACACCTGATATTTATCCAATAGTGTAGTCGTGCACCTGATATTTATCCAGTAGTGTAGTCGTGCACCTGATATTTATCCAGTAGTGTAGTTGTACACCTGATATTTGGTTGGTCCCATGATTCCAGAAAAAGGCTTTTGTCATTTTGTAAGGCACATACTAATTTCCAACATGACTTTAGATTTTTCTATGGAGCTCGTACTGGTTGAGGAAAATCAAAGAAACTATGTGCATTGGAAACAACACTATACAATGCCCATGGCAAAAGCCGAATCTCAAAACTGAAGACAAAAACTGAACAATAAAAATACAGGATTTGCATATATAATTTAAATTTTGAGAATTGGACATTGCAATTATATACCATTTTGGATGATAAGCTATATGTTGCACTGATTTTGACGTCATTATGACGTTACAATCACACCGTTATGTGGCGGATTCAGGGGGGGGGGGTTGCGGAGGGGGCGTCCGCCTCCCCCCCCCCCCCGGTACTGACCCAAAATTTTCCAAAAACAGGTATATTGGCTCATTTTCAGTAAAAATCTGCAAAATTGGCGCCCCTTGACCTCCCGGCAAAGGGGGCGCTGGATCCGCCACTGAAATATTATCAATATATTTCGTCCCCGTGTTCGCCCTCATCAATCTATCATGCATTTTAGTGGATTTTTTTCAAGGCAATAAAACGTCAAAATTTAAATCTACAATGGATTCTTCTGTTCAATGGTTACAGATTCGTACAGTACATTAAAAATTTCAACAGTTACTTAATTACTAGTCTACCTTAGGAAAATTAAAGTTAAAACGAATGATGAGTACACGTTTGTAAACTTGATAACGAAACAAATTACACATTTTTACTGGACGTGAAATTATTACAGAGCTCTGGTCAAAATTTAAAATTAGCCGCTCGCATACGATCAAAAACAAATATTAGTGTCGAAGTTGATGAAGTTTCTATCATCTTTGGTAAAAGTATTACTTTAAAAATACAGCTATTAATTATATTATACTTGCTAGTAAACAAAATATTTACATCAATCTAAAAAGGAATGTTTCCTTCGTAATTTATCTGAAATTTGAATATGATATTTGAAAATTACATTATTGAAAAAAAAAAAAATCGGAGGGATTTTCTTAAATTTTGGACTCCCTGGAAAAATATTTTCGAATAAAATATATTAGTAGGTTTTAAATCTACTAAAATATATAAACACATAAACAAATCGGGAAGATTTTAAAGTGGATGTCATTGTAGATGGCGCCACTCTTATTATTCTTGGTGGCGTCTCAGGCGCGTATCTCTGTTCATATTTTGTCTTTACAAAATATTGCGCTCATTATACATCTTCATTGTGTATCCATTTATTTGCAAGGTACCAGAAAATGTTTAATCACATAACATTGGAGTACGTAATAATCGTGCTCATAAAATGTAAATTGGAAAGAATCGCTGACATGGACAAAGCTATTTCTGCACCCTCCTCCCCTGTAAATCATCCCGGAGCGTTTACTGTCGGTCATGCACTTGCTCCTTCCATTGTAATGTAGTAAATGTCTCTAGCTGCTCGTCACAAGTGTTGGCTAATATTGGGAATTAGTCAATAATTGTAAACACATGACGGCTCTAACCATTGTTTACTGGCCAGTAGGCAGTACACGCGGCCGTTGTTTACAAAGCTACCGGTCATAAATCCTTGACCTTTGTAGGAAACCGTGGACGCGTGTTTTATCACAGTCAAAGCCGCTTTGTTCAGAGATTTGGTAATAGCTACAGTACTATTCTAACAGACGATAACACTGGTAAGTATGCATGATATTTATTATAGCTATCTGTTTTGCATGACAAAGGCAGAAAGGGGGGGGGGGGGGGGGAGGGTTGCTAAGATTGCTTCCAGTCGGAGGACAATTAAACTCAATATCAGTGTGGATTGTCAGGAATTAAACAGTTAAACCTTTATTGAAATCCGCACTGGCACTGAGCATGCTCCCTGTGTAAAGATTTGTGAGTTTTCTCGTGCAACGAGGTTCCCTTGACTGTACGTCGTATCTCGAGCATCCTATGGGTCCAATCACCGGTTTCTTCATTGGCACGTGCAAAAATATTGCGCAATCATACATGTATACAAAGGCACGGGGGGTGTAAGGGGTGGGGGGGGGGGGGTGCTTATGTAATTTTTTATCGAAAAAATTTGCTCGGAATATTGATGAAAACACGTTAATTTGCTGATGATATGAGAGAAAAAAATCTTGCTCTTATAAGACTTTTTTATATGTACAAGCTTTGAAGGAGAAAATACATCAAAAACTTCAGTTTTGCACAAATTTACACCAAATTAATATTGTGTCCTAATTGTGCTGATAGGTTTTGAGCCCAAAGTCATAAAACAATATTTCATTATTTTTTTGTGTAAAATGTAAAAAGAATTGCAGTAAATCAAGACATTGCAATCATTATATATCATTCTTTTGCTTTCTAAATTCTATTGATAATGAAATGAAACAAATTTCTGTCAAATTTCACATAGTCACATAATTTGAAAGTGCAACTTTGTTTTTTATGCTTGTTTGTTTTTCCCCCTAGCTGGCTGGTTGCTTTCTCAATTTCAAAAGGACACAAAACAGAATAAAAACAAGAAATGGCCTAATTTTGGAAAGAATAACACCCCACCCCTCCCCAGAATATCAAATGGAATGTGCCTAAGCTCAATCTCGCTTTATTACACTATATATCAATTACTGCAGCTTCCATAGGAAACTAGTCTCAAGGTCATGTTAGAATAATATGACAAGACCATCTTAGACCGTGACCTATGGCAATGTGACCTTGACCTTGAAATTTAACATATTTGATATGTAGATATTTTAGGGCTTAAAAGTTAGACCATTTATCCTAGACCATGAACTTTGACAATGCAACCTTGACCTTGAAATTTGACCTTTCTGACATAAGCAATATCTCTTTAGTTTAAACATATTTTATTTCTCAAAATACAGAAATGGGAAATGGGCAACAGTTTCCCAACATTACATTTTTCCTTTCCAGGCAATATCTTTTGAACTATAAGTGGCAGGGCTTAAATATTTCACATGTAGATAATTCATCCCAGACCACGACCTTTGACAATGTGACCTTGGCTTTAGTTTTCCGCACTTTTTAAAAATTTTGTTGCATATATTGAGCCCAATTTTTGGTAATGTGAATATATCTCAGTGTGATACAGATCAAGGTCAAGTTTTTCCTTGACAACTAAAAACATTTTGATAAAATTTGTAATCTAAGATGAAGAGATTAATATATTTCCCCCTGTCTCCTAAGAAAATGGTGCTTAATATAAGATTCTTTTGCTGATAGAAAAGTGAAAAGTATCAAAATATTTCAGAACACCTTTTGGTAATATATATCACTATGCTAAGGCTGCAAATGGGTACACATGTGAGCATTGTGACCTCTTGGGCCTCTTGTTTTACATTTTGTTTTATTTTCTTGTCCTTTTTATTCTGATAATATGCTAACTTCAATGGGCCATCATCTTTACAAGTTACAAGTTTTTGATATTGAGGCATATGTCCAAGTGATCTTGACCTTGAACTCTGACCTTATACTAGCTTTTTGTGCCCCCAGAGTCGAAGATTCAGGGGCATATAGTTTTTGGCCTGTCCGTCTGTTTGTCTGTCTGTCTGTTTGTCCGAAAAACTTTAACATTGGACATATTAACTTTTGAATGGGAAGTGATAGGGGTTTCATATTTCACATGTGTATTCCTTGTGACAAGACCTTTCCATTGATACCAACATTTTTGACCCTGTGACCTTGACCTT
Organism: Pinctada imbricata; assembly: GCA_033119305.1. NCBI lineage: Eukaryota > Metazoa > Mollusca > Bivalvia > Pterioida > Pteriidae > Pinctada > Pinctada imbricata. The sequence goes on along the minus strand of VSWD01000006.1, from coordinate 193,615 downwards.
GTCCTTTGACCTTCTTTTCAAAAACTTCAACATTGGGCAAAACTTTTGAATGGTAAGTGATAGGGCTTTGATATTTCACAATTGTATTTCTTGGCACAAGATTTTTCCATCGATACCAAAAATGTTTAACCAAGTGACCCTGACCTTGACCTTTCACATACATGTATGTAACAGAAAATAGTGTTTATACTAACAAAGATGCTACCAGGGGCATTCGTGTTTCACAAACACAGGCTTTATTGGTTTAGAGTTTAGATGTTCTGAAAGCAGATTTGCCATAATGTGTAAGTGATAGGGCTTTATATTTCATACACACAATCACCAAAACATCTACTGCATTCTGTTATAGGACTATTGACTCACTGTCTTTGCACTAGTGTTCTTATTTTAGCGCAATCAAGTTTTAGCGCAATCAAATTTTAGCGCAAACAAGACGAAAATGGACAAATTGACATAAAATTGATATATCATGAATTAGCACACTTGTCTTTCCTTCCTTTATAATCTATTGAAGTTCAATAACTTAGCGTAGTCTTTAATTAGCGTAGTCTTTATAGCGCTAACTTCGCTAAAATATGAATCCCGCGAAAATAAGTACAGTAGTAACTTTGAACTCTGACCTCATATTTGTGACTTTGTCAAGGAGATTTAGGTTTTTCTGAATTTGACAAAGGGGTAGGGCCATGAAGCCCGATATTGGCCCTAATTTTGAACATTGTACTTCATAGAATCTTTAACTGTGATTTGACATTTCGAAACGTTCTCTACTGAATCACAAATCTATCTTTCGTCAACATTGCGTTTATCACTAGCTTTTAGCCCTTTGAAAACACCGAAATTGGTCATATTCCGCAAAATTGATGCAAAAACTACATATTTCTATAAAATTAGCAATGGCCGCATGCATTAACTAGGAAGAAAAAATTTCATGTCAAAGATTATCATTATATCCTTTTGTCCTAAACGTTTTATCTGAGTTAACGCATGCGGCCACATTGAATTCTTCCACAAAAGACAAAATTCCAAGCAATTTTCCTCATATTTTGTCAATAACGTCAAAATGACGTCACTTCATGACGTCATTACAGTTAAATGGCACCATGTTTGGTGATATTTTTCTTTTCATTAAAAGCGGTGATCATTCGTGTATTTTCATGAGAGATATCAACTATTCCCCATGAAATTTATATCTAGAGAAAAATCGAGAGCCCATTTAGGGGTCTCGTGGCCCTACCCCTTTGTTATGTTACAGAGAAGTATAGGGAAATGGATAGAATATGTCATCACTTACTGAATGCTCTTTTTACAGTTTGAGAGTAATTTTGGGATGATTTAACGAACCTCTAGTGAAGAAAATGGATGACGAGGAGAGAAATAAGAAAGAAAATGAAGAAGAGAAAGATGAAGCGTCACATATTATACCTGAAGATGTCATTGTTACACATGGTAAACCTGAGGACGTCATCGTTCAGGGCTTCGACTCGGAACGGAAAAGTGTCAAGATAAAAGACGTCACAGATTGTGCCTCTGTAAGTATGCCATTTGTTATAGAATAAGTGTCTTAATTTGTGCTTTGTTATGGGTTATAATGCAATGCACAGCAAGTTAATTTATTGTTCATCTAATGTGTGTTAGCGAATTTCATGCCATAAATGCACTTGATGTGTGTTCCACTCCCTTAACAAAACACAAATTATGACAATTATGATTTTATATATATGCTGTGTAATTGACTGTTTCAAAATCTTCTTTTCTGAAATTGCGTTTTTCCGTGTGTAGATCGATCACTGCAGTTTTAGTTTGCAGGTTAATAGAACAGCGGTCACAGCATGTTAATGCCATGTTTCGTTAGAGCTTACAGTATATGCATTGATGTCATTTTTCATGTTTTCAGACATAGGGAGAAAAATAAGGGAGAAAAGTCTTTGTGTCTGTGATTTGCTTTTCTCCCTATGTCTGAATATGTTAAAAATGGTTATTATCTTTTGATCAAGACTGAAGTGAAGCAGCACGTCAAGTCTTTTATGACGTCATAGTCATCGTCGCACGTGTAGCTTATCATCCACCCCCCTTTGGATGATCGAGTTGTCATTTTGCACTTTTTATGAGGATAATTGTGTGAATATTGGAGAAATTTGGTCATAATGTTCTTTTATTCTTTTCTCTCTAAGTCACTTATGCTGCTGTACTTTAGTTTATTTTCATCATTATACATGTAAGGTAGAGAAATCCTTATGTGGAAGAATTTTAAAATTATGTTAAAATCATGCACACATGCTATACGGGACGTGTCATGTGGTATATGATAAGCCTTTTGTCACTATATTATGATACATATATTTTGTACCACAACAGATAGAGTCATATGTTACAACACATTGATATATATATTGATTAATTGCAATATTTAATAAATTTGTATGGTATCGTGATACAAAATGCGTATCACAATAAGTTCCACTCTTATAGATTAGATTATATGAATGACTTATGGAATCGCTTTGAATTTAATTAGTTTAATCGAAAATGAGGAGCCCATGGTCCACACCGATCACAATTGAAATGAATTATGACAAAAACAATCAAAATGATTCAATGACTTGTTTGCGTATTTTTTTCAAGCAAATGACATTGACAATGTGAAATTCAATGAGAAATTATTCAAAACAGTATATGGACAAAAAAAGATGAAAATGAAAAGAAAAGAAAATATCATAATATAGCTATAATGAAATATCGCAATATATCGCTGATTCACTTTTTGTGTATCGTCTCACCACTACTTAGACTTCTTGACAGATCTCTTAGGAAGGTTACTGAGCAGTAATATGTCATACATGTATATTTCATAGGATGCCGTGTCCCACCCAGCCATCCTTAAGGCAGACTCTGTCCTGGATTTCCATGCCAGTCAGTTTGACAGGGATGATTCATTCGGCTATAACGTCGAAGACTATGAACGCACCATCACATCACTGGGAGGCGTGTCAGTCGACTCCATGGACAATACCGTCCTAGACGAGGCTCCCTTTCCTTGTGGAAGTTTACAGTTTGAGAATGTAGATGATACGTCTGGGTCAGACATAGAGGTTTGTTATTCTTGTAAAATATGTATAAGGTTTGTTTGAAAATTGTCTCAATATTTCTTAGAATCTTTTGATAATATAAACACATTTTCTTGATAAACTTCATGGGTATAATTCTTTTCCCTAGGGTTTGATACTTTGTGTCATTTTTGACATTCCTTAGTTTTGCTGATGAATTGATCATTTGAACATAATAAATATAAACAGAATAAATAAAAGTATAACAATGGTCAAATTTTACTTTTATTTCATTTAATTCTGGTCATACTGTAAACGTGGTTATTTGCGCTGGGGGAAAATTTCGCGATAAAAATGCCTTTCCCATAGTAAGAATGTAGCGGGTATATGTTCGCGTGTTGGAAATACTTGCAAACTCCCTTGATTCGCCAAAAACATAAAAATTACCCCCAGGCAAAAATGTCCATGTTTACAGTAAGGTACATTAAAAGTCTTTATAAAGGAAAATGAACAATTTTTCTGGATAATTTTTCAAATTTCTTGGTTGCCCAAATGGAATCTAGAAAGAAAAGTGGGATAGCAATTTGTGCATGGGTATGTTGGTTTCCACTTTCAGATGAGGAAGCAATATGTGACAGTTGGTAACGACTGCAGTGCCGCTGACGTGTGTAGCTTTATGGGGACATACTGGAGAATGCATAATCCCAAAATAGTGGTTTCTATTATATCTGGTGTCAAACACTTCAAGCCGTGGAAAAATAAACATCTCAGAAAACAGTTCCAAAAAGGCATAATTAAGGTATCAGTAATCTTCTCATAAATGTGTCTAGAAAGTATTAAAATTGAAGCACCAGTTTTATCAGTTTGGACAACACAACAAGACAGTGTAAACAATAAAACAATATGAACAAAAACACAACAGTGTAAACAACAAAACAATGTGAACAACACAACAAAAACAGTGTGAATAACACAACAATGTGAACAACAAACAGGACAATGAATAAGACGAAACAGTGTAGAATCACAAAACATATTAATATTCCACAACAAGACAAGTGTAAACAACAAAAAAATGTGAATAACTCAACAAAAACAGTGTGAACAAAAACACAACAGTGTAAACAACAAAACAATATGAACAACACAACATGTGAACAAAAACACAACATTGTAAACAACAAAACAATGTGAACAACACAACAGTGTGAACAAAAACACAACAATGTAAACAAAACAATGTGAACAACACAACAGTGTGAACAAAAACACAACAATGTAAACAACAAAACAATGTGTACAACACAACAGTTTGAACAAAAACACAACATTGTAAACAACAAAACAATATCAACAACACAACAGTGTGAACAAAAACACAACATTGTAAACAACAAAACAATGTGAACAACAAACAAGACGAAAGAGTGTCAAATCACTATACATATTAATATTCCACAATTATAAGACTTTGAGAAATGATGATGAAACCCTATTGAACCATGAGAAATGGAAGTTAGTAAAATCTCTAGTGAATGCATATTTCAACGGAACGTCATAGATTTTCCACATAATATTTTTTAAAGGTTAAGGTCAGAGATTGGAAATGTTAAAAATCTTTGCATGTCCTTTATGGGCATATTTTTCAACAGAACTTCATTACACTAAGTATACAGTGATGTTTATATTATAATCGTCCCGACAACTGGTTCCCGAGGAGTTCTCCTGGATTAACGGATTCTTTGGATTACCAAATTGTATAAGATTTTTCATTAAATTTTAAAATTAACATGTTTAACATCTCTTCTGCAGCACAGATTTTCACGAAACCTTACATGAAGCAAGAACTCAATGTCCTCTACCAATTAAGTTTGTATTTTTCCTGCCAATCAGTCTATAAAAATGGCCTTGTAGGGCTCTGATTTGCTGACACATTTTAGACTTCTCCTCTGCAACCACTGCATACTGAATTTCCAAAACTTTACAGGAAGCAAGTACTCAATGTCCTCTACCAAGTTTGTGGTAATTTTTTGCTTTGGCTACCTCTTGTTTCATAACAAACAGACATTAAATTTTCAGATTTAAAAAATTCTAGTTCAGTAAAGTTTGCTGCGTTGTTATGCTGCAAATGGCAGGACTTAACTGATTTTAAATGTTTATTTATAGGCAGCCAATACAACAGAGATGTGGATTATAACAAACGGCGTGGATTACGGGATTTCTAAAATGATAGGGGAGGCAATTCAAGAAGAACGAGCAAAACGGAGCAGTAACAGAGCTCAAACGTCACAAGTAAAGGTGGAGGAAGAAAAGAAATTCACTCCGCTAACTCTGATTGGAATTGTACCGAAAACTGGCTTAAAATATGGCAGCTACTTTGAAGATTCTGTGAGTATAAAGGAATTATAAGCATCTTACTGGGTGGACTCTCATGCTATGATTGGTTTTTATACAGAAAAACAAAACATGGACCAACTATGGTGTATAATTGATTAACATACTTAACACAACTATACTGCTGTCTGTTCTTTAGTTCCTAACATCTTGTCCAGACAACACCTCCTCAAAGGTTATAAAACTTGAGTTGGTTTCACATGATAGGATGTGACTTACAGTTGTGCAACATAAGAAGGGTTCAAGAGAAAATCATGTCAGGACTTCTCCTCCTAAACTACAGGGGTTTAATTATTTTTAGGATGTGAAGGTGATAAAGAATGATGGTGTTTACAGTGAGGAGCAGGAGTTAAATCCTGACCACACCCATTTTGTGGTGGTAGAGGACCTAGATGAGAGGGAGAGGTCATTGTTCACAAATACTAGATGCTCCATAGAACAACAGCTCCAGTATCAAGTCAGTCGAACCAGGAAACTCCGTAAACTGTTTGGACTCGGTCGACAATGTAAGCAATACTGCATGTTTTTCTGTAAATGATGCCCTGTTCACACAATGGGTTTAATGGGCATTAAATCAGATTTAATGTGCATTAGATTTTAGCTGCATTCACACGGAGAATCTAATGCGCATTAGTTTAATTGGCATTAGATTTTGCTGTGTGATCGCAAAGCTAATCTAAAAGAAAGGAGGGGATCTCCAACAACACTGGGTTGCAGCACCAACAGCAAACCCCAAAACACCCACTGCAAAAAACACAAAACAGAAACACACATGGTACAATAAACGCCGAATCACATAGAAACGTCAGACATAATTGACTACACATAAACCAACGAGACAAATGGGCAATCTGTGGCGACTTAGGACGGCCATCTGCCATGTTATTAGCAGACGGTGTGGTTAACATGGATTATGTGAGAACAACCCTCCCACTTTTCCAATTACCAAGAGGTCTCGAAGAACGTGCAATTGTGGTGTAAAACAACCTCCTCACTGTCAGATGACCACACACAAACAAGACCGCAAAACGCAGAGGCCCCAGTGACACAGATGAATATGTAAATGGATATAAAAAGATGGCGTGCCTAATACAGTCTGTGCTCTGCCAACTGTAACGAGCTCATGTATGTTATCACCAGAGGAGTTCAACTGACATTCAGAGAGAACAGGTGGTCGGGGCCCTGTCTTCTCTAATTTGCATTAAATCTGGTGCATGCGTATATAATTTACTAGAATTTACGTTTACATCATAACTTCGCACTTTTAATCACCCTTGGACCTCAAAACATACATGTAGAGTAAGAGGTAAAAATACTTGATTTCATTCACAATGAACACTGTACTGCGTCTCTTAACTTATATAGAATAACATTGTATTATGACGTCATTTTACCTCACAATGATGTCATGCTATGCATGCATTAGCTGAACTTACAAAGAGGTAAATAATTATGAGAAATAAAACAACATGCATTCGACCCTGTTTCTATCTGAAGTATATGGCTTTCAGTGCAAATGTACCAAGAATGTGTCATGTGAATGCAATGCCAATCTCATTCGCATTAGAATAAAGTACATCAAGTCTAATGCGAATTAGATTAAATGAGCATTCATGTGAACAGGGCATATTAAGCCTAATAACTTATCATGAAAATACATGTAGATAGCTAGGAGCTGTACTAATTATGATAATAACTATCCAGCAGAATCTCATTATACAAACAGATGATGCTTGTATGTCAGTACTAGTGAAGTCTGCCCAAATATTAAAACATCTTCAAATTTTGTAGGTTCTGAGGATCAACAAGAAACCAAGAGGAGAGTGCCTGTAATAGGACTGTTTGTACAGGGATCCCCTCACTCTATAGACAACATCCTCTTCTATCTTAGTAACAAGATGCCGGTATTGGTACTGAAAGGAAGTGGCGGAACGGCAGACTTACTCGCTTATGCTTTTGAGGAAATGCAGGAGAGGTATCATTGTGTTTGGATTTATGACGTGTGAGAATGTTGGTGAATATGATTTATGACGTGTGAGAATGTTGGTGAATATGATTTATGACGTGTGAGAATATTGGAATGTTGGTGAATATGATTTATTATGTGTTAGAATGTTGGTGAATATGATTTATGACGTGGGAGAATGTTGGTGAATATGATTTATGACGAATAAGTTATGAAATGAACCATGACCTGTGGGTGCCATAGGATCGGCCAAAGCCATAAAAAAAATATGTGATGAGAACAAATTTCCCCTACGTTTGTCATATGGTCTGCTACACTGAGAACGTTTATGTCCTGCTCTGCTAATGGCATAATGCAGCTTAACAATGTCAGTACTATCATCTGCCAGAGGGTCATGTGGGTCAACAGTATCCCAGCTAGAGTGATCGGTGATTTTGAGTATTTTATTACGATGCTGCTATGCAAGCTTTTGATCTGACAAAATAGTCAATGCACTGGAAATTCCACCTTAACTACTTCGGATAGTTTTTCTAAGGCCTCCTAAATGGAAAAATGAATGTACTTTGTGGCCCTTGTGTTTAAACACAAATGGAACTTGGTCACCCTCATTATAATTGTACAGCATTTTTATTAATTATCTTCATTTGTCTTTATGCGGTTTCTATAGACTAGCAGCTAGCTCCGCCATTTACATGCAATACTTTATCAGCTAGCGAGCAAGCTAGAGTGCCGCAACTATCAAAATTATTCCCTATATACTAGGGACAATTACATGATTTACCTTTGTACACCCTTTAATATTCAAACACTCAAAATTCAAAATACTACATACCTTATGATTGGTCTATTAACAACAGAACCAATGGAACACTTCTTGTTATTTTTATTGTTTACTCAGGATTGATGAAGAATTCCGTGAACACATCATGAAGCCGGAGCTGATTAAGATGATCAGTAAACTTTACCCGTACGACTTTAAAGATAACGATATGGCAAGATGTGAGTTCAGGGACAAGATACTAGAGTGTGTGGATCTAGCTCAAGACGTAAGTATTTGTATGTTATCGTCCTTTGGCTTATGGATCCATTTAATACCACATGATAAGTAGGGCTGAGCCAATAAATCGATGCATTGTGATATGTAAACCGTCTTTTATTCATGAGCATTTTATTTTCATGATATTCGCAATGTCCTTCGATTCACGAATACAAAACGCCTCAAATATATCTCAATGCATGTATAGTAAGATACTTGCGTACGATCTCGTGAAAATAAAACCCAGCAAACCAGTCACCTGACGTGCGATCATGAACTTAAGAAGCTGCAAATAAAAGACATTTTACAGTATTTCATTTGCCTATCCAAGGATAGATACAGTCGTTGCTTGATCAATATCAGCATCTTAATATTCTTCAGTTGAATTTTCTTTAATATTTAGTCTGCATACATTTTTGTAGAAGGGAAATTGAAAATAAGGCTAGCATGACCAAATGCTGGATCAAATCTGCCATGTCGAACATCTGTACATTTTGGAATGCAGATTTATGCGGAAAACAGAATAAGATCAATATATGTTTTTTGCGAAATGTCTTTAAAAGATGCAGGGAACATGAGCAAGTTCTTTATGTTCGATGCCATGGTAAAAAACAAATTGTAATGCCATGGTAGAATGATTCCTTGCAACACCATTGTAGAATACAATATATATCATACTGATATGGTTGCATACAATATGTTGTAATGCCACGGTAGAAAATAAGATATTTTTATGCCATGATAGAATGTTATATCGTAACACCATTGTAGAATACAATATATATCATAATGATATGGTAGCATACAATATATCGTAACACCATGGTGACAATCATTCAAAGAGTTGTTGGTATGATATACATGCTTAGCCAAATCCAAATGTGATCAGTACCTTTACTTGTTATTGAATGTTTTCAAACAGGAGGAACAAGTTTTCCTGAATATAGTGAACATGCAAGGATGGGACGCCAACCTTAAGGAGCTTGACAAGTACCTACTTAAGGCGTTGTTTAATTGTGAGTATCTGCAGCTCTTGTCAGACAAGGTTAAGGTAAACCATAGGTGCACTTCAGAAAATATGTTCATTTTGTTAGACCATTCGTTTCTGTAAGCATTCCCCACTTACAAAATCTACCTTCAAATTCTTAGACCGTTGGAACTTTTGTGCAATGCATTGAACCAGCTAATATTTTGTTTCCTATTTACAAGCATGTGACCCTTGACCTCATTAATCATGCTTTGATATTCATTTGACCACAAACTCTACTTCGACATTGCATGTACTTTGCGTTATTATTGCATTTCATGTTCAACACATGTTTCATAATGCAGTAAAATAGGCAATGTAAGAGATCATATTGGTAAAGCATATAGTAGGGCTTTACCCAAAACCCTAGCATTTAAAGCCTTGCAAGGAATCACTCTTTTTAGGGAAATACCGATATTTTACCACTATGCAAAAATAGTTTAAGTCGTTTTACTTATTATATAATAACATTAGGGTCCAGTATATAACATAGAAAGGCAATTCCTATTCACAAAGAATATGTAAACATGGAAATTTTTGCGTGGGGGTCATTTTCGTGATTTTTGCGAATAGCGAGATTAATCTGCGAAAATTTCCCCCAAGTGAAATTATTCCTGTTGCATTCTTACAATGAGAAAGACATTTTTTTTCGCGAATATTTCCCCCACGCAAAAAGTCTTGATGTTATAATCGCGAAATTTTCCCCACGCGAAAATAACCACATTTACAATAGATGTCCACTGATCGTTCAAGCATACATCTAAATGTTGCATCTAGTTGGCTATTGTATCATCTAAACTTGACCTGTGTAAGTTTTGATGACTTAGTACATAGAAAATACATTTTAACGAGCTACTTTTATTTGTGTATTTTCTGTATTACTTTACCAACCAGCGATTGTGCCGTATGAGTCATGATATTTAATTGTTGCATATATTTTCTGTATTACTTTAATAACCAACCATCCACAATACTGCATGCACTTATGATATTTGATTGGTGTATCTTTATTTTCTGTATTACTTTACGCTGCATGCTGTCATGATATTTGATTGTTGTATATATATTCAATATTATGGCCCTGTCACACCTTCACTTTTTTGGGCAACACATGAGTACCGACCTTCAACACGCTGGTCAAGGTTTTGTTCGAAATTTCCTCAAGAAGCAACATTCTAAACGCGCGTGTAGCGACCTTATGTAGCGCATGGGTAGCGTTCTCCCAACGATCACGGCGTGTTCCCAAGGCATGAAACTAGCTTACGATTTACCTGTTAACGTTCTATAACGCATGCCCAACGACCTCGCAACGTTCGTCTAACGACTTGCCAGCGACCTTCCAACAACCTGTCAGCGACCATTCTTATTACTTGCAAACTGCAAGTATCTGATTGAAAAAAATAGTTTGTTTTCTATTTCTTCAGCCATTTTAAAAGAGACTTCGAGGAGGAAGGATGCCACTACAAAGAGATAAACGAAGAGGAGAGTACACGGACAAATCACAATGCCCCAACAGTGACCCTCTTCTCCCCGCCTCCTACTCTCCCACCCCATTTCGATTATGATAAGGTTTACTACATTTTTTTCTCTTCACGAATAACGATAAATCCATAATGTTGTACCAATGATTTAGAAGAGCTAGCTGTAAGTGTCTGTATAATAACTCATCGCCCGCCATTCTCAAATTCAGTTTTAAGTACTATTTGTATCAGCAAAACTTAATTATCAGAAATCATTTTGTTAATTCTATGATCAAAATACATTTAAAATGAACAAATCGTTAAGGTCGTTGTCAAGACGTTATGCACAAGCCAAGAATGTTAGGCTGTCCTTATACTGTCGTTGGGCACAGGTTGAGGACGTTAGGCCGTCGATAGAAGGTCGCTATGTGCGCGTTTGACATGCGCTCTGCTGTGGTTACATGGTCATTGGAATTTATCGACGACCTCACAAGGTTTTAGCAACTACTGTGTTACGACTGCACAAAGCATGGGAATGCATGCCTAGCAATGCTGGGCGACCTCCTAATGGCTACATAACTAACGATTGGACGTTTGGCATGCACAAAATTTTTCGACAACCACAACGCACGCCAACGTCCTTTAGCGTTCACCCAGCGACCACGCATGACCTTCAGCGACCACACAACAACCAGGCAGCGACCTCAACATTTTAGGACGTGTTGGAAAATTTACTTGGTCGTTACTCCTGTGTTGGCCAACAAAAGTGAAGGTGTGACAGGGCCTTTACCTTGCCATGATACCTGATTGTTGTATATATATTCTATATTACCTTGCCATGATTGTCTGTATTGCCTTTCTAACTAGCCACTGTGCTGCATGCTGAGCATGGATTCAAACGTGGGGCAACAATAAAACGGAGAAACACCCTCACTGGTATGTACCAGACACATCATGTACATAATGATCAACAAAAACAGTCTGCATATTTATTTCTTTTAAAAATACATGAACTAAAATAGAATTTTGTATAAAAGTCCTATAAATCCTATACACTACCCACCTTTAATTATTACCCACCTAATACAATTCTATTGTTTAAAAAAAAGTGAAGATTTTTGTTCCATTGTTTTGAAAATCTAAAGATTAATCATTCTGCTATTAATTCAAGTAAGTATTTTGGCTAAATCTTTGTTTTATTATTTTTGCAATTTTCCCCCAAAAATGTCAATTTTTCACATGAAAATTTTAAAGAAATATTCTTAAAAATTTTCCATTTTTGCATAAAGATAAATAATGCAAATGAAATTTTGCATGCATTTAAAAGCTCAGTAGAGAAAATAATGGGATGAGCTTTTCATGAAATGTCTAATGTTTATACTACCTGGATACTTATTTATGGTGGGTAGTGTATATTGGGTTCAAAATTCCGAAAACCAAATTGCCTAAAGCTGCTGCAAATTACTTTTACACAAGAATCTAAAACTCTAGAACCAAATGTAATATGGAACAACTGTTTGTAAATATCTACAGCAATGAACTATAATTTTAGCTCTACTGGCCATAGGGGATTGTAGTTTCCATCCCATTTGTCCATCTCACCTTCTGTCAGTCTGTCTGTTTGTCACACTTCAGTTTTCTGAATCTCTTTTTGCTGTTGTTAGAGATATGGAGCTTGTTAGCTGGAAAGTTTCTGATTTTAACATTATCACAATGATGGTGACACAATTTCTACATTATACAGGTCAAAACCTGAACTAATCATAAAAAATGACAAAGATGATTATTTTTACTAATTTGTAGGTGAAAAACTGAAGAACAAGGAACAGCTTTATAAAGATTTACAATTACTTCTGGACTGGAATAGACCAGATTTAGCTGAGAGTGAAATATTTCAAAGGGATGATGGAGGGAAAATCAAGGTACACTTTACTCACAGAGATTTATCATGCTTCCTGTTTGTAAGAGAAGGGGTAGGGTGTATATCACGGCTTGTAAGGGAGATACTGATTCTAAATTTTATATGATGATCTAGAATGAATTAATCTATCTGCCTATACCAAAGAAAAGGGGTTTTGATATTTATTAATCTATTTCTGAAGACTGAAACGATGACTTGTGAATTTTTTCAATACACTCCAAGTTAGGACATTTATATAACCCATAGTACATCAAGCAACAGGGAAGAGCGATAAATCCCTATGACTTTACTTAATTATATATATCTTCATATAAATAAAAACACAAATTCTCAGTTACTCAAATATTTGGCACCTTGGCCTTTATCAAGTGTAAAAATTGCAAAAATTTATTTATCTCTATTTAATTGGTGATGTCTGACTATTCAATTATTGATATATGACTAATTTTTGTAGTGATATCACTAATTAAATAGAGATATCACTACATGTTTGTATTTTCCATACTTAGTGAAAAAACAGTGATAATGATATCATTATAGTAGATTTAGATATATCAGTAAAAAAATTAGTGATAACGCTATTTTAAGATTGATATCACTAATTTGAATTATAAGTTCTGCCACTAATTAGTAAAGTAATACCACTATTTATTTCTAAATAGTGATATCTCTATTTAAAATAGTGGTAGCATATATCATGTATATTACAGGTCAATAAGTAATATATACCGTATCAGTAAGAGGTATTGTCACTTTACAATAAAAAACATAATAACTATTTTATGTTACAGGTCAGTAAGCATCTATTTGAGCAGGCGTTGTTGAAGAAAGACCGTGAAGATTTCGTGGAAATATTCTTAGATCAAGGCATGCAAGTACACAAGTACCTCAATCACAAGAAACTGAAGTTGTTATTTGAGAGGGCGGAGGATAGGGAGTTTTTTGTCAGTATTTGTATGGATAAAGTGCTGGGAAAAGATGTGGTTAGTACTTATAGTACCTTACACAGCCAATTGTGCCTCACATGAAATTCATATGAATTTCACATAAGATTCATGTGAAAAATATTTCACATGAATTTCATATAAATTTCCTTCAAATGAATTTCACATGAATTTTTCTAAGTGACCTTCACAGGAAACTGAATTCACATAACATCCATGTAAAAATCTTCACATAAATTTCATGTAAATCTCATGTTCGTGCTCGTTTCACATAAATTTCATGTGAACTTTCATGTAAAGTTCATGCAAATTTCACATGAATTTAATATTAGGCACAATTGGCTGTGTATGTATATTTCATGAATGAAAAAATACAAAATCAGTCAAAATGCATCATTAGCTCACCTCGACGAAGTTGAGTGAGCTTATGCTATAACCCCACGCGTCCGGGTCCGGGTCCGCGTCCGCGTCCGCGTCCGCGTCCGTGTCCGCGTCCGTGTCCGCGTCCGCGTCCGGTTAAGAAGTTTGGGGTAGCTCAGTATCTGACAAAGTACTAATGCTACAGTAACCAAACTGGCACAAGTGATTCATCTTTGGATGCTGAGGTGAACCCATGCATCAGATGCAGCATCTGACCTACATTTTCCGCTTGAGTGACTTGGTTAAGAAGTTTGGGGTAGCTCAGTATCTGACAAAGTACTAATGCTACAGTAACCAAACTGGCACAAGTGATTCATCTTTGGATGCTGAGGTGAACCCATGCATCGGATGCAGCATCTGACCTACAATTTCCGCTTGAGTGACTTGGTTAAGAAGTTTGGGGTAGCTCAGTATCTGACAAAGTACTGATGCTACAGTAACCAAACTTGCACAAGTGATTCATCTTTGGATGCCGAGATGGACCCATGCATCGGATGCAGCATTTGACCTACTTTTTCCACTTGAGTAATTTCGCTTTTAAAAGCCAATATTGAGCAAAGTATAAGTGATACATGTACCAAACTTGCATATTGGATGTATCTTTGATCAATCTTTCATAAAATGACCTTGACCTACTTTTTCCGCTTGAGTGATTTTGCTCTATAAAGCCAATATTGAGCAAAGTATAACTGCTACATGTACCAAACTTGCATATTGGATGTATCTTTGATCAAACTTTCATAAAATGACCTTGACCTACTTTTTCTGCTTGAGTGGTTTTGCCTTTAAAAGCCAATATACATGTACGAAGAAATATGTTTGAATTGAATTTTGCTGTCACGAGGTGAGCTTCGTAATCTGTGATTACCTATGTTTTTTAGTGAGCCGTGACAAATGTCCAGGGACTATATAAGCCTGATAGCTGATCGTCGTCGGCATTGGCTTCGTTGGTTGTGTGGACAAAACTTTAACCTGGGCTATATATAAACTATAAGGACTAGGGCTTTGATATTTTACATGACATGTGGATTCCTCATAACCAGACCTGTCAGTTTGGACCTTGACTTTTGACCAAGTGACCTTGATCTTGGAGTTTGACCTTCTTTTTAAAAACTTCAACATGGTCTATATCTCTTGACCTTTGATATGTCACATTTTGGTTTCTCGTGGAGAGACTTTTCATTTAGGACCTTGATTTTGACCTAGCGACCTTGACCTTTGAGTTGACCTATAGTCAGATGTTGTTCTTCGACCATTATATATATTGAGAAAAAAAAACAACAACATGGCATAACCATGGCAAAATGAGACCGGTCCAGGAATTGAACCCAATGTAGACGGCCAATTTATTAACTGACTATAAGCTAATACTGTGGGCACAATACCCAAACCGTCACAATCCATCCCTCTAAATTTTGAAGTTTCCCGCTAATTTCTAAGTTTCCAAAAGTTGTTAACTGGAAACCCTACAAAGTTTAAAGTAATCCCTGGTAATCCCTTGTTGCTTTACTAACCCACAAACAGCTCCTGGGGTTCTTTCTCACAGCATCATGTACTGTGTCTGGTGGAATGGAAGATTATAATTCACTGATTCTGTGGAATTAAACCCAATATCCTCTGCTACAATGCTGATCACGCTCTCCTGAGCCAACTCATGGACTCCATTAACTAACAATGATTTATAATTTTTGCAATTATAAATCATCATCATTTTGCTTGTAAAGTTTGTCTGGAGTTGAAAAGAAATATGTGATTGAGTGAATAAAGAAATGAACTGCACCATAAGCTTTGGAATATCTTACCAGACAAATTCTATCCCCAACCTCCGTTGAATGTTTGTTCCCCCCATGTGATGTATTTTCCAGAAAATAGTTATGACCAATTTAAATCTTGATTTTATAAGCACAGACACCAGACATCTTATCATTTGGCAACATTTTGAATTGTGACATCATATTTAATCGCACAGACTTTATATATGATGTCATGTTTTCTATTTTGACGTGGCAATGAAAATATCGCCAAATTTTGTCATGTGAATTTACAGGAAAATCAGCTATGAATGCATTTGTGCTTTGTTTCCATAATAGGGAGAAAACCAGCTACTTGATCATAGCTTCCTTGTTCTGGACCTGAACAGGCTCGTGTACAAGTTAGCCGGAATCCAGGACTTTGTACATCCATATGAGCTATCAATGAACTCCGTCGGCATGTACGTGGTGGATCAAGCTGTTGCTGAACAAAAGGTATGAACTCTGTCAGCATTTTTAGAATTTTAGATATAAAAACTAAACAGGAAAGAAAAATAAAAAAGACTTGTTTTTTAGGTGACTATTCCTTTCACTGATTGTTGTCTTAAAAGTCAAACTGTTACAGCTGGTCCGAAACCTTGACCCAAATAATTTCTTTACAAAAAGATAGCTATGCAATTTATCTTTCATTCTATATAAAATTTATTTTGTTTCAGGCTTCGTGCCCATGTTAATTTAAAAGATATCTGCATAACACACAGTGGTTTTCCTTCGTTTTCCCTTATCCGAGCAAATGACGTCATTTCTAACACACATGACTATCCATGTTTACCACTACTTGAAATATGAACCTAATATATTCCCACATATTCTGATGAAATATTAGATGTAGAAAATCATGATTTTCATAAAATCATTTTTGTGGAAAAATACAGGGCCAAGTGGACCTTCTCCTTTTCTAGTCCTTTCCATTGGGACCTACAATATTCCACTTCCAATTTTTAGCTCACCTCGACGAAGTTGAGTGAGCTTATTGCTATACCCCCGCGCGTTTTTTTCCGCGTCCGGTTAAGAAGTTTGGGGTAGCTCAGTATTTGGCAAAGTACTGATGCTACAGTAACCAAACTTGCACAAGTGATTCATCTTTGGATGCTGAGGTGAACCCATGCATTGGATGCTGCATCTGACCTACATTTTCTGCTTGAGTGACTTGGTTGAGAAGTTTGGGGTAGCTCGGAGTGGCTTGGTTAAGAAGTTTGGGGTAGCTCAGTATCTGACAAAGTACTGATGCTACAGTAACCAAACTTGCACAAGTGATTCATCTTGGGATGCCGAGAAGGACCCATGCATCGGATGCAGCATCTGACCTACTTTTTCCACTTGAGTGATTTTGCTTTTACAAGCCAATATTGAGCCAAGTATAAGTGCTACATGTACCAAACTTGCATATTCGATGTATCTTTGATCAGACTTTCATAAAATGACCTTGACCTACTTTTTCTGCTTGAGTGATTTTGCCTTTAATAGCCAATATTGAGCAAAGTATAAGTGCTACATGTACCAAACTTGCATATTGGATGTATCTTTGATAAAACTTTCATAAAATGACCTTGACCTACTTTTTCCTTTTGAATGATTTTTGCCTTTAAAAGCCAATATAAATGTACTTAGAAATATGTTTGAATTGAATTTTGCTGCCACGAGGTGAGCTTCGTAATCTGTGATTACCTATGTTTTTATTTTCAGGCTCTATACTGTCTGATTGTATGGGCAGTGTTAATGAACCGGTTTAAGCTGGCCAAAGCCTTATGGAACAGAATAGACGAGCCAATTGCTGTAGCATTGATCTGTAGTAACATGTACAGGGTCCTGTCTAAAGTCCAAATGGAATTATTCCTCCGTGAAGAATTGGAAGAAAATGCTCAGTAAGTCCATAACAAAGATGAAATCTTTTTGTAATAGACCAACCAAAGTCTATTACATTTCTTATTAGATCTTGATCAAACTTCATCACTTACTGACCATGACATAAGAAAGAGCCCAATTGATTTTAAAGATCATAGGTCAAAAGTCAAGGTCACAGATTGGAAATGTCTAAAATTGCATGTATACAGCCTAGAGGGGATTCTTTTGATTGGACGTTGACCAAAATTCATACACTTACTGCTTATAACAAGAGAAAAAACCCTATTGATTTTCAAAGTCATAGGTCAAAAGCCAAGGTCACAGATTGGAAAAGTCTAAATACCTTTTATACAGCCTAGAGAGAAGAGTTTTGATTGGACCTTGACCAAACTTCATATGCTAATTCCTTATGAGAAGAGAAAAAACCTGATTTTCAAGGTCATAGGTCAAAGGTCAAGTTTTCAGATTGGAAATTAGTAAAATCATTGTATACAGCTTAGAACACACAGTTTTGATCAGATCTTGACTAACTTGATACACTTATTGCTTATAACAAGAGAAAGATCTCTGTAGATTTTGTAGTTCATATGTCAAAGGTTAATGTCAAAGAATGGAAATCGTTAAAATCCTTGTATATAGCCTAGAGGGATGAGTTTTGATTGGATCTTGACCAAACTTCATACATTAATTGCTTATGACAAGATAAAAAACCTGATCGATTTTCAAGATGAAAGGTCAAGGTCACAAATTGAAAGTGTGTAAATCCTTGTATACGTTCTAGAGGGCTGTTTTGATTTGATCTTAATCAAACGTCTTATACCAATGACAAGGAGAAGAACCCTTTGGATTTTCAAGGTCATGGGTATAAGGTCAAGGTCACAGATTGGAATTGGTCATAATCCTTGAATACACTTGCAGGTGTCATTTATCAATGGATCTTATCCAACGTCATAAGTCAATGCAAGTGACTTTAAGAAGAACCCATTTGATTAACAAGGTCAAAGGTCAGGATCATATATATAAAGGTGCATTTCATCAATGTTGGCACGTGTTTGCATATATATATATATATCATAATTTCAAATTCATATGTTAAAGCTCTTTAAGAAGAGATAAAGGTTTTTAGAATTTTTAGGATTTGCTGAAGGCAATTGCCTACATATATGCGAGTACATGGATATGCATGCTGTGAGAGGGAATGCTACGCTTTGCGTTGCTTAGTTTTTTTAGCTTACCTGAACCTGATTTTACATGAAAATAATATGGAAATAAACAATAGATCGCAATATATCACAATACAGGTAATAAATTAGCGCAATATATCACGATTCACTTTTGGAGTATTGTTTCACCTCAAGTAAGTAGTGCCACCCCAATGGTCTTAGAAAAGGGGTGTGGTCATTAAAATTAATGTGATATTGTGTTCACAACTACGGAAGCCCGTTAGTGCCAAATATGAATAAATAAAAATGGAGGAAATGCGAAATATATTTAGGAAAATGCGAAATAAATTAAGGAAAACGAGAAATAAATTTAGAAAAATGAGAAATAAATTAAGGAAAATGAGAAATATATTTAGAAAAACGAGTAAAAGCAGCGGGGCTCGGGGAAGAAGTGGAAGAAATACAAGAAGGTCTTTATCTCCTGATAATCTCATTAATAATCTGGGATTGGTAAACGGAGAGTGTAGTGGGGGAATTTAATGTTTAATATATACATATCATATTTCTTTGTGGTTTCCATTTATATCTATGGGGAGTGAACAGTACCCCTTCCGCCCCTTCCTCTCCATCCCGCCCCTTAGCTTCCTGCTCCCATCCCCTGAATTCCTCCTCCCTCCCCTTTACCCTCCCTCCCGCCACTCCCTTCTTCCAACCCCTGCCCTCCCTCCCACCTTCCGCCCCTGTCCCTCCCCTTCGTCCCCCCCCATTTCACCCTGTCCACTCCCTCATTTATATTTCCACTTTCTGTAAATCTATTTCTCATTTTCCTAAATATATTTTTCATTTTTTCCTAAATATATTTCTCATTTTCCTAAAATTTTTTCTCGTTTTTCTAAATATATTTCTCATTTTCCTAAATATTTTTCTCATTTTCCCAAATATTTTTCTCGTTTTTCTAAATATATTTCTCATTTTCCTTAATTTATTTCTCGTTTTTCTAAATATATTTCTCGTTTTCCTTAATTTATTTCTCGTTTTTCTAAATTTATTTCTCATTTTCCTTAATTTATTTCGCATTTTCCTAAATATATTTCGCATTTCCTCTTTTTTTATTCATTCATATTTGGCACTAACGGGCTTCCGTACACAACACCACTACCATTATAAATGATGGAGACTTAATTCCTGTAAGTAAATTCCTGCTGTTTAATTCCACAGACAGTTTGGTAGGATGGCTTTAAGTGTATTGGAGATTGGACACCGGGAGTCCAGCACCCAGGCCTACACGATGCTCAGTAACAAACTACCAGACTTTAACAATAAATCGGTGATGCAGATCGCTCACGATGCTAACTATCTGGGCTTTATAGCACATCCATGCTGTCAGAAATGGATCACAAATAAGATGTTTGGCAGTATCCGTGTGAAGGAACTGGACTGGGGCTTTATAAGGCTACCTGACTGGTTAAAGGTTTGTATTTATAAGGCTACCTGATTGGTTAAAGGTTTGTATTTATAAGGCTACCTGATTGGTTAAAGGTTTGTATTTATAAGGCTACCTGACTGGTTAAAGGTTTGTATTTATAAGGCTACCTGACTGGTTAAAGGTTTGTATTTATAAGGCTACCTGACTGGTTAAAGGTTTGTATTTATAAGGCTACCTGACTGGTTAAAGGTTTGTATTTATAAGGCTACCTGATTGGTTAAAGGTTTGTATTTATAAGGCTACCTGATTGGTTAAAGGTTTGTATTTATAAGGCTACCTGACTGGTTAAAGGTTTGTATTTATAAGGCTACCTGACTGGTTAAAGGTTTGTATTTATAAGGCTACCTGACTGGTTAAAGGTTTGTATTTATAAGGCTACCTGATTGGTTAAAGGTTTGTATTGTCCTTAATATTTTTGATGTCCAAAGTGTGTTAGCAGCTATATACCGTATAACCAGAAATTTTCTCATATCAAATTTTGCAATTTTATGGTAAAATAGGGGGTCTTTATTTTCATGAGTACAATTTTTCGCAATTCCTTAATTACAAACAAATATGAAGACATGATCTTACTGTTTTTTACCTTTCATTATTGAATATTTAGTAAGTTATATCATAAGAATACATTCAATTCACTTCTTTTTACGTTAAATATAAAAAGGTAAAGAATAGCACATGTAAAATAAGAACAAAATGAAACGGATAATATCACAAACTTATGATGTACATGTTGTACCTTATCAAACACAATTTTTACGCGGGGATATGTTTTTGCTATTCCAAATCACTCGCGAATATAGCGAAAATTATTATCTCGCAAAAATTTCTTGTTATACGGTATGATGTTTATTTCTTAAATTTTTAAAAAGTTTGACAATCATGTATAATTCTGACGATCTCAGTCAAAGTGTTATGATTACTCCACATCATGTATTCCAATATCCAAAGTGCTACACTAAACATTATATATATTCATGATGACATTGCGATGGTCTTGTGAATGGGGCATTGGGCCAAATTCATGACTGAAAGGTTGCTGGTTTGAGCCTTGGTTGTACCGTGGGTCACCCGACATATACATTCTTAAATATTATGTGCTATATCCAAAAAATGTCATTGTCTGTGAAATATTAACATGTCTGTGGTGACAAATTTAAAAAAAAAACATTCATGATGTATTTATATATTTTAATCACAGATTCTGCTCAGCTGTTTTCTAATCTTCCCGATGTTTATATGGATTTCCTTTGAGCCTGTAGCTAGTTGGAGAAAAGACAAAAAAGTGAGACTGGATCTAGGTTAGTTATTTTATTTACACAGTGGATACAGTGTTTTATATGAATACAGTATCATGGACTTGGGGAATCACTGTCGATGGGCCCACTGAAAATACTTCGACATAAGTGGAGTTCGAAATAAACATCAGTCGAATTTACTCTATATTTTCGAATGTATTGTACCACCTATAAGGCTTAAAGTATTGTTTTGCTATTGTATTTTATACAATTGATAATAGAGTGTAAAAGGCTACTCATTTTGACAATGCAAACAAGCATTTTATTTCACAACGAAGCAATCATTCTAAAAGTGCAATAAACATATTCTTCACACTGAAATTTTACGAAGAGGCGCATTGAGAACGTCAGATATTTTTATTCTTTGTGTGCCCTCCCTTCCGCGCCGATCGCCTCGGCCCTGATATAATACCAGTTTGGTTGTCTTATCAATCTGTTATGTGCCGATGACCTTCAAGAGTTTTAAATCATTTTGTCATAAAAAAACAATGAAGACATTTGTTCGTACGCTATTTAATTTTTCGTCTGCTAGATTTCAATGTCGCACATGTCTTTATTCTTCGCTTAAACTAACTCGTATGCAATCAAGTCTTAGTGTATGAAGTTTTGTGTATGGATTATTTTGTAGATCATGCAGTATCATTGTTTTATTGCTTTATTAAATATCTTTGTTAAATTGCTTTATTGCAGTTAAGATGAATTTTGTTTTTGTTTTTTAAGGCGTCGCTTCTTATAAGAATTTCAATTGCAACATAATTAACAAACAAGGAAATTTTAATGAATGAAACCTGCACATATCATTGTTTACGCAATGACTTTATTATCTAATTAACTGTTATCCTCCTTAATTTATTGATGTCATGGTCGATCAAACAACAGCGAATCACTCAACCTGCGTTACTGGTACCTATTATTGTTTGTTAGTCCCCTACCGGCAACGTCTGTCTGTCTGTCTGTCTGTTCGTCTGTCTGTCCGTCTGTCCCATTTTCAGTTTTCCGGACTTTTTTTCGCTGTTGTTGCATATATTGAACTCATTTTTGGTATGTGGATATATCTCAATGTGATACAGATCAAGTTTGAGTTTGCTTTCGATTGACCTAATTTTACAAGAGTTATGGCCCTTGGACTTAGCAAATTTTATGAAAGTTTCAGTTTTCCGGACTTTGTTCCGCTGTTGTTGCATATATTGAACTCATTTTTGGTATGTGGATATATCTCAATGTGATACAGATCAAGTTTGAGTTTGCTTTCGATTGACCTAATTTTACAAGAGTTATGGCCCTTGAACTTAGCAAATTTTATGAAAGGTTCAGTTTTCCGGACTTTTTTTCCGCTGTTGTTGCATATATTGAACTCATTTTTAATATGTGGATATATCTCAATGTGATACAGATCAAGTTTGAGTTTGCTTTTGATTGACCTTATTTTACAAGAGTTATGGCCCTTGGACTTAGCAAATTTTATGAAAATTTCGGTTTTCCGGACTTTTTTCCCACTGTTGTCGGATAAATTGAACTCATTTTTGGTATGTGGATATATCTCAGTGGGATACAGATGAAGTTTGAGTTTGGTTTAGATTCACCTATTTCTACAAGAGTTATGGCCCTTGGACTTAGCAAATTTTATGAAAATTTCAGTTTTCCGGACTTTTCTTTGGTTCTATTGCAAATAATGCACCGATTTTTAGTGAATGAATACATCTCAGTGTGATACAGACCAAGTTTGAGTTTGGTTTCCATTGGCCTATTTTTACAAGAGTTATGGCCCTTGGACTAAGCAAATTTCATGAAATTTTCAGTTTTCCGGACTTTTTCATGCCTGTTATTGCAGATAGTGAGCTGATTTTTTGTATGTGAATACATTATAGTGTGATGCAGATTTGAGTTTAATTTAGATTGACTAATTTTCACAAGAGTTATGGCCCTTGGACTTAGCAAATTTCGTGAGTTCAGTTTCCCAGACCTTTCTTGGCTGTTGTCGAAGAAGATGAACTGATGAACAGAGATGCAAGTCATAAATTTATGCCGCCGGTAGGGGACTTATATCGCACAGCGATCATTGCATTTTTATTTACCATGCGATTTCACTATTATTTGGAACGTTAATTGGTTTGTTTATACAAACATTAGGAATTCGACTTAACGAGTATAAAATACATGAGGAAAGTGACATGGGACTTAAAAATTACTTCAAGATAAGGGAAAGGAGCTGTTAAGATAAGGTGTAAAATCAGCCCTGAAAAGTGGGATTTTGAAAATGGAAATTTCAAGAAACATTCATCGTAAAATTTATACCTATACGGTATCCCATCAGAATCTGAAGTAATTTTTTATCTGTTTTATATAAGTTTGCTAATATTTTGGTCAAAACTTGTTTTTTTTTTCTATAGAAACAATAGAAAACGAAAAAGTTTTATGGAACATTGTTCCCCCCGGATATACAGAATGCCACTTTTACTGGAGATGTTTATCCATGATACAAATTTTCTTGAAAAGTGGGATTCTGTATCTCCGGGGGGAACACTACCCTAGAGACGAAAAACCAAAAAGGGAAGGGGGTGCATTTTCGAAAATATCGACCTTTAAGACCATAAAATATGACAAATTTGACTATTTTTCCTCTTTAATCCAGCAAAAAATGTATTCTAAATATGATCGAATGAAATATACAAGAATTGGGAACGAAATAAGCAAGAGCGATGTTTATTTCTTCGTCAGTGTGTATTTCGCGCAAAAAGGCTTACATTGTGGCCATTGGATACAAAATGAGACCGTATTTTGAGTTCCGGATTTCATTATTTGCCAATTAAAGTAGATATAACGTTCGAAATCTATTGCTGATATACAATGTAGACATATTTTATGTCTTTTAGCAAATATTTTTCCATTTTTTGTAAAATATTAACAAATTTGCACGTTTTTTCGTCGATTTTATCAGTTTTCCTATCCGAGTACCCCTTCTTCTTTCGACCTTAATTTT
This sequence comes from Pinctada imbricata, assembly GCA_033119305.1. Taxonomy (NCBI): domain Eukaryota; kingdom Metazoa; phylum Mollusca; class Bivalvia; order Pterioida; family Pteriidae; genus Pinctada; species Pinctada imbricata. Next base: position 168,823 of record VSWD01000006.1, on the reverse strand, counting down.
GGAATCTTAAGAGTACTTCACCAAAATGTAAAACATATAAAAAGTCTTCAAATACATCATATTTCAAGTATGATTAATTTTTTTCAACATGTGAATCGTCATGCGGAAGAAATACGGCACGAGATTCAGGGCTAAATAGGGCTCTTATCTTAACAGCTCCTTTCGAGTTATCCGAAGTCAAAATGAAGGAAAATAGTTGGGACTGCCGCTCGACTTCGAGATAACCGAGTTTGAGATAACGAGTGTCAGCTATATAATATTCCAACAGCTCTTTATATCTACCGAGGTAAAAGTAAATAATTGCATATTATTATTATTATACATGTATTTCAATGATTTTGATCTTAGATGTGAAGAAAAGTGATGATGAATCAGAGGTTGACTCGGAGAGCTCGGATAACGATGAAGCTACATCTATACTGGACACAGAACTAAAGAAGGTCACAATTTCTCATTTATTTATGTAATAAGTTCACATTTTGTAAAACCATTCATTCCTTTTAAAAAGGTGAGATTCCGTAATAGACCCTTTCACATTATCTGCGGTACTGAATATGAAGCTCAGTTCTGGGAGACAAACAATAGATTGCACGTGCACCAATGACGTCATTTGATTGTTTTAGGACGTTTAGCACAGAATCATGTTTCGTTTCTTCTTCGAAAAATATCATGTAACAATCGAATTACGTCACTGGTGCATGAGCAATCTTTTGTTTGTTCCCGGCAGAACTTAATTGAGCTTCAAATTCTGTAATGCAGATAATGTGAAACAGTCTATACATTTATCATCCCTTTGCAACTCTGTTGTCATGTGTGTGTGTGTCTCCGGAGATTTGTGAATAGCATAGAAGACAAAGTAATCATCATGAACTCTATTGATTTTTTCAAGGTCAAAGGTCAAGGTCTCATAAGGCTAAAAAACATGAGGAGTATAGAAGACTAAGCATTCATCATAGAATCTCCATACCTTCCACAAATGTCTCCCTTGGGGAGAGGATAAAATCTATTGATGTTCAAGGTCAAAGGTCAAATTAACTTTTGGCTGTATTTTAAAATCCTTTTGCTGATAGCATAGATCATGCAGTTGCACGGGGATGCTACACTTGCGTTGTCTTTATTACATGTAAAAGGTAACCCCCTGGTTATGCTATGTTCCCAGTGGCCATGGAGGCCATGTTCAAGCCACTGTGGACGAAACATGGTGACCATGAGACAACGGGATTGACAGACGTAACTAGTCGTGATTGCCAGGGCTGATGGAGCAAATGTTTAAACTGTCAAAACATTCGTCACGGCAGCCCAAGGTGCAGATGGCTTACTTTAGAGACCGTTACAAAACAGTGTCAATAGCGCAACGGGAAGTAACAGTATGACTCGTCAAATTAGGATCCTAGTGAAGTTGCGTTTATTTCCCGTTTAGCTTTGGCTGCTTTAGAACATATGCACGTTTTATCAAGGTTTGCCAAGATTTTTCAAGGTGTGCTAAGGAGTGTGTTAGCCGTTTTGTCATGTTCGATCTCGGTACGTCCTGGCTTGTTACGGTTTCTTTCAAGTTCTACTGCGTCCTGGCACGGTGCGCACGGTCACACAAGAGGTGTAACAAGCCAAACCCTTTTTTGAAGCTTTATGTACCTCCTTTTCCTGGAGGTCACGATTAATGGTAGTGGGCCTTGACAAATCTTGGTAGACGTGGCCAACTTGATTGGGATCGTAACAAAGCATGACAGGTCCCATCAGAATGTAGGAGGTCGTGATGAAATGTAATGTCGGTAACAAGCCATGGGTTGAAATCAGTGCACTGTCAGGTCTCTGGGATTCAGGAGCCGCAGTATATCGCAGATACCTTGATAGACCATGCGAAAACGAAACGAGACCTAACAGAACATGAATACTAAGATAAAAATTGACAAAAATCCTACGGCGTGCTAAGTTCTGGGCTGCTGTGGCTGCTAGGAATATAGTGTAAACCTACGGTTAAGATTCTGTAATACATTAATTACATGTAAAAAGTTGAGATTCACTTATACATTTTTTACATGTAAAAAGGTGAGATTCTGTAATACATTCATTACATGTAATGTTGAGATAAAGGGGTGTAAAGGTGTTTCTATATACATCAAATTTGTCTTTTTGTGTAGATGAAGAAGAGAGATGAGATAAAAGTAAGATTGAAGAGTGTACTCAAGGACAAACGGAAAGGACATAAGTTACCATTCTACCAGCAGTTATACCTACTTTGGTCATCACCACTCACCAAGTTCTGGGTCACTCAGGTATTTTTAACTAACAAGTAACTTTGTTGGTCATGACCCAAAGGTTTCACATCATCTTGACTCAAGGTCATGTGACCATGGTCAAGTCACTGAATTTGTCATGCTATCATGTCCGCACTATATCTCTTGAACAGTTTTCCTGATCACCTTCATATTTTAGTATGTTGCTGCTCATTACCCAAAAGTTTCACATCACCTTGGTTGAAGGTCATGTGACCATGGTCAAGGTCACTAATTACTGGTTTAATGAAATTGTAGTTGCTAATGTGTTTGGGCTATTGAACTGTCACTTTTATATTTAGTATGTTGTTGCTCATGATCCAAAAGGTTTCTTATCATCTTGATCCATGGTCATGTGGCTAAGGTCAAGGTCACTTAGGCAAAAAACAATTAATTATTAGTTTCTCAGACACCTCCACATCATGAAAATATGCATCGCATCCAGAATTTTTTAGCACTTTTCCAGAATTTTCGGTTCCGTTTTTTCCGTGTTTTACATTTGCGTAAAGCATTCAACTGACCTGGACATTGAAGTGTAAAAAGGAGTGAAACATGAATGTCGTCTCGGTGCAAATTGTGGCCGGTGCCACTCAAGTCCTCCCTTGGTTGACCGTCGGTGGATATAGTGAAGGATGCATCTGCACCAACTTTATGAGAGCATTGTCACTGGCCGGTCCATAGAATTGCAGAAAACACCGAAAACACCCTAGTATTTACAGAAAACACCGATAAATGTACAGAAAACACCCATATATCATTCAAAAACACCCTCAGGATGGTAAAGTGGACCGATTTACATATACTACCAAAGTTTTATCTGTGTAAATTGCATTTTGAATGACTTAGGACAGATTAATCATGTTAATATTTGATACACACATTCTATTTTTAGATCCGCGCGTCATATCGTTTTGCATCTATTTCATTCCTGTGCCTGTGCATTTTTAATGACTTTTTTTGGTTTTTGTTTCTTGTTTGTTTGTTTGTTTTTTTTTTTTCAAACTAGAATACCTTACCCATTCACGTTTGAAACAACAAAAGGAATGAAAAGGGGAGGGGGTCATTTTTGTCCACTTTGAATATTATTTTTTATGTATTTTGTTATTTATCTATTTCTACTTCTTATTATTTTGATTTTATTTATTTATTTTTTTTTATTATTATTTATTTTTTTATGAATCATTATGCTTCAATCATTAAGTATGTTTGATTCGCCGACTTTGTATGACCTCCTTTGACAAAAAAAAATCTTTGATCTTAAACGCATTATAGTATGTGAAACGAACTTTACAATATCTAATTGAAATTATTCAACTTTTTCAGGGAGAGATGTCCATCTGAAAGATTCGTTGCAACAATGGTTATACCAGAATATGAAGAAGATCCTTATTATAATTATTATGATTTTCTTTTTTCATTCTAGAAATGTACAAACTTCCTAATTCTTGTTTGTTTTACAGTATGAATATGTTATGATCAAATGTACAGTTGATGAAATAAAGATGAGATACTTCCTATAGAGTTTTATACATTGAATTCGATTGCAGCATCACCGTTACACATATTTCATTTAGGGTAAACTGGTCAAATTTCGACCACATTTCGACCCCGACTATTGTTTTTCCTTCAGCCAGATGTTTTCAATTACAAGGGCGGATTTAGGGGGGTGGGGAGGGGTCGGGAAAAAACCCCGGTTTCCGTTTTTTTTTTTTTTTTTTTTGTGTGTAATTTTTTTTTTTTTTTTTTTTTTTTTTGTAACATTAGCACTCAAAAAAATCCTGCAAACGTAGTAAAAATTGCTTAATGCCCAACAGAATTCACCATTTTGAATCAAAATTTACAAAAATTTTGTGATCGTATTACTATATCGATTCGATACCTCATCAATATTGGAGTACTTATGGATATATATATACATACAGACATTCGCGAAGTTTTTGTAAAGGGTTTTCTGTTTATTTTATGCTCGAAAAATTGTCCTCATTCCAAGTAGTTACTGTATTTGTTATCTCAATTTTTAAATTCTACCTGAAATTAACAAAGCATGTTCACAGGCATAAAGAAATATACGCTACAGGTATTTGTATGATGAAAAGTCATTTCACTGAACAAAATACTAGTATAACAGCATTCAACAGAGGGGAGATGGATCGGATGGAAACTTCCTCAAGGGCAGATCTATAGAGTCGGGGCGTAAAGAGGGGATCAGGATCCCCCTTCCTGTGATTTTTTCCCAAAATTCCTTATTTTTCCGTTGTTATGTTACATGGAATATTTTATTTGGAAACTTGTTAATAACGGCATCGAATAATCTGATCCACAGGCTGCCTATGTCATTAACAAGTTTCCAAATAAAATAAAAGTATATGGTGATAATCTTTTTTTATCTATTAATTTTCCAATTTTTATAAAAACAATTTACATGCAAGTGACAACATCTGCAAACTTCACATAACTTTTCATTTTCAAGATGGGTACGGTTACTTTGCCTGCTGCAGAATTTGCACGAAAGATTTTTGCTTTCTGTATATTTTCTGTTTTGTTTTTAATGATAAACAAAGATAATCACAGCACTCAGATAGGCTAGGTAAGATGATTTTTACATCATGCAAAGCTTTGGCATTCCATGTTATTTCACGTACCCGAGTTGTATATATATGTGTATAAAAGGTACATAAAAAAGGAGATGGGAAAATGTTGGTTTACAAAAAAAAAATTAACACGGACGGCGATTAAATGAATTCTGCAACAATGTACTGTTTATTCGATTGACTGACATTTAACCCCCACTAATTAACATTGGGTGTGAAAGAGGCCCGAAAGGGGATAATAGTATCCTGTATTTATGTAACGTACGTGCATGCATCGAATGTGATCAAATTATTCATTAAAAAAAAACGATAAAAACAATTATGACAACATGTTATATTCTAAAATTTGTGCGTCTAAACTATGACGTACAGAAAAACGTGCAATGAACTCCAATATAAAACGAAAAAAAAAAAAAAAACCCTTTATGAACCATTTTGAACCAATTGATCAGGCCCGGGTAGAAATGTTTTACTTACTAGAAATCGTTTTTTTTTTTCGGACAATAGTTGTATGGCCAAACAAAAAGAAAATAAAAAATTATGATCTTCACTTTCACTCCCTGAAAAAAAAAACGGTATATAGTGATACATGTACAGTTTGATAATCAAGATTTTATTTTTCGTTTTTAAGGAGGAGTCGCTTCTTCTCTTCCTCTTCATGTAAAAATTACTTATATATATAGGGATCGAATTCCGGACCCTTATATACCATAAAACATTTTCCTTACTTTCCTATTTTTCATTCAATTTTCCCCAGATTTTGTATCCGTATTCATATTTTTTTCTTCTTTCCTTCTCTTCTGTAAAAAAAACCCTACTTTTATTCACCGATTCTTTTGAATTAGTTTTTTTTAATATGACACTTTTCACATTTGTTTTATATCTGAGCGAAGATTTTTCAATCAAGTCTCTAAGCTAACATAAAATTAATTAGTCAATCAATATATGTTCTTCTTCATTAATATGATATGAGTGTGCCTAGTCAAGAAGTATGAGATATGTATGGTTGATTCAATTACCGTACGTTTGTATGATTTTTCTTATTATAGTATTATCATAATGACAATGTACATGTAACACTGGATTACCATACTGTACAAAGTATCAATAAATCATCATCATTGATCATCATCATCATCATCATCATATTTAATTAATGAATTCCATGCAATTCTCCGTATGACCGCATTCGGCGATATCACGCTCTGATGATTTTCACACCTTCCATGTACAGCAGATACCCCTGCATGATTGAATTACATGTGTGTACTTGTCAAAATAACGATTTGTTTATTGGGATGTTACACAAGCGCAACAGACTTACACTACCAATACAAAAAAAAAAAAAAAAAAAAAAAAAAAACCCAACCCAAAAACATAGGTAATCACAGATTAGGAAGCTCACTTCGTGGCAGCAAAATTCAATTCAAACATATTTCTAAGTACATGTATAATGGCTTTTTTTTATATCGAGGTGAGCTAATGACAATAAATAAATAATTAATCAATAAATGTTTTCAGCAAATGCATGTACCTTCGAAAGACGTTGGGTATTATGATGCCATATCTTAAATTTCTATTCAAATGCGTAAATGATGAAGAAAGATGAAATAAAAAATAAAACCCCTAGATATATTTTGACCCATTTTCAGCAAAAATCGGCAAAATTCGCCCCCTTGACCCGTAAATCCATTATTTTTGACAAGTTAAGGAACTCCAACTTTAAAATCAGTCTCATTTTATTTTGCATTCCTTACTAGTCTTTTATCAACGTCTTGATTTATTGAAATATCTTAAATTGACGAGTTTTAAGATGAAAAAAGTCCCCAACACAACCTAGGGCAATATCGACAATTGGTTGTAATTTCAAAGAAGAAATTCAAAATTTCTGTTCGATTATTCCAATGTGACATATATGATATGCCACAGCATAGTACACATTCGTGTATCTGAACCCCTGTACAATCCGTGCATCCTCAGGTTTCGAAAAATCCTGACAAATAATTTTAAAAAAATTGCAGAGATGTAAAAAAGAGTATAACATCCTCTGTACTATAAAATGAAACAAACTTAGTTCAAATTCAACTCATCTAGAAAGACAGATGACAGACGGACATGTCTCACACTTCAAAATTTTGTTAGTCGGGGAGAATACATACAAATATGGTGCCATTGGGACCAAGGAGCTACTCCAGGACATTATAAATACGGTAGAGAGGCGGAGACGTGTCGGAATGATCCCCGGAGAAACGTGGAAATAATGTGAATTTTGTAACGAGACAAAAAATAATTCCAGCAGCAAATCTTGAAACTGGATATCATTTATAGTGTAGTAAAATAAATGTTGAAAAGAAGGAGGAAAATGTTGAAAAGATGGAATTAAAAAAAAAAAAACCTTGAAATTTACTTAGTCCAAGAGTGGAAACTCATCTTTACATGCATCGGAGAGAGCATGTACATATACTCAGTATTTTCTATTACAGGTAATATCATCACGTCTGCCACTTGATTCCACCAATGCTGTCGAGATTTCATAAGACGATTTTTTGGTTGATGATAATTTCATGTCATCTGCTACGCAAAGGTCACTGATCACCGAATCTGTTGTCTGCCTGTCCGTCTGGTAGTCACACTTTAACATTCATTGGTGGTCAAGGCCCACATCACATATCTTGGCTAACCATGCTACATAGGCGACATTCTTGAACAGTGTTCGGCGATTCAGATATTCGATAGCATATATTTGGGTGGTTAACTCTTGGGGGGGGGGGGGGGGGTTATTTTTCTGGGATAGAAAGAACAAAAAGCAGAGGAGATAACAGTTGATACTGTGCTACTGGTTAATAAGAATTTTGAAACGTTTGTAACCTCACACTTTTTTTGTTCTAAATACTACTTAAGGAATTGTGTACGCTGTCAAAAAACGATGAAAATATGCTCTAAATTGCACCCTTTTCTATCATATGTGTTACTTTCTTATGTCAACCCCTCTCTCCAAATTATCAAGAATTTCGGTTGACGATATGAAGTGACTTTAATTCAAATTCTCTTTCTCTCATCACATATTTTTTTTGGGTGCCACAATGGGGGGAGGGTACAACCCTCTATCCACTTGACTGGATCCGCCTATGATACATACGCCCACCGTACGTCAAGACCATTCTTTTTTTCCAGCTATTGATGGACACATATCAAATTATCAAATGAACTAGAATTAAGGAGATCGTACATTTCTTCCATAAATAATCTGAGTTCACTTTTCCCCCACATTTTTACATTGGTCCTCCCAAAAAAGTGTGGGAAAGGGTAAGTGATCTCTGATTATTCCATAAATTAACTCAAAGTTTTTCATTTACATTGTATTTATTTCTATGATGAAAGGCATGATAAGTATGAATGCAATATTAAATTTACATATTCTGTATATCCTCGATCTGTCCCTGAAAAAAGAAATTAAAAAATCTCAATTAGATCCATATTGCACAATTCAATAATGCTCAAGATGTGTGATTTCATTCATTCATTCATTCATTCATTCATTCATTCATTCATTCATTCATTCATTCATTCATTCATGAATAGATAAATAAATAAGTCTAATGCCCGTGAATCAAACATACTTAATGACTGAAGCATAATGATTCATAAAAAAAAAATAGATAAATAAATAAAATCAATCAATCAAATAAAAATAAAAAAATAGAAACAGATAAATCAATAAATAAAACATACATAAAAAAAAATTAATAATATTCAAATTGGACAAAACTGAACACCCCCCCCCCTTTTTTTTTTTAAATTCCTTTTGTTGTTTCAAACGTGAATGGGTGGGGTGTTCTAGTTTCCAAAATATAAAAAACCAAACAAACAAACAAATCAAAAAAGCCGTATTACTTATGCTCAGGAATGAAATAGATGAAAAACGATATGACGCGCGGATCTAAAAATAGAATGTGTGTATCAAATAACATGATTAATCTGTCCTAAGTCATTCAAAATGCAATTTACACAGATAAAACTTTGGTAGTATATGTAAATCGGTCCACTTTACCATCCTGAGGGTGTTTTTGAATGATATATGGGTGTTTTATGTACATTTATCGGTGTTTTCTGTAAATACTAGGGTGTTTTCGGTGTTTTCTGCAATTCTATGGACCCGTCACTGGCTGTTTCAATCTTGGCAGTTATATAACAGTACTTTAACGGTGCCTGATGATTAGTATTCATGTTGTTTCTTGAGTTTATTTTGTTCGTGTGTTGAATCTGATTAAAAAAAAAACAACTCCTTGCCTCATCATAAAAAAAGTGCCTGAGAAACTACTAATTAATTTTTTTTGGCCTTAGTACATGTTTAATGAAATCATACATGCTATAGTGTTCTGGCTATGTCTCATGAATCACCTCAACACAAAGGTCAAGGTTAAGATCACATTCTTCTTTTTTAATGAAATTGTACATGCTATTCATGTTCGGGCTATATCTCTTGGACAATATATACATATTCATTTTCACATTTTGGTATGTTGTTCTCAGCACCTAAATGGTTACATGTAACATCACATTGTCCCAATGTCATGTGACCAAGGTCAAGGTCACTTCTTACTTCAATAAAACTACATGCTACATTTGTATATGCTAAACTTGTCCAGGTTATATCTCTTGAACTGTGGTGTATCCAAGCATTTTTGTATATCAGTTTGTTGTTGCTCATGATCCAAAGGTTTCAGATCACCTTGACCCGATGTCATGTGATTAAGGTCAAGGTCACTCAATATGCTTACAATGAAATTGTATAAGCTAATTGTGATCCGGCTATATCTCTTAAACATATACTTTCATATTGTAGGATGGCATTATCATGACTTAAAGGTTTTACATGACCTTGACCTTGTACATGACCTTGGCCAAAGGTCATGTGACCAAGTTCAAAGTCACTAAGAGGGGGGAACATCTCTTCCTTCTGAAAAACATATTTAAAAAAATTTTGTAGGAATTTTTTGAAACAGGCTGCAGATGATAATTTAAGAATGCTTCACCTATTCAACCCAAATTTAGATAATATGATTACTTATCAAGAGGAGATAAGGACCTATTATTTAGAGATAAAAGGTCACTATTAGGAGAAATAGACATTTAATAGAAATTTCAGACGATAACTCAATATGCGTTTCGTTTCTTTAACCCAAATTCTGATATATCATTGATACTGAACAGAAGGTTGATATTAGGGTCATTAAGTCAAAGATTAATATCACTGTTGTTGTTACAAGAGTGAAACTGCTAGAGCAGTAAATATAAATTTACTAAAGTTTTGTCTCATTTACTTTTTGGGTCAAAGAAATTTCATACTGACCTGGTTTATTTTTATTTTAGACATTCTACTTCTGTTTCCTTGGCGTATTTTGCCTGGCGACTTTATGGCCCACGTGTGGTAACCTGTTCTGGATGTAGTGTTATGGATATGGACATCAACTATATTGATTGAGTTGATTCGCAGGACATACTTCACATATTTGGTAATTCAGAGCATAATGATTGTATAGAATAAAATTTACACATCAATGATTTCCATGTTAACATTGAAGTACATTCCTTCAAGATTTGAAAAAGAGTCAGCTATGTAACTATTGTAGCAGATACATATAGTCTTTCTGAATTCCAGAAATTGTCTCATCTGTACAGTGTCATAGGCATCTGTACAGTGTCTTTAGCGATGGTCACAACCCGTCGTATGTGCAAGTATGTGCTGTCTACTTGCAAAAATGTGGGCAAATTTTGGGGATCTGTAATTGGGGTCAATGAAGTTTGCGGGTAGCAGTTTTAGTGTAAGCAGAACTTATGCTGCATTTGATCCGCCTGCATTCTACGGATATGTCGAGACGTACAACATGCATGTTGTAAGTACGTACAATGCACTTGCCACATAAGAAAGTAAGGACCCTGCGTGTAGGCAGTATGTGTAAGTGTGACAACCTTCGTTATGATGACACGGAAGACGTACGGGGAAAGTATGTTGTCAGCAAGTTGCACACACAGTGTTAGTGTGTAAAGCGCACTTTCTACGTGCGCAGCATATGATGCATGTAACCAATCCTTATAACCAAAATAAAACACGCGTTGACATACTCCTTTCTTACTCTTGCCACCTCTAATCCTTACGTCTTCAGAAAAATGTAGCCTCCCCAAACTTGCACATCCAAAAAAGCAACACAGCGGGTTGTGACCTGGGCTTTAGGCTTCTGTACAGTGTCTTAGACTTTGCTTAAAGTTCCAAGAGGAATATACAGTGCTCCACCGATATAACGCTAACATCCGTCCAGAGAACAAATTGGCGTTAAAGTGAGGGTGGCGTTACATCGAGGGAGTAAGTAAAAGCCGGGATGATAGACAGCCATATCATTATGCTTTAAAAAATTCTTATATTCGCATTTCAAAAATGTGCTGGTTCAAAGAAAATGCATGTACATGCAGAGTATTTAAAACGATTTATTTAAGGCGGTGATTTAGAAATTTTAGAGCAAATAAACGATCAGAGGAAATTCAAACTTTTTTCATCTGACTTGGCGATATTTCGCCGGGTGCCTCCCCTTATCAAAGTCAGTACTAAACAGTAATATGAAATACATGATACAGGTTTATTCGTATTTTACAACATGTATGCACTGATCAGCACATTCCTTGCATTGACATTAGTAGCGCCGAGATACGTGCACAACGCATCTTTTACTTTTTCGTCGGTTCAATGACGCTTGAATTTTATGCTGGGCTAGATGCTGTTTTCTTTTTTAATTAAAGTTCAAATTACAGTATCTAAGTAAATGTACATATTGATTGTTTATCAAAACATTCATTAGTACACGTACGTAAACGAAAATAAACCAAAAGCGTGATAATTTAACAAGACAGTGCACCTATGAGTCTAAGTTGTTTGTTTAGTGATAACAACTCAATTAAATGGCATTGCAATTGGGGGTTTTATATACCAAATACGACAATTTGTACACCGAATTCAGTGGCGGATGGCGGTATGCAGGGGTTGGCGTTACAACGGGGGTTTATAATGTAAGGAAATCTGTACATTGGGAAAAAGTGGCGGTAGGCGGGGTTGGCGGTTTAACGAGGGGCGATAAATCGGGGGAGCAGTGTACATTATTTAGATACCAATTTTAATTATCAGGACAAACTGTATGAATGTTGTTCTATTTTTAGTTCCACAGACATATGTATCAAGGACCGTCGTTACTCGGGGCTCTACTGGAGATCGTCATTATGGGCGTCTTCCTGTTCTTCTACCTTTTCCTGCGTGTCATCCCACACTGGCACAAGTACGGAGATGTGATATTTTCTAAGACAGTGTTATGTCTGGGTCTGATATTCTTCTTCTACCGACTGCTGGGAACTTACCTACCTATCTCGTCGACACTCGGTCCAATGTTGGTCAGGATGAAGAGGATGGTAAGTTGGAAAAGTTTGGACACATTTTCAAATGAATCATCACCGTCCATCAATCCATCTGTCTGTCTGTCTGTTAATACTTCGGTTCTAACAGGGTATCTAAAATTGTTTTAATTTGTAGGAATACTGTAAACTTGGTTATTTTATTTCGTTGGGGGAAAGTTTGACGATTTTAACAACTAGACATTACACGTGGGGGAATAGTTCACGATAAAAATGGCTTTGCCATTTTAAAAATACAGCGGGTATATTTTCACGAGCAGAGAAATTTTTGCGAAATCCCTTGATTGGCAAAAAAACGTGAAAATTACCCCCATGCAAAAATTTTCACTTTGACAGTATAGAGAAAAGAAAATTAACATTCGTTACTTTGAATGTAATTACTTCATTTTTTTTATAGAGATTCTCGAAGTTTAACCTTTGTTATTAATATCCTTAATATCCTTTCATGAAAAATGTATCATATGATTGATATATGGTAGTTTTATACACCATGTGCTACTAAGCTGTGGAAATTATATATATGCACATTCAATGCAATTCCCCGAGATGAAACTATTGATAGGAACGTGTTGCATTTCCAATAAAAAAGCTTATGACCTAACAATGCATGAGATCTAAAGAAAAATGCCGCGACAGCTGTTCTAACCTGCAAACTGAACCTGGGGTGACCTGAATGTTAAGGTCACCTTTTTACCTAGAAAAAAGCAATTTCAGAAAACAAGAATGAAACAGACAACTATGGTGCATATATAGAATAAATGTCATAATTTGTGTTTGGTTACGGGTATGCAACACACAGCAAGTGCATTTATCGCATGAAATGTGCTAAAGCTTATTACATGGACGATAAATGCATTTACTGTTTGATGCATACCCGTAACAAAACACGAATTAAAACACTTCTTCTCTATTTATTGTACTTAATGTTTTCTGAGCCTTTTCAAGGCAGTGTTAACCTATTTCAGATAAAAGGAGATTTTGTAGTGCTCATGAGGATGTTTCTGATATTTCTGTTTTCTGGAGGTGTAACCATACAAGCCATTCTGTATCCAAACTTTCCCCTAACTAAAGAACTCATTAGAAATCATATACTCCCTGACTTTGACCTTTCACATACGGAACTTAACAGAAAATTGTGTTTATACTAACAAAGATGCCACCGGGGGCATTCGTGTTTCACAAACACAGGCTTTATTCTGTTATCAAAACAACGAAGTACAGTATTATACCCCTAATGCCTTAATGTTTCATGGCAGTGTTAACCTATTTCAGATAAAAGGAGATTTTGTGGTATTTGTGAGGATGTTTCTGATATTTCTGTTTTCTGGAGGCGTTACCATACAAGCCATACTGTATCCAAACTTTCCTCTGACCAAAGAACTCATTAGGAGAGTTTTGACACGGCCCCTTTTTGCCATGTTTCTTACAGAAATAGGAGATTTAAGTGGTAAGTCTGAGAGTGGTAATTGTTAACAATGCATTCAGCCATTTTGAAGTGGTGCTAGATATGACTCCAGGACACTTGTTCACACCGAAAATAAGTCTCAAGTTGTCTTGCTTTATACTTAATGAAAAACATGCAAATACATCATATAACATCAGGTGTCTGTATGACATTATGCACTATCAATATGTTAAGAGTGTGCATGGGTATCAGGTTAGGGGTTATTGCAGTAGAGTAGGCTTTATATTCAGTTCATAATCAAATGATACAAAGTTGTCTTTCTAAGCGGCTACGAGGATGTGTGATTGATTGATGGCCTTTTTAAAACTGTACACAGATTTATTGTCCTGGCTGTACCTAGAAATTCATAGTTTCAAATATTTCTTTTTCAGGAGAAGAATGTACCACTAACTATGCCAACATTACGCCAGAATATTGTGCTGCAGGTAGCTATATCATATTTTATTTTTAACGTGTACATTAAAATGATTTGCTAATTATTCCTTGGCATTAACTCCTTAGCTAGATTTTGTCTGGCATCAACTCATTTTGAAGTCAAGTGAAAGAGGATCGAAGGATAGTCTGTCTTTTTGTGATTAAGTCAAAGAGGAAGAATTAGTCTTTTTATTTTGTAACAGCAAAAAACTGCAGTGAAATGTGAATCCCCTAAGTGCAGCTTTTTTAATCTCGTTACAATCGGAGTGCATTAGAATATTGCTTTGAATGAATTTGAATGAATGAATTGGACTCATTAATTTTTAAGTGTATTTTTTTTATTATTTTACAGAGGTATTCAAGTCTCATGGTTCAGATATATACTCCACAGGTGAGAAACATTTCTTCATATATACTAATTTATCTTTTATTGACAATTCTTCATTGTACAAATAGTATAAATTCAATTTTAGTTTTTTATATGCCCGTCACTTGACGGGATAAATTATTGTATGGCTATGTCCGTCTGTGCAATTGAATGTGTGTCACTGGATTTCCATGATATTATATAGTTTGATAAGACTATGGAGAGGAAGATGCATTTTTATTGTCAGGACTCCATCCGATTTGTTATTACAGAGTTTTGGGACATAGATTTTAGCTCACCTCGACAAAGTTTAGATGAGCTAATGCTATACCCAAGGCATCCACATCAAAATAAAGTTTTTTGGGTAACTCATTATCTGACAAAGCACTGATGCTACAGTAACCAAACTTGCACAAGTGATTCATCTTGGAATGCTGATGTGTCAACAGATTTTTATCATATTTGTATGATGTGATGTTAGTGTGAAGCGGAGCTAGGTCACCTTTGGATTTTGAAACTCACCTGATTTGTTGTTACATAGTTATGGGAATTTTTAGCTCATCTTGACAAAGTTGAGTGAGCTTATGCTATACCCCCGCATGTCTGCGTCTGTGTCCGCGTCCCCGTCCCCTTTCAGTTAAGAAGTTTAGGGTAGCTCAGAGTGACTTGGTTAAGAAGTTTGGGGTAGCTCAGTATTTGGCAAAGTACTGATGCTACAGTAACCAAACTTGCACAAATGATTCATCTTTGGATGCTGAGGTGAACCCATGCATCTGATGCTGCATCTGACCTACATTTTCTGCTTGAGTGACTTGGTTAAGAAGTTTGGGGTAGCTCAGAGTGACTTGGTTAACCAAACTTGCTCAAGTGATTCATCTTGGGATGCCGAGATGGACCAATGCATCGGATGCAGCATCTGACCTACTTTTTCCACTTGAGTGATTTTGCTTTTAAATGTCCATATTGAGCAAAGTATAAGTGCTACATGTACCAAACTTGCATATTGTATGTATCTTTGATCAAACTTTCATAAAATGACCTTGACCTACTTTTTCTGCTTGAGTGATTTTTCCTTTAAAAGCCTATATTGAGCAAAGCATAAGTGCTGCATGTACCAAATTTGCATATTGGATGTATCCTTGATAAAACTTTCATAAAATGACCTTTACCTACTTTTTGTGCTTGAATGATTTTGCCTTTAAAAGCCAATATACTTGTACTTAGAAATATGTTTGAATTGAATTTTGCTGCCACGAGGTGAGCTTCGTAATCTGTGATTACCTATGTTTTTTGTATTGTGAAAATAAATCCTGCGCATCTTGCTGCTTTAATATTAGGGTAGGCTTTATTTAAGATAAAACAACAAAATATTTCATAATTTGATAGTTTTCAAAGTCTTAGTAAAATATACGTATATTCAAAACTGTCAAAGTGAAAGTAAGAAAGTATTTTATTTTCAGACCCGGTGGTAGAGCCCTTACAGAGATGCCCTTACTCCAGTTTTTTCGGTTATGTCATTACCATACAATATCTGCTCATCTGTAAATTGGTTCTTGTAACCCTCCTATATGCCATGTTCTCGTAAGTAACTAAATAAATGAAGTCGGCTTGTCATAGAAATATGAATGACTTAAGTGACCATTGACTCTTCTTAATATGGAAGATCGCAAATTTGATTGTTCTCCATTGTTTTGACATACATCATCAATTTACTTGGGCAGAAAAGGTGCTCAAGTTTTGAACTATGGTTTTGGTAGATGACTAAATCCAAATCAGAACAGACATATAACTGCACGCGCTGTAGTTGCGATCTTGTGTATTTTTCTTACATGTATCTCCTAAATCACTCTTGTCCCCATATGAATGCCAAATTCCTCTACTGTCCTGTTCACTAAATCCAGAGTACCCTGTTTTGGCGATTTTCTCCAAAATATACAGCTGTCATCATATAAATTGATGTCCAGTCTATAGAACTCTTTCAGTCGTCCTTTTGATTGTGCGTAGCTTAGTTAAAAAATACGACGGGAAATAAAATGTCTATGGGAATTTTCTATAGTAAAAATAACTAAAATGCGTGACGTCTGACGCCATGATGTCAGTGTTTACCATTGTTGACATGGAGAACAAGATGGCGGCGGGCTGAAATTAACATGGGAATTTCCCGTAGACATTTCATTTTTCGTACAGCAGGTTAAATACAGTTGAAAAGGTAAGTTTTTGCTCATTTCCTGTTACGACAAAAGGATGTCAATCTATGGAGACAATAAGTATTTGGAAAATTCCTAGGATGGCTGAGAAAATCACTAAAACAGGTTGTTCTGTATTAAGTTAACAGGACAGTAAGTGATTTGATAAACTGAGCTCGTCATGAGCACATCAAGCTTTCAATTGATAATTCTTGTATTTATGCCATATTCAAAGACTTTTTCATGTTTACAGGTTGACAATAGCTAAAGTTAGTTCTGAGGCTAACGAGATCTGGAGATTCCAGCGTTATGCGTTAGTTATGGAGTTTGAGTCTCGGCTGATTTTCCCGCCTCCTTTCACCATTCTCTACTATGTATACATGCTGATCAGGCTGATCATTAATAAACTCAAAGGATGCCGAAGTGCCTGCTGTGGTAAATGCTGCTGTAGGAAAAAGTCAAAGGTATTCCAAACTGTATATTAAGACTTATGTTTTTTAGATTGATAGTGCATGTGGTTGTATTTCTCTGAAATGACAATGTACTTAAGGTACAAGGATACAACATCAAAACAACACGTCACTTTATTAACCCTAAACCTACCACACTATATTAACTCTCTAAGCATTTCTAATAGAAGTAAGTCAATTTTGAAAAAATGAAATACACAAACACTTCTACACATCTCAGTGTATTCACAAGCAATAATGAGACATAAGGGAAGTTGCAAGAGCATTGGCAGAGGAGAATCAGCCCTCTATATATTACTACCACAAAATCAAAGCCACGATTTAAGTCGCTTACTGAAGATGACCTCAAAGAAATAGAGGACAACAGACATGCAAAATCCACCATAAGAAAAACAAAATGGGGCGTGATTCTACTGCAAGGTACAGAAAATATATATAAAAAAATAAATTATTCAATGATACATGTACAATTGTAAAGGGAAAAAACTGTTATTATATAGAACATAATTATAAATCAGTATTTGAAATTTTAAAAATTAAGAAAATAATACATGAAAAAATTTAATGACATTGAAAAATTCACACCAGGACTTGAACCTGGATCTTTCCATATATAATGTAGATATATACAGAATGCTCTTTCCTGTTGAGCTATGTGAAATTTAAATTCAATGCATGAAATGTACAAATTTAATTAATTAATGTAAAGAAATACTTAAATACATGTAAACAAAATTTGGAGGTTTGGAAAATGGATGCCACCTCATGTAAACATACGTCTACTGGTACCTATTTTGAAATTATTGATTTTTTCCCGTATGTTATATAAGGTAGATGAAAGGGGCCACAGTGTCAGCATTTGTAATTTGTGTATAATTGAATTTTTCCTTGTTATATAAGCTAGATGAAAGGGGCCACAGTGTGAGACGACAGAAACGCTCAAGGAATTACAACTACTGGAAACAATGTTCTCAGGACTTTAATACCACAGAGAGAGCCAAACAAAAAGAGGAAAATCATACTAAACAACAAACAACAATGTAAGTACATGGTAGTACATGATTCAGACATGATTATGAAACCCCCCCCCATGGGAGGAGACATATTATTTTTGCCCTCGCGTCTGTCTGCCCGTCTGTTACAAACTGTGTCCTGGTCGTATGTCTTGAAACTTTTACCCAATCACTTTCACATTTATCTGACTCTCTCCAAAAGCAGACCATCCTATTATATGTTAGAGATTATGGCGTCACAAACTTTTTTGTTTTTTTAATTAAAATTACCTTTTGCTTTTGCTGCTCAATACCCTTTGCTTTTGCTGCTCAATTTCCCAGCAGACATTTCAACGTTGAATAAACCTTGATTCAACATTGAACTTCAACATTTAAACAATTGATGCTGAATTATGGTCTAAAATGAAAGTTGTGTCAAAGTTGAAATGCCAACGTTGTTTCAATGTTGAAGCACCAATGTTCTTTCAACATTTAAATATGGACATTGTTGCATGTTTCTACATTGAAATTTGGTTTAAAATGAAAGTTGAGTCAACATTGAAACTTGTTGTTTTCTTTTCTCCTCACATCAGCTGTATATTTCTCTTAGGCGGCAAAAATTTAAATTTAGTTTTACGGATTTTATTTGTTCAAAAAAGGGTAAGAGGAGGGAACAAAACTGAAATAAAAATCAGTAAATTTCAACATTTCATGTTGTGTTCCACGATCACGATTCTTAATTCAGCTTGTTTATCATGTTTCTAAAGCCACATTCTCTAAAACACTTGCTTGATAAAGATTAAGTGAGAATGAAAAGTAATAACCAGTAATTCGGATGAGCGGAAGAAAAAAATGTACTATGAGTTTATTTTAAATTTTTTCCGATTGTGGTAAAATTAGGGTTGGCGGATCCGTTAAAGTAAGAATTCAATTTCTGTGGCCTTATATTATTGTCAATACTTCACCACACTACGAATAAAAATCACATGAAACTCACATTTATTCTCTAAAAGGTTTAATATCTTACTCTCTTCTTGAAAAATTAACTTTGCTTTATGCATGTTACAAGTACGATATCCAAGTTTACTTTTCACCAAGTTGTTTTCTATGTTGAATGTTTAATGTTCAGGCCGGGTTAGTGCAGTGGTAGCACGCTTGCTTCTCACCTCTTAGGTCCCGAGTTCGAATCCCAGATTTGGCTAAGGGTCTTATGTGGGAGGTTAGGTGGGCTCCACCCAGGCCTCTGCAGGGGGTTTTTCTCCGGGTACTACGGTTTCCTCCTGCTCCTTGGACCCCTCACGCCAACATCTGAGCCAACTTGAGACATTAACATAAGTTATGTAACTTGTTTGTTAAATGTGTAAAATAGATAAACTTTAAAATTAATGTTGAAGGACAAATGCACTTCTCTTTCACAGTTTTCTAAATGTTTTTCCAAATAGCCTCGTCAAAGATACTGTGTATGGTCGTCGAAAATGATAGCATCAGCCAACATCTGATAAAGAAAAAAATAACCAAATTTAAATGAAAATGTTCATCTTAGTCATACCTCTTTAAATGCTAAATGCACTACGAAAACATTTTTACCAATTGCATGATGGTAGTTTTAATTAATCTTAACCTTACCTTTTTCGAATTTTGACAAAAATGTTTGCTCACAGGTTCCTTCTTATCATTCGGTGATGTTTCGCAGCATTGATCAAAGATCTGAAATTTAAAACAGAAAATCAATACTCAATTATGATTTGATATTATCTTAGTTTAAACATATTTTACTTCCTCAATAAAATTAAATAAAGAAATTGGAATTGGGCAAAAGTTTCCCAGTATTACATGTACCCTTTCCTTCTGCTTATTATCTAAATGATTTAACCTCTTAAAAATGCCCACAGGATACAGTGAGTACGTAACCCCCTCCACATTCAGGTAGAAAGTCATTGCTCAGTTTATATACAAGAGGATTTTGAAATGTAGATTTGGGATCCCCCTCCCCCCATATATTATGACGGATTAGGTCAACTGCATGATTATGACAATAAATTCTTAAAATTGCATTTAACATATTTAATCTTTACATTAAATTGGCATCCACCACAGAGGAGAATCATACTAAACAACAAACAACAATGTAAGTACATGGCATTACATGATTCAGGCATGATTTATGTCTCCCCCTAATGAGCTATGTTGCCCCCTTGGGTCTCTTGTTTATAGCTCATATTTTGTGAGGTAAAAAAAAAACAAGAGTCCCAAGGGGGCAATAACTGCTCAACTTATTTAAATAAATTTTAATTTTCATGTCGCATGGATGACAAATTAAAACTAAACCATAATATTGTCCATCTTTTATTAACATACGATAATTTTCTTAGGATAAATAGCGTACATGAGGATATGAGGCTGCAGAAAAAGAACATGAAGAGAATTAACGAGCGAATCTTAGAATTGGAGAGAACGATGCATGCAAGCAGAATGTATTTGGAAAGCATCTTCCATAAAATGGATAAAACAGGTAACAATGGGGAAACTACACTCTCACATAGATTATTGATAAATTAGGAAACAAGTGTGATACTGATGATGTCAAATAGTTGTTGGAGTGCCCATTACTAAGGGACATATCATTTGTTTTTAGGGTAGCTCAGTATCTGACAATTGAAAGTACTGATGCTACAGTAACCAAACTTGCACAAGTGATTCATCTTGGGATGCTTATTTGAACTCATGCATCAGATGCTGCATCTGAACTGCTTTTTCTGCCCGAGTGATTTTGCTTTTCAAAGCCAATAATGAGCAAAGTATATGTGCTACATGTACCAAACTTGCATAGTGGGTGTATCTTTTACCAAACTTTCATAAAATGACCTTGACCTACTTTTTCAGCTTGAGTGATTTTGCCTTTAAAAGCCAATCTTGAGCAAAGTACAAGTGCTTCTTGTACCAAACTTGCATAGTGGATGCATCTTTGATCAAACTTCCATATAATTACCTTATCCTACTTTTTCCCGCTTGGGTGAGTTTACTTTTTAAAGTCAATATACTTGTACTTAGGCCATGTAAAATAATATCTATGTTTCTCAGACACCGCCGCGCACTATTATTTGCCGCCGCCGAGACGTTTTTATTGCAACTCCAGAAAAAAATATCTGATGTGTCTCACCCTCGATCGTCCATTAAAAACGAAATATCCATTTATTTCATTGAACACGTTCATTGTCCTGTAAAATCATCCAAACGATAACCGATGAATAAATACTTTTAAAAGCCCGTATAAATCACGGCGTGTTCAGTATTTACGCCCCATTTAAAGGGAATTGTATAGGATAATACTAACAACGTGCCGACACATGTCACGGACACTTGGACGACCGGCTATTCGCGTGTTTAATTTTAAACGTTCCTATCGTTTTCTTTATTGATCTCTACAGCATATGTAAATACCTATGCCAAACAATAGCAAGGTCATTGTAATACTTCGGAATCTATTAATAATGACGTTCATGTTGTAGAAAGTATAAAGCAAGGACCGCCGACGAACGCCAGAGAAACGTAGTTAAGTCCTTCAATCTATGAATAAAAGAATGTATATTGTACTGGGGCTGTGTACATTATTTATCAGACTGGTGGTTAATGCTGAACACTTCATTCGATTTCTGAAGATTCCGCTTCATCTAGACTTGACTTCCGAAGATATACGCTATCAGCCAAATTTTTGACAATATGAACGGATCCATTCGAGATATGAGGGGTCGTATTTAATTTGAACTGGGTTTAAACAAGTGTGAGCAAATAACACCCGTCGAGTCTCTTCCGCGATTCTACTTAATGTATTCTCGGCAATCAAAACATGTCATACTTTGTATATTTGTATCTATTAGCTTTTTCCATTCAGACAGATGAGCTACGTCTCCCCATTCTCAGAAGGAATAGGCTATTTACTAAAAAAAACCCAACTTATTTACAGGAAAAAGCCATAAATTTTAATGTACATGTACCATTATTTTGACTGACGGTTCAAAGACATTTTTCTATTAAGAAAAACGGGGAGGGGGGGCATACAATTTTTTTGCCTTACATGAATAATGGGGGGGGGGGGGTTAGACAGGGCATACATTTTTGTTTTTGCCTTACATGAATAATAAGAGTACTCTTGATGGAAAAAAAGAAACATAAAATAAAAACCCTACCTACCTTGCCACTTTTTAGCTCGCCGGGACGAATGTCCGGAGAGCTATTGTCATACCCCCGGTGTCAGCGTCTGCGTTGGCGTCTGCGTCGGCGTGCGCGTGCACAAAAACTTTAACCTTGCTTGTAACTTTTAAACCAATACAGATTGGGCTTTCATATTTCACATGTGCATTCCTTGTGACAAGACCTTTCCATGGATACCAAAATTTTTGACCTTGTGACCTTGACCTTGGAGATTGACCTACTTTTGAAAAACTTTAACCTTGGCCATATTTTTTGAATGGTAAGTGATAGGGCTTTGATATTTCACATGTGTATTCCTTGTGACAAGACCTTTCCATGGATACCAAAATTTTTGACCTTGTGACCTTGACCTTGGAGATTGACCTACTTTTGAAAAACTTTAACCTTGGCCATATTTTTTGAATGGTAAGTGATAGGGCTTTGATATTTCACATGTGTATTCCTTGTGACAAGACGTTTCCATGGATACCAAAATTTTTGACCTTGTGACCTTTACCTTGGAGATGATTGACCTACTTTTGAAAAACTTTAACCTTGGCCATATTTTTTGATTGGTAAGTGATAGGGCTTTGATATTTCACATGTGCATTCCTTGTGATAAGACCTTTCATGCCGTACCATAAATTTTGACCTAGTGACCTTGACCTTGAAATTTTACCTACTTTTTGTTGTTGTTGCAATTTACATATGGTTGCCACCGGCGAGCTATGTTGTCATTCTGACAAGTCTGGTTTTAGACCCAATTATCTGAGAAACATAGAATTAATTTTACATGGCCTTAGATATATGTTTAAATTGAATTTTGCTGCCGCGAGGTGAGCTGCGTAATCTGTGATTACCTATTTTTACAGATGTTCTTGGTGTGTCCACAACAAAGGGACAGATTGTTCATGTTGCAGCCAGACAGTCCCCTTACCCTAGTACAAGGATTGTCAGATTTCCTGTCTTTGATAAATATGTACCATGGCAGGTAATATGTAACATAAGAAATAAAGGCACTTGTATATGAAATAGTTCTATAATATCAATTTGATAAAAAATATTCAGCATTCATTCTACAAGATGAATGATAGTTTTTATCACATGTTTAACATTGTCCAGAGAATATTTATAATTTCAAATTTACAAATCTCCTCATTCTTTTAAAGTTTTTTTGAAGTATTCATAAAAAAATCAACATCATATCTTTTTTAGCAAAAGTATGACATCTATGATCCTAAAGTGTACACCAAGACAAGGACTGACTTCACGGAGGAAGAAATCATATACGTGGATGAGGACCTGATAGAGTAGGTTATACAGTGATAGTCTATAATTAGTTACACAAGGAACTCCCTTACCTCAGATATGAAAAAGTCAGTCCATAAATTGCCATACCCTAACCCTGCATTGAATAAGTCACCAAGAAATTGCCTTAATCTAATCTTTCCTTGGAAATGAATTAGTCACAAGAGAAATCGCCAAAGCCTAACCCTATCTTGAATTTGAATTAGTCACTCCAGAAATTACCTAATACCCTAACCCTAACTTGGATTTAGATTAATTACTCTAGAAATCTCCTTACCCTAACTCTAACTTAGCCTTGAATAAGTCACTTTAGACCTGTGTTGCCTATTTCTACTGCATGAATTACTTTGTAATATTGTGAACATCAGTTCTCAGAAAGTATAATCGATAGAGAGCAAAGTTTTTTGCATTGTTATAGGCTTCTCTTCTAGTTGTTGTGCACCTGATATTTTGACTGAACCCTTGACCCTCAAGGTCTTAGAAAATGGGTGTGTTAGATAATTGATCCATAACTGTGACAAGTAACTTCTGCATTTAGCTTTAATATAATATAATACATCTATATGTAAACATTTAACATTCACAATTTCTTGTTTGTTTTCTCTACAGATTAATGAAGCTAAGACAAGAAAGAGAACTTTTGTCAGAAGAAGATCTTTCAGAGTTGCCTCCCTTACCAGTATTTACTCCAAAATGGAATATGGTGCTAGCAAAGCGGTTAGGTGTCGACAAAACAATGATTATAGACAGACGATCTTGGATTTCTATGGATAATCAACCCCATCGTTATAAAGTTGATGCCTCTGGTCTGCCTATGTAAGTAAAATTCTACCACAATGCCATATTATAACACACCTCTGGTCTTCCTGTATACCTAATATTCCTATTCAAGTTACAATCTACCCCATTGTATTAGTGCATCACATGATAAATCATTTGATTTCTATTGGTTGAGCACGTGGGGACTATGCGAGAATGGTACCCAGCGACAGGGCACCTTTGCTTTTTGCTTTACAGAGTTACATGGCTTGGAGAGTAGTGCACTATAGGTGTCACCACTTCCTTGTAAACATCTGAATAGCCAAGTTGGTTCTTTTGAAACTGTTACCAAGGTCATTTGATGCACTAAACCTATTAATGCCTGTTTGGGTACTATTCTGTCATAGTGTTGCGATCGGAAGGTAAGTAGTGCCCACCGAGCGCTATTCATCCCAAAAGTAACACTATGAGAGAATAGTACCCACACAAACGGGCATTAATTCGTTACCTAGTAAATTTGTTACCTAGTAAATTCGTTACCTAGTCAGGATCTTCGATATTCTCGCACATTGGATAGGCTGATTCCCCTTTTCAGCAGTGCTGGAGAATTTGATCCGGCACTATTGATTGTTCCTTTATGACGTCACTGACAAACTGATGTATGTTATTTGACGTGCGCATACATTTAGCATAACGCTTAGTCATTCTGATTTGTAAACAAGATGACTTTGGAGCCACGCATTCTCTGTAATGTACAAATCTAAATTAAAAAAATTAAAGAGGGCGCTACTGAAATGATTTTGGTGGCTCGCTGGAAGCATCACTGATGAGAATTTAATATTCGAAACACATGTCTGATGCATGGAAATTGATTTAGAATATTCTTCAAGAAGGTATAGAGTTGGAACCTTTCGTCATTATTTTGAAGGTTTCAATGTGTGAGAAAAATAATCAAGCACCACATTTAAGTTCCGGATAGAAAAATATCAGTCTCGGTTGGGATGATCAACGTCCCAATCTCAGCTAACGCCTCAATTGGGACTTGATCAATCCCACCCTCGACCATTATTTTTCTATCTGGAACTCAAAGTGGTGCTAGATTCCCACCCTGGATCCGCCACGCCATGGATCCACCCCACCATTTGATCATACACCAACCATGAATGCACTTGAACCAAGATCCACACACCCTAACTCAACCCACCCTGTATCCATCCCACCATGGATCAAAATGCCATGGATCCTCCAAAATTGATCTACCACACCATAGATCCAATCCACCATGGATCCACCCCACCTTGGATCCATCCCCACCCTGGATTCACTCCACCCTTGATCCACCCCACCATGAATCTACCCCACCCTGGATCCATCCTACCATGGATCTACCCCTGCCTGGATCTATTCCACCCTGGGTCTACCCCACCCTGGAACCACCCCACCTGGATCTATTCCACCCTGGATCCACCCCACCTGGATCTACTACCCCACCCTGGATCCAACCACCCTGGATCCACTCCATTGATCTACCCCACCATGGATCTACCCATGCCTGGATCCACCCCATCCTGGATCCAGGGGTGGATCCATGGTGGGGTGGATCCATGGTTGAGTAGATCCAGGCAGGGTTAGATCCATGGTGGGGTGGATCCATGGTGGGGTGGATCCAGGGTGGAGTAGATCCAAGCAGGGGTAGATCCTGGGTGGGGTAGATCCAGGAATGGATCATGATGGGGTGGAGTAGATCCAGGCATGGGTAGATCCATGGTGGGGTGCATCCAGGATCTACCCATCCTGGATCCACCCCACCATGGATCAAAACGCTATGGATCATCCAAAATTGATCTACCATGGATCCACCCCACCCTGGATCCACCCCACCATCCTGGATCCACTCCACCCTTGATCCACCCCACCCTGAATCTACCCCACCCTGGATCCACCCTACCGTGGATCTATCCCTGCCTGGATCTATTCCACCCTGGATCTACTTCACCCTGGATCCACCCCACCTGGAGTTTTTCTATCTGGATCCACCCCGACCTGGATCCACCCCACCTGGATCTACTACCCCACCCTGGATTCAACCACCCTGGATCCACTCCATTGATCTACCCCACCATGGATCCATCCGACCATGGATCTACCCAACCATGGATCCACCCCATCCTAGATCCAGGGTGATTGATCCAGGCATGGGTAGATCCATGGTGGTATAGATCCAGGATATATCCAATCCTGGATCCCCCACCCTGTATCCACTCAATCCTGGATCCACCCCACCACCATGGGGTAGAATCAGGGGTGGTTCCAGGTTGGAGTAGATCCAGGCATGGGTAGATCCATGGTGGGGTAGATCAATGGAGTGGATCCAGGGTGGTTGGATCCAGGATGGGGTAGTAGATCCAGGGTGGTAGGGTAGTAGATCCAGGTTGGACCCAGGGTGGGGTGGATCCAGGGTGGAATAGATCCAGGCAGGGGTAGATGTAGGGTGGATCCAGGGTGGGTGGATCTAGGGTGGGGTAGATCCAGGGTGGAGTGGATCCAGGGTGGAGTGGATCCAGGGTGGTGTGGTGGATCCAGGGTGGGGTTGATCCAGGGTGGAGTGGAGTAGATCCCCTGTACCCCATCCTGGATCGACCCCACCACCCTGGATCGACCCCACCACCATGGATCCATTCCCTCCACCCTGGATCTACCCCATCCTTGATCCACCCCACCACCCTGGATCCACCCACCCTGGTTCTACTACCCTACCCTCGATCCACTCCATGGATCTACCCCACCCTGGATCCACCTCATCATGGATCCAGGGTGGTTGATCCAGGCATGGGTAGATCCATGGTGGGATGGATTCAGGATCTACCCCATTCTGGATTCACCCCACCCTGGATCCACCCAAAACCATGGATTATTCCCTCCACCCTGGATCCATCCCACCCTGGATCTACCCCACCCTGGATCCACCTACCCTGGATCTACTCCACCCTGGATCCATCCCACCCTGGATCCAACCAACCTGGATCCACTGCATTGATCTACCCCACCATGGATCTACCCTACCATGGATCTACCCATTCTGGATCCACCCCATCCTGGATCCAGGGGTGGATCCATGGTGGGGTGGATCTATGGTGGAGTAGATCCAGGTAGGGGTAGATCCATGTTGGGATGGGATGGATCCAGGGTGGAAAGGATCCATCCTGGGTGGATCTAGGGTAGGGTGGATCCAGGGTGGAGTAAATCCAGGGTAGGTGGATCCAGGGTGGGGTAGATCCAGGGTGGGGTGGATCTAGGTTGGGTGGATCCAGGATGGAGTAGATCAAAGCAGGGGTAGATCCAGGGTGGGGTAGATCCAGGAATGGATCATGGTGGGGTGGAGTAGATCCAGGCATGGGTAGATCAATGGTGGGGTGCATCCAGGATCTACCCATCCTGGATCCACCCAACCCTGGATCCACTCCATCCTCGATCCATCTCACAACCATTGACCAACATTGATCCATTCTTTCCACCCTGGATCTACCCCAACCTGGATCTACCCCACCTGGATCCACCCAAACCTAGATCTACCCACCCTGGATCCACTCCATGGATCTACCCCTGCCTGGATCTACCCCACCTGGATCCACCCAACCCTGGATCTACCCCACCCTGGATCCACTCCATGGATCTACCCTAACATGGATCCACCCCTACATGGATCTACCCAACCATGGATCTACCCCATGGTTGGGCAGATCCAGGGTGGAGTAGATCCAGGCAGGGGTTGATTTATGGTGGGGTGGATCCAGGGTGGAGTGGATTCAAGGTGGGATAGATCCAGGGTGGAAAGGATACATCCTGGAGTGGATCCAGGGTGGGGTGGATCTAAGGTGGGGTGGATCCAGGGTGGAGTAGATCCCCTCAGGGGTAGATCCATGGTCGGGTGGATCCAGGGTGGGATAGATTTATGGTAGAGTGTATCCAGGGTAGGTGGATTCAAGGTTAGATCTAGGGTGAATGGATCCAGGTTGAATTGATCTAGGGTGGAGTGGATCCAGGGTGGAGTTGGTCCATATTGGTGTTGATCCAGGGTGGGTAGATCCACGATGATTGGATCCAGGGTGGGTTGAGTCAGGGTGAATGGATAGATGGAGTGGATCCATGGTTGGGTGGATCCAGATCTCAAATGTGGTGCATGATTATTTTTCTCGCACATTGAAACCTTCAAAGTTCTCTTGTTTACGAATCAGAATGACTGAACATCATGCTAAAATGTGCATGTGAAATAACATATGTCAGTTTGTCTGTGATGTCATAAAGGAACAATCAACAGCGCAGGATCAGGGGTGCCAGATCGATTTCTTCAGCACTGCTGAAAAGGGGAATGAGCCTATCCAATATGCGAGAATGACAAATGTTGACCATATGTCTTTCATTATATGAGAAAGATTCCAAAATCCTTTTTATCTATCACTTAGCAACCCTATGGGACGTACTGGCATGAGAGGTAAAGGTGTTCTATGGCGATGGGGACCTAACCATGTTATAAAGGCAGTGTGTACGAGGTGGCGACAAACATACCGGCCGGATGGTCAGATGGCTGATTATCTGTATGTGGAAGGCAAGAAACTACTGGAATTTATAGCCATACAAAATGATAGGGATTCAGAATGGGTGTATGAATTACCAGGGGTAAGTTTGACTGAAATCTTATTTTGAATGCTTTGTGGTTACAGTACTGTAAATGTGGTTTTTTTTGCTGGGGGAAAATTTCGTGATTATAACATGTATAATATCAAGGCGTTACGCATGGGGGAAATATTCGCGATAAAGATCAGTCTTTCCCATTGTAAGAATGCAGCATGGATATTTTCGTGTGGGGGAAATTTGCACGAAGTCCCGTGATTCGCAAAAAATTACCCCCACGCGAAAATTTCCATGTTTACAGTATATAGTGACGTAGCACACATTCTATATCACTTTGCATGATTTGCTAGAATAAGTACTTTAGATTAATTATTATTATTTGACGTCTTATATGTCTGTATATCAATCTAGAACAAAATTGTATACATATTTAGGTCCCATGTGCCCATTAGTAATCTTTGTGATTTTCAGGGTCATCCAATTAATCATAACAGAGTTATGAGGGGTGGACAGGGTGCAAGAGGGGAGGGAGAGAGGGAAAGGAAGGGGCAGGGGGAGGAAAGGGTTGGGAGGGGGCAAATAAGGGTCAGGAGGGGGCAGATAAGGGTCGGGAGGGTGCGGGTAGGGGGCGAGAGGTACCAAGAAACCATCACAATTTAGATGTTTTATAAAGACGGAGTCTATACTATGTCTATGCAAGGCCAATGTGTCTGAATAGTATGTTCAGGCAGCATTACAAGGACTTCATGCACCAAACCTATATGGAAGGGGGTTGGGGCCACAATTCTTTTCATCTTGCTTACATTCTTATTCGTCTTGTATACATTCTTATTGGACAAGACAAATAAGAATGTAAGCAAGACGAATAGAATTGTGGCCCTCATCCCCTTTCATAAACCTAAGTCTTATGTGAGGCCAATTTTAATAGTGTGTTCTTGTTTACAGGCGGCATTACAAGGATTAAAGACACCATACCTAAGTCTATGTGAAGCCTTTGTAAATAGTGTGTTCAATGAAGAGGACTATAAGGGCAGCCATCTTGATCAGGGAGATATGATTCAGGTCAGAATATAGTATGATTCAGGTCAAATTGTAGTATGATACAGGTCAGAAAATAGTATGATACAGGTCAGAATGAACTAAGATATAAGTTGTACTATGATACAGAATGATGCAGGTCAGAAGGTACTATGATACAGGTCAGAAGGTACTATGATACAGGTCAGAAGGTACTATGATACAGGTCAGAATGTAGTACAATACAGAATGATGCTGGTCAGAATGTAGTATGATACATAATTACTACAGTTAATGGAGATATGTTTGCAATAAAAAAAAAGGATATACCACACAACTTTGAAATATTTGCATTCACTGAATTGAACATTGCAGCATTATAATCAGCGTTGCTCTTTTTCAGTTTTTTGCCCAGTTTGCCACACCTGGTTCTAAAGCTGCAGATCCGTCAGCTCCTCAACCTCTTACTTTTATCCAGGCCAAAATTGGATCCAAATCTAATCTAAAGGTTGATATGGACTCGCATGGATTCAGTGCCTCTTTGCTATACAAGGGTTATCTTGACGATCCTAGAAACACAGACAATGCCTGGGTAGAAACTGAAGTGTGGAATTTTCACTATGATTTGGGAGATACTTTCAACAGTAGAATACCAGAGGTAAGCTAATTTTACAGGTCATCAGTTGTTTTAATGGTCAAGGTCTTTATTTTTAGATTCTTTAATATTATTTTGTTTAATTGTCACGCATGGATCTGAAATAATTGGCGGCTCAAGCCAAGCTTAAAGAGGGTGTGTGTGTGTGTTTAAGGGGTTTCCCAGACCAACTAGGGTTACAGACCAGTTCGTTAATAATCAGGAATAGCTTGACTGGTCCCCTTAGCTGGCCTGGACCCCTAACTGACCGTATGGGTCCAGGCAAGCTAGGACGGCCCAGGCCAGCTAGGGGGTCAGGACAGCTAAGGGGTCCAGACAAGCTAGGAGGTCCCGGCCAGCTAGAAGAGTCCATGCCAGGCCATTTAGGGGGTCCAGGCAAGCAAGGAGGTGTCATGGCCAGGGTAATTAGGGGGTCCAACCAGCCTGGAGGATACAGGCTATTTAGGGGGTCCAGACCAGCTAGAAGGGTCCAGGCCATGCCATGTAGGGAACTCAGGCCAGTTAGGAGGTCCAGACAAGCCAGGAGGTCTAGGACAGTTAGGGGGTCTAGGGCAGATGGAGAGTCAAGCTACTTAGGGTTCAAGGCCAGTTAGGGCGTCCAGGTCAGCTAGGAGGTCAAGGCCAGT
The DNA here is from genome assembly GCA_033119305.1 of Pinctada imbricata. NCBI lineage: Eukaryota > Metazoa > Mollusca > Bivalvia > Pterioida > Pteriidae > Pinctada > Pinctada imbricata. The sequence goes on along the minus strand of VSWD01000006.1, from coordinate 137,419 downwards.
TGGGGGTAGGGAGAGTCATGTCAGACCACCTAGGAGGTCCAGGCCAGCTAGTCTGTATCCTCCCTGTAAAGCACTGTTACTAAGGTGGAATAAGCATGCTCAAGTTATATTGTGACAGAATATATGGAAGTATGGCATCAAAGAAGGAGAGAAAATTTATGTTTTGTTATATGCCACTCAAACAGATACCATTTTGTGATAACTTCTAAGATTCATTCCACAGTTGCGTCATCATTAATCATCTTTAAATAAAACAATGCTATGTAATTGAATATTAAACAAATGTTTAAATTGAGAATGTTATTTTCAGGAATTCAGCGTAACGTGGAAGGAGGTTTCACCCAGTGTGAGATTGTTTGGTAATGAAGGGGCTATCGTACAGGAAGCGGCCAGAATTCATGATGCGTATCACTGAGTGACTCAATGAACACAATCTCTCATTTGTTATACCATGTATTACAATATTCATTGTAAAATGTTTAACACCGAATGATCATGTAGTACTGATTGTTTGAATAATACAACTTAAGACCAACACAAAGTAGTGCTAGTAAGGTAGCAGTGAAATCTTCCACTAGAGCTAGTAAGGTATATTGTTATCATTACCTGGTATGAGCTGTTAGTATCAGTTACATAAACAAGCCCACCCCCACCTAGTGAGCAGATTGTAGCCGTTTGTCAATGGTAGTCGAAGAATTGATATCTCTAGTATTTGATAATTTAACATACAAATATAGATATATTCCGAATCAGGGCCCCTAGGAACATTTACAAAACCATACCGTCACCAGTACTAACGGATTTTATGTGAACTTTCAGGAATATAAGGCTGAATTCTGAGGTAATTTTTCATGTTCAGATCATATACATGGAATCATAAGAGCAAGATTTTTTTTTCAACGAACACATCTTTAATACCCAAGTCTACTCAATTATACACCTGTACTAGTGGACACTAAGCGGACAACTGTTTATAACTGACAGTTTCTTAATGTACCGATTTTCAGCTGAAGGAGGCATCTTTTTAAAAAAACCAAAGTTGGCTAAATCTATCGAAATTTGACGCTGAATATTTTTATAACTGCTTGGTACAGTATAATTGGTATGATTGATTAATTAACTATCTACCCTCTAATTGATCGTCAACACATTTTAAAATATGCCCCTAAACAATGAATTCTATTTTGTTTAAATAAGATTCACTTAAAGCACACTCTGTTTCTGATTCTGAATCTCTGAAAATAAGTTATACACCAAGTATTTCATGTCTAACATCTATAACTTTTACATTTATATCATACAAGATGATTTTTGTATACACGCTAAGATTGTTACCTGAGTTTATACATTTATATCATTCAATATGATTTTTGTATACATTACGTTAATGGTTACTAATGTATTTATACATTTATATCATACAAGATGATTTTTGTATACATGCATTTTATGAATTTGACCTTCCCTCTTTCTCATTATACACTGTCTCATTTTATGATGAAAATCTTGTTATTAGATTTACTATATATTAGAGATATTTTGTTTTAGAGGTACAAGATGATTTTTGAGTGAAAAGCTCCAAGTCATCACCTGATTTTTTCAAGCAAGAGAGCCCCAATTCCGTACATGTAACATATATATCATACAGGATGATTTTTGTATACATTTATATCATACAAGATGATTTTTGTATACATTTATATCATACAAGATGATTTTTGTATAATACACCTTAAGATCGTTACTTGTATTTATATACATTTATATCATACAAGATGATTTTTGTAATACATTTTATGGATTTGACCTTCCCTCTTTCTCATTGTACACTGTCTCATTTTACGATGAAAATCTTGTTAGATTTACTTTATATTAGAGATATTTTGTTTTAGAGATGTTTTATGTCTCTTTTCTCTCAGTTGTAGATATATACCGTAATATACCTCATTTCATGTTTACTAGATGTAATAAAACTAGATTTGAACTCCATGTGTGCTGTATCACTTTCATTCAGTGGTAAAAAACCAGTAGAGGAACTACAGTGTGGAGCTCGTAAAAAAGTTCCCCGCGAGGGGTTTGACAGTAAGTGTTTTGAATATTATTCCCTGACATTGTCGCCATAGCACTTTCTATATAGACGTGGCCTCGGACAGTGCATATATTTTATATATTCTTTTCATTTTCGTGCATGAACATCGACGGCGGGTGCGGCTAGCCAACAGGGGTTGCTTACTCCTCCCGGGCACCTGATCCCACCTCTAGCTTGCTAGGGGTCTGCGATGCTTAATTTGGTGCTCTATTGTGAGTGCTGTTGAGATTTTTGTCAGGATCTTCTTTAACTCATTAATACACTGATTGCTTATGACAATAAGAAGATTGTTAAACGTCTTCAAATTCAATAAGATCATTTCAGAACAGATAAATTTGTAGCATGGACAAGAAATGCACGTTTCGGGTACTTGACCCTCGTCAGTGATCCTCAATCTAAACAATGTTATATGGCCAAAACGTGTGAAAATTATTAAAATATATGTCAAATAATTCATATTATTGAATATGATTGGTATGATATGGCCGGATTGCGAAGTGTTTGCATTAGATGACGTATACTTTTTTTTTGTGCAGACAGTCAGGTCAAAGGTCATTAATGACAAATATGGATAATGACCATATCCCTGTATACAGCACAAAATCGATAATTCAGAAAATCAGAAACCGAAGGCATACAAAATCGGGATAAAACAGAAACCAAAGCAAACAAATAAAAACCTCCACCACACAAAAAGAAGCGGACTCTCTATATGAGAGTGAGACCAGGTTCCCAGGAAGAGTAAGCATCTCCTGCATACTACTTTGAAATGAAAAAAGCTATGGTCATGAGGATTCTACATGTGAAATATCAAAGCCCTACCCCTTACCGTTCAGAAGTAGGTCAACAGTCAATGTCAAGGTCACTTGGTCAAAAGTCATGATATCAAATGAAAGATGTGGTCATAAGGAATGTATATGTGAAGTATCAAAACCCTAAAGCCGGGCTTCCACTGTCGCAAATGTACAGGAGAATGAGCTACGATCAGAGGCGAATGAACAATCATGTCGCATTCTTGTCTGTTCTCATGAAGTATTTCTTGGCGCGATAGGCACACGATAGCGCCGCGAATGCAACAAGAATATGCTACGCGTCCGCTACAATAGTAAGGCAAGTGTGATAAGAATAGAGAAGAATGTGACACGGATGTGCCACGATAAAAAGACACTGGGGTGAATGAGAGGCGAATGCAGAATATTGAGACACGACTTTAACCCAATAGTGCTGCGATGCAGGAGATTGAGACACATCTTTAACACGATAGCTCTCCGATCATGACAAGAATTGACAAGAGCAAAACCAAAATCATTTGACATATCCAGGAGTATCAACACCTTTTGTTGACTTTAACCTCTTTCCAGGTTGTTTTGTCTTGAAAGGTTGTTTTGTCTTAAAAGGCATTGTCAAAGTTTTCAAAAATATTAATTGGCACACTTTTACATCAACTCTGAGATAATCATTCTTGTCACTGTCGTGTGTGTATGTAGTAATATCGTGGCAATATCGTGTCAAGATCGTGGCTGAATCGCGTAGGTTTTTTCATTCGCATCACATGCTTAGCGCATTCGCATCACAATTGCGTCAGATTTTTTCTTGTCAGGGCGCTATCGTGGCTCATTCTCCTCCACCTTTGGAAAAAGAATTCACGCGAATGTGATGAGAACGCGCTGCGAATGGAGGGGAATGTGTTGCGCATGTGCCACGAGTGTGAGGCGAATAAGAATTCAGACACGAATGGTTCATTCGCCTCGGTGCTGCGAACAGAGGAGAATGCAGGAGAATATGACATGATTGTGACCAGAATGCTCGCGATTGAAAGGAGAATGCGATACGATTTAACAAAATCACATAATCGTATCTCTGTCGCCCCTGCATTGGCAACAGTGGAAGCCTGGCTTAACCCTTATAGTTTAAAAGTAGGTCAAAGGTAAATGTCAAGGTCATTTGGTCAAAAGTCATGATATCAAATGAAAGGTCTGGTCATGACGATTCTACATGTGAAATATCAAAACCCTACCTCTTATTGTTTAAAAGTAGGTCAAAGGTCAATGTGAAGGTCACTTGGTCAAAAGTCATGATATCAAATTAATGTTCTGGTCATGAGAAATCTATATGTGAAATATCAAAAACCTACCTCTTATAGTTCAAAAGTAGGTTAAAGGTCAATGTGAAGGTCACTTTGTCAAAAGTCATGATATCAAATTAATGTTCTGGTCATGAGAAATCTATATGTGAAATATCAAAAACCTACCTCTTATAGTTCAAAAGTAGGTCAAAGATCGATATGAAGGTCACGTGCACTTGATCAAAAGTCATGATATCAAATGAAAGTTCTCGTCATGAAAAATCTATATGTGAAATAGCAAAACCCTACCTCTTATAGTTCAAAAGTAGGTCAAAGGTCAAGGTTACTAGGTCAAAAGTCATGACATCAAATGAAAGGTCAGGTCATGAGGATTCTGCATGTGAAATATCAAAGCTATAGTTCATGAAATAAATCCCAGGTTTATTATTTTAAAAGTAGGTCAAACTCCAAAGCCAAGGTCACAAGGTAAAAAATTTTGGTATCCATGAAAAGGTCTTGTCACAAGGAATACACAAGTGAAATATGACTATCACTTACCATTCAAAAGTTATGGCCAAGGTTAAAGTTTTTCAAAAGTAGGTCAAACTCCAAGGTCAAGGTCACTACGTTAAATTTTGCTGCTTTGTTTGATTCGTCTCATCATGGTCTATCACCATGTCAAGTTTCTAGTTGCTGCTCTAAACAGTTTTCTCTCAACGGACATAAACGCAACACTTTAACCAAAATGTTGACGCACTGACGGACAGACGGACTGCGCCATTTCATAAACCGGATTTTGCTTCGCAATCAGGCCAAAAATGTATCGAAAGACGTTATAGCAGGATGGATGGGATATAATGCTACAGGACCCATGTTTTAGAAATTTCAAGAAATTTGATAAATTTTCGAATACGTTGAACAAACGATCACTGAAGTTGATCGAACTTGACTACATGTGCCCTCGGGAATCCATGGTCCACTAGCAGTGACACTCACCAAGTGGAACAAATGTTAAACGTCTTCAAATTCAATAGCATCAGATACTTTTAATTTGCAGCATGAAACAAACTGATTATCAAGGTCAAAGATTGGAAATGGTAAGAACCCTATTGATTTTCAAGGTTAAGGTCAAAGATAAAGGTCACAGATTGGAAATGGTAAATATCCTTGCGCTGCTCTGATTGGATCTTAGGCGACAGGAATTTAATTTTTAGTTTTACGGATCCGCCGACCCTAATTTTACCACAATTGAAAAAAATAAAATGAAATGAATTTACATTTTTTTTTTCTTCCGCTCATCCGAATTACTGGTTATTAGTCCCCTACCGACAACGCCAAAGGGGAATCTTAGTTTTTACTTTTCATTTCTCACTTAATCTTTATCGTGCAAGTGTTTTAGAAAATGCGGATTTGAAAACATGAAAAGCAAGCTGAATTAAGATCGTGATTGTGGCACAAAACATAAAATGTTGAAGTTTACTGATTTTTATTTTATTCTTATTCCCTCCTCCTACCCTATTTTGAAAAAAATAACATATATGTACAACTAAACTTTAAATTTCTGTCGCCTTATCCAAACTTCATACACCTATTGCTTATGACAACTCTATACAAGAGGATAAACCTTTTTGATTATCCTTGTATACAACCTAGAAGGCACATTGATTTTCCTGCTGTGCAAGGGGTGTCAGGATGTGCGAGGGGCAGGATGTGTGAGGGGTGTCGGGTGTGCGAGGGGCAGGATGTGCGAGATGTGTCAAGATGTGCGAGGGACAGGAGGGGTGTCGGGATGTACAAGGGGTGTCAGGATGTGCGAGGGGCAGGATGGGTGTCAGGATGTGCGAGAGGTGTCAAGATGTGCTAGGGACAGGAGGGATGTCAGGATGTGCGAGGGGCAGGATGGGTGTCAGGATGTGCGAGACACAGGAGGGGTCTCAGGATATGCGAGGGGCAGGAGGTGTGTCGGGATGTGCGAAGGACAGGATGCTACGCTTTGCGTTGCCTAGGTTCGTTACATACAAAGACGCAGGTTCTCACGCATACTACGAATTTCTCAGATATGGTGATTGTTTATTCTATAAATGTAATTTACATTCATAACAAGAGGCCCAAGGGAGCCACATCGCTCATCTCAGTCGTAAACAAAACAATGATTGTGGACAATTTGGTGGAGGCTCCTGAGTACTTGCTTCCTTTAAGGCTTTGTGAAATTATTGAGCATCAGTTTTGGCAATATCAAACATAGACCTGTAATCACAGATTACGAAGCTCACCTCGTGGCAGCAAAATTCAATTTAAACATATTTCTTAGTACATTAAAGGCAAAATCATTCAAGAGGAAAAAGTTGCTCAAGATTATTTTATGAAAGCTTAATCAAAGATACATCTAATATGCAAAAGTGTGGTATATGTAGCACTTATACTTTGCTCAATATTGACTTTTTTAAGGCAAAATCATTTAAGCGGAAAAAGTAGGTCAATGTCATTTTATGAGAGTTTGATCAAAGATACATCCAATATGCAAGTTTGGTACACTTATACTTTGCTCAATATTGGCTTTTAAAAGGCAAAATCATTAAAGCGGAAAAAGTAGGTCAAGATTATTTTATGAAAGTTTGATTAAAAGATACATCCAATTCAAGTTTGGTACATGTAGCACTTAAACTTTGCTCAATATTGGCTTTTTAAAGCAAAATCACTCAAGTGAAAAAAGTAGGTCAAATGCTGCGTTCGATGCATGGGTTCATCTCAGCATCCCAAGATGAATCACTTGTGCAAGTTTGGTTACTGTAGCATATGTGCATTGTCAGATACTGAGCTACCCCAAACTTCTTAACCAAGTCTCTCAAGCGGAAAATGTAGGTCAGATGCAGCATCCGATGCATGGGTTCACCTCAGCATCCCAAGTAGACCAAGTACTGGCCAAAAGTTTATTTTTGAGTTGATATTTTACCAACTCAAGAATAAAATTTTGGCCTGTTCTTGGTCTACATCCCAAGATGAATTACTTTTGCAAGTTTGGTTACTGTAGCATCAGTACTTTGCCAAATACTGAGCTACCCCAAACTTCTTAACCGGACAGGGACGCGGACGTGCGGGGGTATAGCATAAGCTCTCTCAACTTCGTCGAAGTGAGCTAAAAATTATGGGCATCAGTTTTATAAAATGTCAAAAATGCTTCAATCAATCAGAGCTCTCAGTGGTCATATTTGTAAGCCAATCGGCACGGAAAACATAGACTTTAACTCCCGGGCACCTGGTCCCCTTTGTTGGTCACCAATCTGCACGAATAACACAAACTTGCTAAAGGACCTTGAATACTTTCTTTCTGTTAGGTTTCGTGAAATTCTATGCATCGGTTGCAGAGGAAGTCGAGAATACGTTAGCCAATCTGAGCCCTCGGCGTCCATATTTGCTGGCCAATCGGCACCAACACACAAACTTGGTAGATGACCTTGGGTACTTACTTCCTCTTTGGTTTCGTAAAATTTTGTGAAGCAGTTCCAGAGTAGATGTCGAAAATGTCAATCAGAGCCTCCGTATTTCGCTCTGGCTGGCTAAATAAACAATCTTACACCTCAGTTGTTTGGCCTTGTCCAAGTCTGAGAGGGTCGTAAAACTCAAGTTTGGTTTTTAAATCTACATTGGGCCAATATTTGGCCCTTATTACCACCTCCCTTTTATTTATTCATGTTTTGGGAAAAGTTTTCCTGCGTATTTCGCTCTGGCTAGCTAAATTAGGACTCGTCAATCTTACACCTCAATTGCTTAGCCTTGACCAATCCTGCGAGAGCTGTATAGCTAAAATTGGGTTTTTAAATCTACATTGGGCACAACTTTTACTACCTCGTTTTATGTTTTGGGCAAAGTTTGTCTTCCGTATTTTGCTCTGGCTAACAATATTCGAACTCGTCATGTCCATCTTACACCTGAATTGTTTAACCTTGCCCAAGTCCTTGAGGGCTGTATAACTCATTTTCGGTTCTCAAATCTACATTGAACCCAAATTTGCCCTTTATTAAGACCTCATTTTAATAATTTATTTATTTTGTTGAAAAGTTTGTCCTTCGTATTTTGCTCTGGCAAGCTAAATCAGGACTCGTAGGTTAATCTACTCAATTGTTTTGCCTTCCCAAGTCTCTGTGAGGGCTGTATAACTCAATTTGGATCATCAAATCTACACTCGGTCCAAATGTGGCCCTTATTTACACCTCGTTTTTATTTGGGGGGGGGGGCAAAGTTTGTCCTCTGCTGAATATATTCTGCTCTGGCTAGCGAAATTAGGACTCGTAAGGTTAATCTTACACCTCATTTGTTTAACCTTGTCCTTGAGGGCTGTATAACTCAATGTTGGTTTTTAAATCTGCATTGGGCGCAAATGTGTCCCCTATACCACCTCGTTTTTATTTAATTTTGTTTTGGTCAAAGTTTGTCCTCAGTATTTTGCTTTGGCTAGCTAAGTTGGGACTCGTCATGTAAATCTTACACCTCAATTGTTTTGCCTTCCCAGGTCCGTGAGGGCTGTATAACTCAATTTGGGGTTTTAAATCTACATTGGGCGCAAATTTGGCCCCTATTACCACCTCGTTTTTATTTAATTTTGTTTTGGGCAAAGTTTGTCTTCCGTATTTTGCTTTGGCTAGGTAAGTTATGACTCGTCAGGTCAATCTTACATATCAATTGTTCATCCTTGCCCAAGACCGTGAGGGCTGTATAAATCAATTTGATCTTTTAAATCTACATTGGGCCCACATTTGGCCCTTATTATCACCTCGTATTTCAATTGTTTAGCCTTCCCAGGTCCGTGAGGGCTGTATTACTCGATTTGGGTTTTTAAATCTACATTGGGCCAAAATCTGGCCCTTATTTACACCTCGTTTTTATTTACCGTATATCGGGAGATTTTCGTGTGTGTCTAATTTTCGCTAAGTTCGCGAGCATCATTAAATCGCAAAAAAATGGACATAGCGAAAAAAGACATAGGTCTTAACCCTTGATCATGCTCATATTCCTCAATTATGCTAACAGGTACGGTTATATGTTACTGTCCTGGGGTATTTCTGATTAAGATAATTACATGTTTACAGATAACATGTAACATCAGTTAATGTAATTTTGATTGTCCGTGTATTTCTCGCAAGAAACAAAATTTAAACAATGATGTTGGTGCGAAAGATTTTTTGGGATAACAAAATTGTATGACTACTTGCATGGGAAACCAGAAATCATGAACACTTCACTCCATGACAAACGTGACGACTTCAATTTCAGAATTACAAACTTTCCTTTTCTGAGTAGCAACATCCCTTCATGCATCGCCTGTTTATGGCGTGTTCATATCTCAGTTGACACGCTATGTCAGAGCAAGTACCAAATATACGGATATTGCTCTGAGAGCTAGGCGTCTTTCAGATAAGCTTCTCAGTCAGGGATATGTTTGTGACCGACTCACATCGTCACTGAGGAAGTTCTACGGTCGATATGGGGAACTCGTCATACACTATGATGTCCCTCTCTACAGAATGTTGGATGATCATTTGAACCATCCGACCAAAGTTTGTACTCTGTGTCTTCCGAAATGGAATCAAACGGATGTGACAGTTCTACCGAATTGAAGCGGTAGGTGTTGCATTCAAGCAAGAGATGCTTACTCTTCCTGGGCATCTGGTCTCACTCCCACATCGGGAGTTCGCTTCTTTTCATATAGTGGAGGTTTTTGTTTGTATGCTTTGGTTCCTGTTTTATCCTGATTTTTTATGTCTTCGGTTTCTGATTTTCGATTTTGTCATCATAATCAATGGTCTTAAAGAAGCCTGTATCGTTTATGCTTTAAATGAGTGAACTACAATACATGTAATCATGCACGATCGTATTTCATTTCACATTGAGTAAATCTTTGAAAAAAAATGAAGTTTTGGTATTTATGGATTAGCGAAAATTAGACTCAGCGAAAAAAGGACACACCTTTTTGTGGCGAAATTTACCCGACGCCAAAATTACCCGATATACGGGCAAAGTATATTCTTCGTATTTTGCTCTGGCTAGCTAAATAAAAACTCCTCTGGTCAGTATTACACCTCAGTTGTTAAGCCTTGCCCAAGTCCTTGAGGGCTATATATTCTCAAATCCACTCGGCCCAAATATGGCCCTTCTTTACACCTCGTTTTTATTAATTTTTTTTTTCTTGGGGGGGGGGGGGGGGGGTGTTTGTCCTCCGTATTTTGCTCTGGCTAGCTAAAGGAGCTATTAAGATAAGGGCCGGATTTAACCCTGAAAACACTCGATTATATCTCGTTCGCTGTCCTTCCAATTTATATAAAAGTTGGCCAAGATGAAAATATTAAGTACTATAAGATTCCTAGTATCTATCTTATTTAAATAAATTTGGTGAAAGATGTTATAATTACGGGTTGAAGAGTTAGGGGTACAGATAACTGAAAACGTTAAATATCGATCGAAAATGCACAAAAAATGCATTATTTTAAACATTTTTATGTTTATTATGCTTCTCTAGCTGTTACCTTTTCATGTCAAAATTGGATAAGCAAAATTAACTTTGAGGTTATTATATCAATATAATCGGCAAACTCTGCGATCCGGAAACTGTTTTATTTCGTTCTTCTCAGCCATTTATGTAGCTTTCTGGCGCGAAATACACACGGTGTAGAAATAGACAACTTTCTCGTTTATTACCGTCAGTCATGACTGACGGTATACTGTAATCATTCGTAACCTACTTGCACGGATAGAATACCTCTTGGCAATATGATTGGTTGACAATTGCATAAAATGCAAATATTCGTCTAGGTTATTCAGAATCTGTGTATAAGATTCTCTCAATAGGTTGGCTTAAGAGTCTTGATGACCTGACAAATGAAATGAGTTAAAGAAGATCCTGACGATAATGAAAGTCATATCGCATTAGTGTATTTTCCTCCGAAATAACTAGCGAAAAGTCTTTGCACCGACACGTCCTGTAACAATAGCAGATTTTCGGAAATTTCCGTCACTTGAATCGGAAAAGCCCGGAAATGTGCGATTGATAAATGCATTTTCATTCCATTTTTTCTAACTAGAAAACAACATTTCAACTCGGCTAACTGACGGCAAGCTTTTTGTAAAAGCTAATACTTGTTTCCTTCCAAACGGTTAAATATTTGATCGGAACACACTCTGAATAGATTGTTCCGTGATGTAAAAAGAAAAAGACGACAATATAACGTACTTAAACGCTCTAGAGGCAAATTTAAAAATAGCCATCCATCCCCCCTTTTTTCGTTTTTCGCCTGTGGGACATTGTTCCCCCTCGCTTCAGAACCCCACCTCCGTATTTTGCTCTGGCTAGCTAAAGGAGCTATTAAGATAAGGGCCGGATTTAACCCTGAAATCACTCGATTATATCTCGTTCGCTGTCCTTCCAATTTATATAAAAGTTGGCCAAGATGAAAATATTAAGTACTATAAGATTCCTAGTATCTATCTTATTTAAATAAATTTGGTGAAAGATGTTATAATTACGGGTTGAAGAGTTAGGGGTACAGATAACTGAAAACGTTAAATATCGATCGAAAATGCACAAAAAATGCATTATTTTAAACATTTTTATGTTTATTATGCTTCTCTAGCTGTTACCTTTTCATGTCAAAATTGGATAAGCAAAATTAACTTTGAGGTTATTATATCAATATAATCGGCAAACTCTGCGATCCGGAAACTGTTTTATTTCGTTCTTCTCAGCCATTTATGTAGCTTTCTGGCGCGAAATACACACGGTGTAGAAATAGACAACTTTCTCGTTTATTACCGTCAGTCATGACTGACGGTATACTGTAATCATTCGTAACCTACTTGCACGGATAGAATACCTCTTGGCAATATGATTGGTTGACAATTGCATAAAATGCAAATATTCGTCTAGGTTATTCAGAATCTGTGTATAAGATTCTCTCAATAGGTTGGCTTAAGAGTCTTGATGACCTGACAAATGAAATGAGTTAAAGAAGATCCTGACGATAATGAAAGTCATATCGCATTAGTGTATTTTCCTCCGAAATAACTAGCGAAAAGTCTTTGCACCGACACGTCCTGTAACAATAGCAGATTTTCGGAAATTTCCGTCACTTGAATCGGAAAAGCCCGGAAATGTGCGATTGATAAATGCATTTTCATTCCATTTTTTCTAACTAGAAAACAACATTTCAACTCGGCTAACTGACGGCAAGCTTTTTGTAAAAGCTAATACTTGTTTCCTTCCAAACGGTTAAATATTTGATCGGAACACACTCTGAATAGATTGTTCCGTGATGTAAAAAGAAAAAGACGACAATATAACGTACTTAAACGCTCTAGAGGCAAATTTAAAAATAGCCATCCATCCCCCCTTTTTTCGTTTTTCGCCTATGGGACATTGTTCCTCCTAGCTTCAGAACCCCACTTGGCCATAAATTGTGTTTTATTGATATACATCTTTGGTAAAAGTGGCATTGTAAAGCGAGGGGGGAACGATGTTGTATAAAACTTTTCCGTTTTGCATTGATTTCTGTGTAAAAAAAACCGCTTATTTTGACCCAAATATCGGTCTTATTTTTCATAAATTATCCCATCTGAAAGCAGATTCATATGCGGACCATGTTACTTGAAATTTCTACCGAAAAGATTCTCAATTTTTGCATTTTGAAATTTCGACTTTTCAGGGCAGATTCTACGCCTTATCTTAACAGCTCCTTAGGAAATGCAGGTCAATCTTACATCTCAATTGTTTGACCATGCCAAAGTCCGAGAGAGCTGTATAACTCAATTTGGGTTTTTCAATGTTTATTGGGCCAAAAGGTCCTTATTAACTTCGTTTTTATTTATTCATGATTTTGGCAAAGTTTGTCCTCCGTATTATGCTCCGGCTAGCAATATTCGAACTCGTCATTTCAATCTTATACCTTAACAGCCATTCTCTGTAACAACCAAAAAACCCCATATGGATCAGAAATGCATGCCTTCAGATTTCAACCAAACATTGTGACATGGGTTGATACATCATAAGATATTAGAAAATGGAAGAAAAATTTCGAAATTCTTCACGGTTGCCATGGCAACAGACTTGAGTTAAATTTATTAAAATTAAGGCCCATTTTACCCTTAAAATGAGTGGTTTTATCATGTCTATTGCCAATTCATTATCATTGCATTATGTATCATTTTTATTTTGTGAACAAGAACATGATCAGAGTAAAATTAAGCATTTTTATCATAATTTAACTCAAATTAAAAAATGTCGAAATTTTCACTTAAAAACGCCATATTTTCAGAAAAATGCATTTTTCTCAATTTCTCTGTCTTAAGATTATTTTCAGTGGATGTGATGAAAAAAGGTACCTTTTAATTTTCAATTGAATTTATCTTTTTTGTAAGGCCAAACAATAGTCTTTTATTCATAAAATAAAACATCGTAGGGAAATGATTGCGCAAAAATCCTTTTTGAAAATTTTTTTGATAGAATAAAAAGAATTCAATTTTGTTTGAATACAGTATCATTACAGTAAATCATTTCTAATCATATTTCCAAATAAAAAGAGAATAGGTAAGGTTAAAGGTTCCATAGGAACCCCCTTTTTCCCCTTAAACAGAAGACAAATCATGATAATAGTCAAGATCACTGTTATTTGGCCGAATCTCTTCTCTATGGCCAGATTGATATAATTTCTTCATCTTGGACTGATGCAACTCCATCATCATTTATAGTTCAATAAGTGTCGCGATGGTTTCATTTACAATGTGTATTGTTTTTTCTTGTAAAAATAAGAAAACTAGCTCTTGCCGTATTACTTGCAACTTGCAAATGTGAAATCTCAGACGATTCCTTCTTTCATATACAAGAGTGAGAATACAAAGGGTGAAACTGCCTCTTGCTTCTTGTCTGTTATCATGAAGATTTCTTGGCGCGATAGGTACACGATAGCCCCGCGAATTCAACAAGATTATGCTATGCGTCCGCTACGAAAGTGAGGCGAGTGTGATAAGAATAGAGAAGAATGCGACACGAATGTGCCACGATAAAAAGACACTGAGGCGGATGAGAGGCGAATGTAGAAATTGAGACATGACTTTAATCCGATAGCGCTGCGATGCAGGAGAATGAGACACGACTTTAACCCGATAGCGCTGCGATCATGACAAGAATGTGACATGAGCAAAATCAAAGTCATTTGACATATCCAGGAGCATCAATACCCTTTGTTGACTTTGACCTCTTTCCGGGTTGTTTTCTCTTGAAAGGCATTGTCAAAAATTTCAAAATATTGATCCGCACACTTTTACATCAACTCTGAGATAATTATTATTGTCACTGTCGTGTGTGAATGTAGTACTATCGTGGCAATATCGTGTCAAGATCGTGGCTGATTCGCTATGATTTTTTCATTCGCGTCACATTCTCGGCGCATTTGCATCACATTCGTGTCAGATATATCTTGTCGGGGCTCTACCGGGGCTCTATCGTGGCTCATTCTCCTCCGCCTTGGGAACAAGAATGTACGCGAATGTGAGGAGAACGCGCTGCAAATTGAGGAGAATGCAAGGCGATTGCGCTGCGCATGTGCCGCGAGTGTGAGGCGAATAAGAATTCAGACGCGAATGTTTTAAACAGTTTGAAGCATTCGCGTCGGTGCCGCGAACAGAGGAGAATGCAGGAGAACATGACACGATGAGACGAGAATGCCCGCGATTGAGAGGATAATGCGCTACGATTAAACAAAATCACCTAATCGTAGCTATATCGCCTCTGCATTCGCGACAGTGGAAGCCCGGCTTTATGGCGAATGTCAGGTCATGGAATATGAAATGCCTTCCATAGATAGTATGAAAGATATCTGCTTTCAAATCTTCCAAAGTCAAGGTAACAAGGTCTACTCTTTGTAGTGAATGTTCTGTTAGAAATACAAGAGGCCCAAGGGGTCCACATCATTTACCTGAGTTGCAAACACAAGAATGATAGTGGACAATTTGGCGGAGGCCCTTGGGTACTTGAAATTATGTGCATCAGTTTTGGAGATGTCGAAAATGTTTCAGCCAGTCCTTTGTGACCATATTTGCTGACAGACGGGAACAAAAAACACAAACTTGGTAGAGGACCTTGAATACATGTTCCTGTCAGGTTTCGTGAAATTCTGTACATCCGTTGCAGAGGAAAAGTCGAAAATGTAAAACGTTTACGAACGGACAATGGACGCACGGCGCGTTATGACAATAGCCCACAATTTGTACTATGTTAGAAATCTGCTTTCTAATCTTCTTAACCTAAATTGTAACATAAGACTAAAGTCAAAATCAAGATCAAAAGTCATGATACCAAACTGTTGTATTCTTTATCAAGAATATTTGTATGAAATATGAAAAGCCTACAATTTATAGTATGAAAATAATTTGCTTTCAAAATTCCTTAGCCTAATTTTAACATAAGCCCAAGTCAAGGTCAAAAATCATGAGGGTCCCTGTAAAGTGCGAAACGAAGAAAAAAAAAACGAAACGAAACAAATCGAAACGAAACGAAACGAAACAAATCGAAACGAAACGAAACAGATCGAAATGAAACGAAACAAAACATAAAACTTAAAGAATATGAGAGAAAGAGGAAAAATCGCCGAGAACGAATATTTAATGACAAGATGAGCATGTCATATTGCCTTAATCCAAGAGTTCTACATTTGTAACTAGTGCCGAGAGGGTTTCTTGAAAGGGTCAAAGTTGACAATTAAAAAAAAAAAAATCAATGTCAAATGCCATTCATGTATTTAAGAGGAATAATGGAGAGGGGATAGAAAACCACGCTATGACACCGTAATGAGATTTCAGGGAAAAAATCTTATCCTTTTTCAAACGAAATGTGCCCCCCCCCCCAGTATTTGTTCTCATTTTTCTGATAAAGTTTTCAAATTCACATAACGGAACAGTTCCATTTCCTCTGTACTAGACTCCTCCCTTATAAATAATATTTTTCCGCCTATGACGAGGTTATCCATCCCGTTCACTCTCTTTTAATCCTTTAAAATGCAATTGTGCTTTGTACTGTATATATTATGTTTTTGTCGTCAAATGTGACCCTTTAAAAAACCCTCCAGCCACAAGAACTAATGGTTGAAGGCAATAATATATGCATATATTGACATCCGTGATACTTTTCTGCATTTACATCAATTTTTATCAAGTTCTTTAAGATTTATGTTTTGTTTCGTTTCGTTTCAATCTCTTTCGTTTCGTTTCGTTTCGTTTCGTTTCGATCTGTTTCGTTTCGTTTCGATTTGTTCTGTTTCGTTTCGCACTTTAAAGGGAACCAAATCATGATACCAAATTGTAGTACTCTTTATGGTGAATGGGAGTATGAACTATGACAGGAATAAAAGAAATCTGCTTTTAAAACTTCTTATCCGGACGGACAAACGGACATGGCGATTCCTACATACCCCCCATAAACTTCGTTTGAGGGGTCAAAAGTCATGGTTACAGAAATCTGCTTTCAAAACCTCTTAACCTAAAATGTTGAATAGGGTGAAGGTCAAGGTCACAAGGACACAGGGTCAGAAGTCTGCTTTCGAAACTTCTTAAACCGACGGACGGGGTGATTCCTGGACATGGGACGGATAGGGTGATTCCTGTAGAACCTTTTGTTTGCGGTTTGTATAATTAACTTTCCAGTATTTATAGCTTCAGAGGAGTTGTAAGCACAAGATTACATATAATAACATGGGAGAAAATGACCACACCCATTTTCTTAGTCCCCGGGGGTCAGCGACCCAAACAAAATATCAGGTACACTACTACAGAAGACTCATTTGGGAAAAATAGCAAATTAAGGAATGCCTGTGTCGCCTGCGAATCGGCTTATTCTAGAAAAATGATCAATTATGTAGGTTAAGGTTACTGGGTTCAAAATTATTGGTATAAGTAGAAAAGTATTATCAAAGAAATTCATATGTAAAATATAAGACCTCTTACTTACCGATTAGAAGATATGGTCAATCTCAAAATTTCAGGAAAGAGTGTTAGTCATCTAGGTCAAGGTCACTACGTCAAAATTTTGGTAAAAAAAGTTTCATCATAAGAAATATATGTGTGGAATATGAAAGCCCTTAGGCTATCACTTACCAATCAAAAGTGTGACAGACAAACGGACGGATGGACAGACGGACAACGGGATCCCTTAAGCGGTGGTCACAACCCGCCGTACATTCAAGTATGTGGTGTCTTCGTGCAAAAACGTAGGTAAACCTTGGGGGTCCGCGCGGTGTCCGTGTGTTATCAGTACGTGATCAGTACGGCTTCCGCACAGATTTGGGAACACGCAGACAGGACGTAGCAGTTTTAGTGCATACAGAATTTTCGCTGCGTCCTGTGTGCGTTCGGATTCATCAAGAAGTACGACACGGACGTTGTGAGTACGTTTTTTTTAAGTATATGCATCGCACTTGTCGCGTAAAGGAGTGAGGAACCCGTGCGTTAGCAGTACATGAAAGTACAACAGCCACACAATAATGCAGAAGGCGTACGTTGTAAGCAAGTCGCACACACCTCTGCACGTACATTGTACGACGTACTTGCCACTTTCGCATCATATGATGCATGTACATGTAATAACTCCATATAACCGTACGTGCGACGTGCGTTAACGCACTCCTTTCGTACTCTTGCCACTTGCCTCCTTGCGTCTTTAGAAAAGCGTATAGCGCACGTAGCGTCTCCAAACACGCACGACCAAAAACACCCATGGCGGGTTGTAGTTGCTATGCTTCGCAGGCGACACAAAAAGGAATTAATTCTCCATCATTTATAGTGGCAGAGGAGTAGCGAGAAAGAGCATGCCCAAACAAAATATCAGGTACACAACTAGACCACAGACAAAGTGTAATGCGAAAACTGTTTCATTTCTATCTCTTATAGTTTCAGAGGAGTTGCAAGCACAAGAATTGTTGACGGACAGACGCCGGGGTATCGCATAAGCTCGACTGGTCCATGAGCAAATAAAACAATATTACATTTAGAATTTCGAATCGGAAAGAACATCAAAAATTAAGTACATAATCATCTTTTAAATTTTTGTATCAGTTTTTATGAAAAAGTTATAAATATTAATTATTCACAATTGTTTTATAATTTTTGTCTAGAAAAAGGATTTCCCGCCATGAAAATACTCATTTGATTTAGGAATTGGATTTGGAAATTCATTCAAATCAAAAGAGCATCAGAAATGAAGTACAGTATCATCTTTAAATTTGTTATGTTATCTTAAATGCAAAAGAAACTATTTCTAGTTTTTCGTGATGTTTGTCTAGAAAAGGGATTTTTATCCCAAAAAACACATTAGTAATAGATATTTGAAACTTATCTCATTCGTAAGAACATTTAGAAAAATCGTACAAAAACATATTGTTATTTCTGATATAAGGTTTAATACAAAAGTTATAAATTATTCCAAATTTTTCACTATTTTGGCCGAGTATAGGGTATTTTCCCTAAAAAGTACATTTATAATAGGATTTTGAATTTGAAACTCGTTTCATCCAGAAGAATATCACAAGTTAAATACATTAATGTCCTTAAATTTTTGATATCGATTTAAATCCTAAAGTTATAAATTATTTCCAATTTTCATGATTTTTGCCCTTTTTAAGGAAATGCTACACCAAAAACACATTGTATATAGGAATTCAAATAGTTAGCATGTTTCATTCGAAATAACATTAGAATGTAAGTATATTAACATCTTTTAATTTTTGATATGTATTTATATATGCTAAAGTTAAAAATTATTTCCAATTTTTCATGATTTTTGCTCAGAAAAGGATTTTTCGCTCCCAAAAACACATTTGATATAGGAATTAGAATTCAAAACTCATTTCATTAAAAATAAAAACATAAGAAACTAATATATAAACATCTGTAAACTTTTTACATCAATTAATGTGCTAAAATTATAAATAATTTCCTTTTTTTTTTTCACGATTTTGCCTGGAAAAAAGGCTTTTTCGCCCCAAAAATAACATTTGATGTGGGGATTAAAACTGGAAACCCATTCAATTCGAAAGAACATCATAAATGAACTACATTTACATCTTTTGATTTTTGTTATCAGCTTTTATGCAAAAGTTATAAATCATTTCCAGTTTTTTTCTGATTTTTGCCTAGAAAAGGGATTTTTACCACCAAAAGCATCAGAAATGCCACATATCTCAGAAGTCTATCAAACTTATTCAGTAATATTAATTCATAGTTGATATCTTTATCATAGTGATTTGATTTTAGCATAAAAATCCCACATAAGCAATTTTTTCTTTTTTTATGGTATTCCATTATTACAGATAAAAACGTATTGATATGTGTTGCTAAGGAATGGAAATGGTTGCTATGTACTTAATATTAACCAATATATACATTTGCTGTATTTGTAAAGAAAATATCTTGAAAAGGACAGCGCAACGAGCTTAGCTTTTAATTCTCTTTTATCAATAACTTGTCTGACAATACTGACTAAATCGACATTATTATGTCACATACAGAGAAAAAAATCAAATTGTTGCTAAGGTTAAGTTTAGTTGTTATGGATTTTTCTTTGAGAGCTTACTCAATTTTCTACTTTCTCAATTGTTCTCTATTTAAAGAATCAATTTTTATCAAAATATCCATTCCCGTACTATGATCATGACTGTTAACATGATTTTTAGAGGAAATTTTAACCTGACCTTTTTCTCTTTTTATTTGGATATAAGATCTTGTTCTTTTACTTAAAACAAAATTATACATAATGCAATGATAAAAAATCGGCGATAGACTTCTTGGTAAAACTTCACATTTTAGGGGTAAAATGGGCCTTAATTGGTCAATTTAGCTCAAGTCTGTTGCAATGGCAACCGTGGAAAATTTTGAATTTTTTCATCGTTTTTCTAATTTCTTATGATGTATCAACCCATGTCACAATGTTTGGTTGAAATCTTAAGATATGCGTTTCTGGGATTTTTTGGTAGTTACAGAGAATGGCTGTTAATTGTTTAGCCTTGCCCATGTCCTTGAGGGCTGTATAACACAAAATGGATTCTCAAATCAATGGGCCCAAATTAGTCCCTTATTACCACCTCGTTTTTATTTATGTTTTGGGCATGCCAAAGTTCGAGAGGGCTGTATAACTCAATTTGGGGGTTTCAGTCTACAATGGGCCCAAATATGGCCCATATTACCACTTTTGTAATTCTTATTTTTGTTTTTAGCAAAGTTTGTCCTCCGTATTTCGCTCTGGCTAGCTAAATTAGGACTCGTCATGTCCATCTCACACCTCCATTGTTTATCCTTGCCCAAGTCCTTGAGCGCTCTATAGCTCACTTTGGGTTCTCAAATCTACATTGGGCCAAAATTGGGCCCCTATTAACTTCGTATTTATTTATTCATGTTTTTGGCAAAGTTTCTCTTCCGTATTTTGCTCTGGGCAGCAATATTCGAACTCGTCATGTATATCTTACACCTCATTTGGTTAGCCTTGTCCAAGTCCTTGAGGGCTGCATAACTCAATTTGGATTTTCAAATCCACACTGGGCCCAAATTTGGCTCGTATTAACACCTCGTTTTCATTCATGAATGTTTTTGGCAAAGTTTGCCCTCCATATTTTGCTCTGGCTAGCTTGATAAGGACACGTCTGGTCAATCTTACACCTCAATTTTTGGCCTTGTCCAAATTCGTGAGGGCTGCATAACTCAATTTTGCTTTTTATATCTCAATTGGGCCCAAATTGGGCCCCTATTACCACCTCGTTTTTATTTAGTTTTGTTTTTGGCAAAATTTGTCATTTGTATTTTGCTTTGGCTAGCTACGTTAGGACGCGTCAGGATAATCTTATCTGAGTACTGTATTTGACAGTGGATTAAGGTGCCTACTTTGTAAGCTATTTACCTTAAATCACTTCTGACAATCAAAACTTAATTTTACATGAGAGCAATGTTCCATTATTACAGCTAAGAAAAATAACAATTTTAAGTTTATGACATCACTCGTACATGTAATATGAGAACCCAACGTCCTTAATTTTTCATCCTTACCCCAAATCCGAGAGGGCTGTATAACTCAATTTGGGTTCTCAAATCTACATCGGGCCCTAAGGCCTTATTTATTCCTCGTTTTTATTAATTTTTTTTTTTGGGGGGGGGGGGGGGGTGTGCAAAGTTTGCCCTGGCCAGCTAAATTGAGACCCGTCAGGTCAATCTTACACCTCTTTGCCCAAGTCCTTGGGGGCTGTATAACTCATTTTGTGTTCTCAAATATCTACACTGAGCCCAAAAGAGAAGAGTCACGAACCACTGAAATTGGCCTGGTCTCAAAAACTCACTTAATTTACACAAAAGCTAAATAAGCATGCATTTAAAGAAGATTCGGTGATGATTCTTATAAATCATGCTACTTATCGGCGTTTATGAGTTTACCGTGTTTATCGATTTGTTTAAGCCTTTTTTTTATAAATGGGACCATTAATGATGCAGCGTGAAAAGCCTACCATTTATTGTATGCAACAAATCTGCTTTCAAATCTTTTTAACTTAAACTGCAACATAAACCAAAAGTTAATGTCAAGGTCACAAGGTCAAAAGTCATGATAACAAACTGTAATACTCTTTATGGTGAATGTGTGTATGAAATATGAAAGGCCTACCATTTATAGTATGAAAGAAATCTGTTTTCAAAATTTCTAAACCTGTCCTAACTTCAACATAAACCCAAAGTCAAGGTCAAAAGTCATGATACCAAACTGTAGTACTCTTTGTGGTGAATGTGAGTCCGACCATTTATAGTATAAAAGAAATCTGCTTTCAAAACATCTTGACATAAAATGTTGTACAGTGTGAAGGTCAAGGTCACAGGGTCAAAAGTCATGGTACCAAAATGTAGTACTCTTTATACAATTATGGTAAATGTGTTAATGAAATATGATAGGCCTATCATTATAATAGTGTAAAAGAAATCTGCTTTTAAAACTTCTTAACCGGACGGACAGACAGACGGGGAGACAAACAGACAGACGGACGGACGGGCGAACAGGGTGATTCCTATATACCCCCTTTAACTTCATTTGCGGGGGGGGGGGGGGTTATAAATATAACACATTACCAACTTTATTTCTTAACCTCGATTTAGATGAAAAATAATAAATATTTTTCGGAGTATGTTTCTTCCTCAGAAATTTTAGAACAAAATCATATATAAATATGTCCAGAAATATGTTGTATATAGTCAAAATTTAATCAAATAGAATATTTTCAAGATGAATTTTTAAATAATTGATTTAACGATGATGATAGATAGCGACACGGTGAAAAAGGCAACATCGGGATTGATCCTTTTACAAAATAGCGATAAAGTGTGAATTGCATTATATTAAAAAAAAAACATATCAAACGGTATGCATTACTCTCAAGAGAAATGTCATAATGAGGCACGGTCCAGTTGATATTTAAGGGAGGAGGCTTGGATTTTTGTCGGGGCAAATTTTTTTTTCTCCCCTGGCCGTATCATTTGCTTCAAATAGTTTATAAAAATTAACACTCGTAGTGAAAACATTTTCAAAATAAAATTATTCCGTAACTTTTGATATTAATCCGTATATTTTGTTCCTTTGCAGTGGAGCATTTATTTTTAACAACTTCCGGGTTGAATCCCTGCGAGGACCAACCAGTATGTGTTGGTAAGGCACGGTCCATTTGATATTCAGGGGGCCGGAGGGCTTGGGTTTTTTGTCGGAGCAAGATTATTTTTTTCGCCCCGGACTGGGGCAAAATTATTTTTTTTCTTGCAAAGTTGGAGCAAGGAAATTTTTTTTAAGCAAAGTGATGCGCATATTAGGATTGTTTGTGTTTTATCAATAGAAATTATTTATATTTTTACCAAAACTCTAAATATTAATATATTAGTTTATTTTTATGCAAGTATTCAATTCACTTTTAAACAGAGAAAAACGATTTTTACAATTCAATTCTCAATTTTTTTTATATAAGGTACGTGTATATAGCATGTACAAGAGGGTCTGAGGGGAAGGACTCCTAGACAAATTTTTAAATGTTACTAAGAATGGTAAATTGGTGAATAACTGAAGTTCTCCTTCCAAGCTTACAAGAACATAAAATTAGACTCTATGGGATACATGCAACATGTATTTATAGCAATACATAAACATTGATGATATTTAAGGAAGCCTTTTTTCATCCACATACATGTATGATGTTATTGAATAACTTTTGATAAATAATCACGAAGCGAAGCGAGCCAAAAAGATTTGATACAATCTGAAAACTGCGGCGAGCGAAGCGAGCCGGAAAATTTTCAAGAATTTTAGCCAAATTATAGTAATTCTTCAAATTCAGATTATTTGTAATAGCAAGATTATTTTTTTCTGTCACACCATAATCAAATTAATTTTTTTCATCAAAATTGAGAGCAAAATTATTTTTTTCGAAAAAAACCAAGCCCCCCCCAATATCAAATGGACCGCGCCTAAATGCTGCATGTGATAGAACGTAATTGTTCTGCGCCTAATAGAGGAAAATTTTGAATATCTTCTCTGGCTTCAGGTATCTTTAAAAATAATTAAACTTAATAAATTGAACGACAGGGGTTCCTATTTTAAATATCTACTCTTTTTCTTTATGAACAGAAAAGACATGTACATATTATCTAACATACTAGTAACACAGATGCGAGTACATGTCTGTCGACCCGCAGTCCTAGTGAGGCTCGACCTTTGAGTCGCTGACCCATCACCTTTACCAACAGACTGCGCTGAACATACTTTTAGTGTTTATTTACAACAATCTTTCGATTGAAAAATGATTAATTTTGTTCTTGTTTTAAAAAGTGCCAGTATCGACAAATTGCAACTTTGAAAACAGATTTTTTGGTCAAAGCTTACCTATTACAAACTGCATGCAGAGACAATTTTGACGAGATCTTTGACTCGTGGGTAAAACTTCCACTGCTTGATTCTGCTCTCTGTTGATTCAACGATCCATCGTATCTATAATATGAAAAGTAATGAAAATTTAGATCTATTAGATAAGTAAATCTATCATTTAATCACTGTGTATAGCCGTACACCGGATATTGGTACTATTTGTCGGCGTATTGGTACTACCGAGGCGGTAAACAAGTATGACATAGATATTACCTTTAGCATTTGACAATGATTTGTGAAGAAAATATGATCTTATATGGAGTGAACTTCAAGCAAATAATTCTGTGATGGTAAACTCAACATCGAAACCCTCAAAACATAGGATTTGATCGGACGATAATAGTAAAATAACACAAAATGGGGTACCTAGTACACATAATATTGCACATGTATGAAGTTTATATTCTTTTTAACGAAAGAAAGTACTATTGCAGATCATGATTCTGTGCACAGTCTATGTAGAAGTTCATAACTATTTAATATTAATCAAAGGTAATGTAGAAATTGCATCTATATTTTACATACGAGCTCAACAAAGAAATTGTTTGTGTACGGCATGTTATTAGCTAACTGTACGGCGTGTTGAAAAACAGGTACTAGGATTCCTTACAGATAAAATCCTCAAGCTAAAGACTCGTGCAGATAAACTTAATAGTTTAAAAATTTTTTCTTTCTTTAAAGATGTATATACATATGCGTATGAATGCTATATACAAAGCCCCAAAACCACGTGAGCCTCGAGTACTCGTAAGATATTACGTACACTTGTCTCGAGAAATTGCCATCTGAATAATTTGCATGGTCATCTTCATGTTGACCCAATATTTTGTCGGAAGATATTTCATCTACCAATTTTTTATTGGGGGGGGGGGGGGGATCGAACATAGTTTTGGCTTTTGTGTTTGTTAAATTGACTTTCATATCCTGATTCGAAGCAGACTCGACAAGTTTCAACAAAAAGCCATCATTGCCTATATTTCGCGTCGATGAGGTGATTTATCGACGAAGCGCGATGCCTTGTTAGTTTTGAACTTGACTTTCATTTACTGATTCGAAGCAGACTCGACAAGTTTCAACAAACAGCCATCATTTGATATATTTTTTTCCAAAACAATGACCCCCCCCCACCCCAAAGAAAAACTGAAAAAAAGAATGCATTGAAACATTTAATTTTTATAAGTACTACAAATTTTTTCGACATCCTCTACTGGGCAGATGGACAACATGGACAAGTTACATTATACTTAAAATTGACAAAAGGAAAAAAGTATTCTCGTCCGGGATTCGAACCCACTCGGAAAGGTGTAAAATAAAATTCAGATGCAAATGTGATAACCACTGCACCACAGAGATTCTTCACGTGCACTTAAAACTTACAAAAATCTGATGCATACAAAATCAAATATTTACTAATTACTTCATAATATTTTTCAAATATTTATACAGCCAATCTACTTCTGTCCTCTCGTGCGATAATATAATTACTTTTCGAACAATACTGTAGTAGAATTTAAAAGAAATTTCTAACGACAGGGGATGCTTCAAAGTTCATTTCAAGGAACGGGCACATGCGGTCGCGCGAAGCGCCATCTGGTATGATCAAAATTGAAGTTAGCATTGACGAAGCAATAACAGCATTAAGACGAAAGGATAATGGCAGAAAGAAGGATGTCATAACGCATGGTATAATGACAGTTATGCATTGACGAAGGACAAATGTAAAATGCAGGGAAGCAAAATCACACAAAGAAGAAAGATAAAGTCAATTTGAAATGAAAGCAAGACAAATGAAATAGAATAATCAAACATTGAATGAAGCAACATATCATGAAGCATGTAAGCTCTTGACCCTAATCCCCCTCCATAAAAATGAGCATTTCTGACAAAGTCCGAAAAGATGTCATAAACACGTCAAAAATTAAACATCGGGCTGAAACCAAAACAACAACACTTGTTAAGACATCCTTCTAGATCGTCCAGATGCTTTCGATTTGTCGATATGTACTTCTGTTCTGAAGAAGAAGTTTGTCAAAGGAGGGTACCCCCGTGACCTGGCGCCACCTAATGACGGAACCGGACGAAAAAAAAAACAAAACAAAACAAAACAAAGCTTGTAGGGGACCATGAGTACTTCATTTCTACCAAGCTTTATTGAAATCCCTTCCGTGGTTCTGTTCCAGTTTGTATGAAAATACCCCCCTCCCTCTCTTTCTTCACATAAGAAAAAAAAATCATAAAAAAAAAAAAAAAAAAAATTCAACCAAAATCCATATGAAACAATTCAATCTTATGTCGTATTTGGATACCCCCCCCCCCCCCCCCCGATATTTGTCAGAGGTTGGGACCATATGGTCCGTGGACCCCATCTCTGGCAAATCTCATGGGGGGGGGGGGGTTCCGGACCTCCGGTCCCCCCCCCCCCCCCCCATTCTGGATCCGCGCATGGTAGAAACAATAAAATTAGCATATTGGGGTTCTTGTCCTGCTGTGAGTACCAATGTTTTATGAATACATTCACACCCTTGAACTCTTTCGTAACAAAAATGTGTAAAGACAGATGATGGATCAAATGACGGACAGGTACACATAGTAGGTGGATTGTCATCTTCGTTCCATAAGCCCCGAAATTGCTTTGCAACTCCGACTCCAAAAGCAAGTCACCGTACACTACCTATTTCAACATGCCGTACAGTAAATTCTTTTTCGTCCAGCAATATGCCGTACACCTGGCGTGTATCTTTTTGGGAAAAATACACGTTGTTCTTAGTAAGATCTTTACAAATCCATGAAATCATGATACAGTGATCAAATCGTAAAACATAGATATATTGCAAGTCTAGAAAAAAGTGAATTTATGCGAATTTAGATCCAAATAAAGTTCTCAGTATGGGAAATTTTAAGGTACTAGGTAATGCATTTTGCTTTTAAAAGTTAAAAAATCTTCTTCTTAGACATATCTTACTCATATAACTTCAAGGATGACTTTCTGTAGTAATGCATTATACAGTTGCTTTTGAAAGGAGCTGCCAGATTTAAATAAAAAACGATGTTAGAGAGGGACACTCGCACCTCATTTGTTAAAATCTCTCGCCTCAGTAGTACCAATACGCCGACAAATAGTACCAATATCCGGTGTCGGCTATACACAGTGTTAATGTGAGCTTTAAAAAATGTTTCTTTTCATTCTTAGGTACAACGTTGTCAAAAGGCGGGTCCCATGTACAATTAATGATAACTCCTTTAAAAGAAATATTACTATATACCTTCGAAATTGGCATCTTCTGTGGTCATCAGCTTCTGTCCTCTGGCCACAAAAGAGGTCCACCTTACAGTTTGTAAAACCCAAGGTAGTGGAGAGAGATATTTATCAAAGGTATAAATGATCGACCTATGGTCAGCCATGATAATAGAGATACGAGTGTTCGTTATTCTTGATTAGTGTTCGATTTTAGAAGTGTATTGATATGTGAAGAGTGTTCGAAAGTCATTTGCATAACACGAGTTAATCGTGACAGTGATACTGGTGCCCTTTTTACGAAAGTGCGTGTTAGCTGCATTTAACGCCGTCATTTTTTTGTCATTTGTGCGTAAAAAGATATATATTTGGTAACATTGGAAAGAGAATTTAATAAATATTTCAGACATGAAAAATAAATTCTGCAAAAAATGTAATAGGTCTTGAAATAAAAAATGTAGAGATGTTTTAAATCGGTAGCAACGTCATTTTTAGAGTGTCCCGCGTTACGAAATGGCGTTGTACTAAAAGGGAAAACTGGGGGTATCCTGTCATTTTTGGTGCGAAAATTACTAAAACTGGACAGTAGATGAAGCGTCATAGATTTAGCATGACCTCATATACGTTTCAAAGCAAAAGCAGACGAGTAGAAAAAACAGGGACAAGAAAACGATAATGCAAGATTATGTCCCGTTGAGAAAGTCATTTGTCCAGCATTAAACAAGAAGTAACTAATGACTAATTACTGGTGTGTAAGTATAACAATTTTTGAACCGACAAATTGTACATATTTGAAATAATTGAAGTAAAATGTAAAATTTCGGATTTTTTGGCGTTGTATAGAGACCGTAACTGATTTGCCGTGTCCAGTTAAATAACTGAAATGTCCCAAATGAGTTAAAGAAAATCCTGACGATAATCTCAACAGTATTCACAACAGAGCAAAAATTGAGCATCGACGGACCCCTAGTAAGCTAGAGGTGGGACTAGGGAGGAGGAAGGAGTAACCCAGTTAGCACAAGCATGTTTTAAAAACATGTCAAAAATATTTCAGTAAATGTTTTAGAAACGTAATTTTGTATGGTTCCCAAAATATCAATAAAACATTTTTGGAAAAATTTCATTTTCTTCAGCGCTCTTAAATGTTGTTAAAACGTTTTAAAAACATTTTATACAACTGCACAGTGTTTTAAAAAATGTTCTTGGAATGTTTTGTTAGAAATGTTTCATCAGAACCAGTTTGAAACCATACAAAAATATTTCGAAAATGTTTTGTGTTACCTGGGAATCATCCCCTGTTATCTAGCCGCACGAAACGAAAACATCAATTTTGTTAGCAATATAAGTGATTTTGGAGAAGGAAATATTTAATTTTGTTAGTTAATGTACCACAATTTTTAAATAAACAAAAAACATTTCTTTTGCTCTAAAATCAAACCAGATTTTCATGAATCATAAAAGCGTATGTGAACATATGATAATTATCGCGCGTCCAGTGAAATGTCCCGTATGTAAAAAATGACGTCTTTGGCGTCATGCCTTAACGTCATTTGAAGAAAAACTATAATGTCAGTTTTTATAAATTTTCACTACAGCGTTTATTCAATTTGACGTATAACGTTAGTTGGTACCACTATCGTGCGTCACGTCAGTATTTATATAGTGGCGTGTAAGATAGTAAGGCCATTCGAGCCTTTGCCACAGTTTAAACACTACATTTTACTCATTTTCCCAATGCCTGTTGCATCGTCTATGGTTCTGTTGTAGGACATTTTTCAGATGGCAGCCTTGTCGCATCGTCAACCGACGGACAAAGATCGCGTTTTATGCTTTGTACATTCTCTGAATAAATCAGTTGTTTGGCAAGTTGTTATTTTCCATATGAGAGTTTTGTTTTATTTGATAAATACTTTATGTTCATTTGAGTAGAGCGAACTAGAACAAATTAAAAATCCCTGAATCCGCGGTCCGCGACAAAGATGTCCTCTTCGTGGACCCAGCGACGGATGTCCTCTATATTTGTTTTCACTATATGTGTGAGGGTCGATGCGTCGTTGTCTTTGACGAAGTGGGGCTCGGTAGACCATTGCAATGACAATCATCATGGGTTTCACTAAGGGTCTCGCTTTTGTGAAGGCTGTAAGAGTGCCGTGACAATCAACATGGGTTTCACTAGGGGTCTCCCTTTGTGATGGCTGTATGAGTGCCGTGACAATCACCATGGGTTTCACTAAGGGTCTCCATTTGTGATGGCTGTATGAGTGCCGTGACAATCATCATGGGTTTCACTGAGGGTCTCCATTTCTGAAGGCTATATGAGTGTCGTTACAATCAACATGGGTTTCACTAGGGGTCTCCCTTTGTGAAGGCTGTATGAATGTCGTGACAATCAACATGGGTTTCACTGAGGGTCTCTCTTTGTGATGGCTGTATGAGTGCCGTGAAAATCAACATGGGTTTCACTAGGGGTCTCCCTTTGTGAAGGCTGTATGAATGTCGTGACAATCAACATGGGTTTCACTGAGGGTCTCTCTTTGTGATGGCTGTATGAGTGCCGTGAAAATCAACATGGGTTTCACTAGGGGTCTCCCTTTGTGAAGGCTGTATGAATGTCGTGACAATCAACATGGGTTTCACTGAGGGTCTCTCTTTGTGATGGCTGTATGAGTGCCGTGAAAATCAACATGGGTTTCACTAGGGGTCTCCCTTTGTGAAGGCTGTATGAGTGTCGTGACAATCACCATGGGTTTCACCGAGGGTCTCCATTTGTGATGGCTATATGAGTGCCGTGACAATCATCATGGGTTTCACTGAGGGTCTCTCTTTGTGGAGGCTGTATGAGTGCCGTGACAATCATCATGGGTTTCACTAAGGGTCTCCCTTTGTGGAGGCTGTATGAGTGCCGTGACAATCATCATGGGTTTTACTAAGGGTCTCCATTTGTGAAGGCTATATGAGTGCCGTGACAATCATCATAGGTTTCACTGAAGGTCTCCCTTTGTGGAGGCTGTATGAGTGCCGTGACAATCATCATGGGTTTCACTAGGGGTCTCCATTTGTGATGGCTATATGAGTGCCGTGACAATCATCATGGGTTTCCTTTGTGAAGGCTGTATGAGTGCCGTGACAATCATCATGGGTTTCACTAAGGGTCTCCATTTGTGAAGGCTATATGAGTGCCGTGACAATCATCATGGGTTTCACTGAGGGTCTCCCTTTGTGGAGGCTGTATGAGTGCCGTGACAATCATCATGGGTTTTCACTAAGGGTCTCCATTTGTGAAGGCTATATGAGTGCCGTTACAATCATCATGGGTTTCACTGAGGGTCTCTCTTTGTGAAGGCTGTATGAGTGTCTCTGGTATTTGAAGTCCCCACTTTTTGTTATATAAATGTGAGTTCCGTCCAGGACTAATATGGCCCGAGAGTTTGACATGTGCCGTTTCCAAAAAAATTGTTTGCGCGAGGGGTCTGGTATGTTTGTTTAAATAACGTCATTCCTGCTGAGGTGTTGAAATCCTAAGTTTTCTGCTAGGAACCCTCCATCCTTTAGAGCCGTACGGACTGATCGTATGCATCGTCGAACAATTGATCTGGATTTATTGAAAATTGTTGATATTATTCTGTTTGACATCCCAGATCGAAGTTTTACCATGAAAATGGCAAGACGTGCCTTTGCGCTTCTGGCAGGGGTACTGCGCACCTTGCCCTCAATGTAAGAAAACATGTCTAAGAATGCCTCCTTTGATATCCCCATGAAATTGCTTTTTTTCTAGGTAAAAGGGTGACGTTAAAATCAAGATCACCGCGGGTTCAGTTTGCAGGTTAGAACAGCCGTCGCGGCATGTTGCATTGTGACGTTACGAGTCAGTGTTAATACACGAATTGCAGCACGTTCCTTTCAAAAAGAATGGAGGAGATCCCCAACAAGACCCGTTGCAGTATCAACAGCAAAACACTAAAATACCCGATGCAAAAACACAAAAA
Source organism: Pinctada imbricata (assembly GCA_033119305.1). NCBI lineage: Eukaryota > Metazoa > Mollusca > Bivalvia > Pterioida > Pteriidae > Pinctada > Pinctada imbricata. The sequence goes on along the minus strand of VSWD01000006.1, from coordinate 106,075 downwards.
AGACGAGTACAGCACGAGACGGAAAAGAGACACACGACATGTAAAGACTACACATAAACCGACTAGAGCAATGGCCAACCGGTGCCGACTTTGGACGGCCATTTGTCACGCAAGTAGTAAATGGTGTTGTTATCGTGGATTACGTGCGCACAACCCTCTCACTTCTCCAATCACCCAGAGGTCTCGAAGAACGTACAATTGTGGTGAAAAATAATCTCCTCACTGTAAGATGACCTCACACAAACAAGACCGCGAAACGTAGAGGCCCCAGAAACACATATGAATATGTAAATGGATATAAAAAGAGGGCATGCGTAATACAGTCCGTGCTCTGCCGGCTGTAGCGAGCTCATGTATGTAATCACCCGAGGAGTCCGATTGACATTCAGAGAGGAATAACATTGGTTGTGCATATATATAAATTAAACAATTTCTCTTTAAATTTTGTATTAAAACATTTAATTGCAATAGAATTTATTATTTTAATTTTGTTTTGTTTTATTACTTGCCCAAAACATATCAGCACGAGGATGCAAAATAATAAATAACAAAGAAATGGCCTAATCTTGAAAAAAAATAATCCGCTTCCGAGCGCAAAATTCGAACCCAGTTTTGCGAAATGCATACGAGCAATGTAGGCTGACGTCATAACCACTACGCCGCCACGCCGTATGCTTAAACGTGTACAGTACAAACAATAAGATTCTAACGTTGACATGGGCAGTAACCAGTACGTAACTTTTCCACAACAGTAAGCACCAAAAACTTTTAAGAGAAAGTGAGATTCAAGGTCACCGTGGGGTATCACGTGATACACAAATGATATGTTCCACGGGAATCACCTTTGATTGAACTAAGTTAATACTGTCTAAATCTACTTTATATGAATTTATTTTAGGCCTATCATATGGTCATTATTATCAATTATATGATGGTAATTTATTCTGGTCAAGAATAGACGTGTATTCGAAGAACACTTACTTATAGTACGGCGGGAATGGACCTGTCCCATTTTACCTTACCTGCTCACTCAAGCATGAAATATAGGTCAGATGCAGCCTCTGTACCATGAATTGTTGTAAGCATCCTTAGATGCATCATCCATGCAACATTGGTTGGTGTAGGACTTATAGTAAGGCGGGAATGGACCTGTCTTATTTACCTTACCTGCTCACTCAAGCATGAAATGTAGGTCAGATGCAGCCTCCGTACCATGCATTGTTGTAAGCATCCTCAGATGCATCATCCATGCAAATTGGGTTGATGTAGGACTTATCATTATAGTTTGGTGGGAATGGACCTGTCCCGTTTTGCTTAACCTATAATGCGGACGCCGGCGCCGACGACGGGGCGATAGCATAAGCCCCCCTCTACTTCGTCGAGGTGAGCTAATTTTAAAAAAAATGATATTGCATATTCGTGTATATTCGCACTTTAATTGAATTTTCAATCACGAATTCTTCCTTTACGTCAGTGTTTTAACTGTGATAACAAAAAGCATATGCATATATAGTTTTTATTTCCCTGTTCGATTTTGCATCTGATACCTGGATAATACATGACAACGGAATACATGTAGCACACGACGTCCCCTCTGACATTCTACAAAAAAATCAATCTTACACCTTAATTGTTTAGCCTTGCCCAAGTCCTTGAGGGCTGTATAACTACATTGAGCCAAATTTGACCCTTATTGGTCGATTTCAAGAAATCGACCTTACTAGATTTGTAGACCGGATGCTGTCAATAGGAGAAAGTTCCTAATTGGGTCCGTCAGATTCAATAATGCATCATTGAATTATCCTTATGAAAGAAACGTTTTCATGACTAGTGAAAAACACGTGACCACAGACAGGCATTCCCATGACCTCCCACGTATTTATCCACTTCACAAAAATAGGACATGTCGTCATGACCAATTGGTGAGTGATACAGTGAACCCTATGCCTTCAAAATTCCTATGGACGACATTTCTGGATCCTTGGATCCATTGCAACAAAGAAATACGCGATCACAACGTATGCCAGGGGTGCCAGTGGGCTAAAAAGGTTCTAACCGTTCATCCGACTAAGCTTTTTTCTCGTAAAGGATATTTGTTTATTTTCTTACCAAAGACAAGTTGATAAATGAAACAAAGAAATTAATGAGCGATTTAAAAAAGTCGACAAGACTGTACGAGTCACAAAATTTGATTGAACTTTTTAGAAGTTTCCCCTTATTTCCCTCCGAATTCAGTGGCGGATCCAGCGCCCCCTTTGCCGGGGGTCAAGGGGCGAATTTAGCCGATTTTTATTAAAAATGGGCGAAAATATGCCAGTTTTTGGAAAATTTTGGGTCAGTGCCGGGGGGGGGGGGGGGGGAAGGGGCGGACGCCCCCTCCGCACCCCCTTAATCCGACACTGAAATTCCTATACATGTAATCGGAACTTCCACTTTTCCCACGAATACACCCAGAAAGGTTTTTGATTGGTCAATATGTGTTATAATGGAATTTTCCTACGGATCAAACAATTTCGATCTGAATGGATATGAAGAGTGTTGCATCTTGAGTTGTCCAGTGCAAATGTATCTATTTTCTAACTTGTCAGAATTATAAAGACATACGTTTCTATAAGTACTACTCTTAAATCTTTATTTTAAGAGTAAAAGATTTTAATTTTATGTCGACGAAAAACAAATATTTTGGGATGAAAGAGATGTTGATATCGACCAAGCTTTTTTGGAAAGCTAATACTTGTTACCACTTCGTTTTTATTTATTTTTGTTTTGGGCAAAGTTTGTCCCCCGTATTTTGCTCTGGTTATCTAAATAAGAACTCGTGATGTCAGTCTTACACCTTAATTGTTTAGCCTTGCCCAAGTCCGTTCGGTCAGTATAACTCAATCTACTTTGGGCCAAAATTCGGCCATTATTTACACCTCTTTTTTATTTATCTATTTTTTGGCAAAGTTTGACCTCCTTATTTTGCTCTGCTTAGCTAAATTAAGACTCGCCATGTCAATCTTACACATCACTTGTTCAGCCTTGTTTATCTCCTTGAGGGTTGTATAACTCAATTTAAGTTCTCAAATCTACATTGGGTCCACATTTGTCCCTTATTTACACCTCGTATTTATTTATTGGGAAAAGTTTGTCCACCGTATTTTGCACTGGTTAGCTAAATTAAGACTCGCCATGTCAATCTTACACCTCAGTTGTTCAGCCTTGTCCAAATTCTTGAGGGCTGTATAACTCAATTTTGGTCTTCAAATCTACTTTGGGTCCAAATTTGGCCCTTATTTATGCTTCTTATTCATTTATTTATTTATTTATTTATTGGACAGAGTTTGTCCCTAGTATTTTGCTCTGCCTAGCTAAATTAGAACTCGTCAGGTCAATCTCAATTGTTTAGCCTTGCCAAGTCCATAAGGGCAATTCAACTCAATTTAGACTTTTTGAAAATCTACATTGGGCCCAAATTTGGCCCTTATTACCACCTCCTTTTTATTTACCTTTTTAGCAACGTTTATTTCCGTATTTTCCTCTGACTAGCTATATTGGGACTCGTCAGGTCCATCTCACAACTCAGTTGTTGAGCCTTGCCAATGTATTTCTTTTTTCGGCAAAGTTTGTCCTCCGTATTTTTCTCTGGCTAGCTAAATTAGGAATCGTCAGGTCAATCTGACAACGCAATATTTAAGCCCAGCCCAAGTCCTTCAGGGGTGTATTACTCAATTTGGGTTCTTAAACCTTAGTTTAGGCCAAAATGGGGTCCTTATAAGAACCTGGTTTTTGTTAAAATATTTGTTCGGCAAAGTTTGCTCTGGCTAGCTAAATTAGGACTCGTCAAGTCAATCTGAAAAAAAATCCATGAGGGCTGCCTAACTCAATTTGGTTTCTTAAAGTACCATACCTCGTTTTAATTAATTTTTTTTTCGGCAAAGTTTGTCCTCCGTATTTTTCTCTGGCTAGCAATATTAGGACTGGTTTGGTCAATCTGAAAACGGCATATTTAGACCCGACTAAAATCCTTCAGGGGTGTATAACTCAACTTGGGTTCATAAGCCTAGTTTGGGGAAAAATTTGGCCCGTATAACAACCTCGTATTTATCTATTTTTAATTTTTCGGCAAAGTTGGTCCTCCGTATCTTGCTCTGGCTAGCTAAATTAGGACTCGCAAAGTCAATCTGAAAACGCCATATTTAAGACTTGCTCAAGTCTTTCAGGGCTGCATTTTTTCGGCAAAGTTTGTCCTCCTCATTTTGCTCTTGTTAGGCAAATTAAGACTCGTCAGGTCAATCTGACAACTTAATATTTAGGCCCGGACCAAGTCCTTCAGATGTGAATAACTCAATTTTGGTTCTTAAACATAGTTACAGCATAAATGTGGCCCTTATCACCACATCTCGTTTTTATTCATTTATTTCGGCAAAGTTTGTTCTCCGTATTTTGCTCTGGCTAGCTAAATTAGGACTCATTAGGTCAATCTGACAACGCCATATTTAAGAATTGCTCAAGTCCTTGAGGGCTGTATAACTCAATTTGGATTCTTAAATCTAGTTCGGGCCCAAATTTGGCCCATAAAACTACACCTCGTATTTGTTTACATTGGTATATATTTTTTCGACAACGTTTGTCCGCCGTATTTTGCGCTGGCTAGCTAAATTAGGACTCGCAAATTCTATCAGAAAACGACATTGTCCTTTAGGACTGCATAACTCAATTTGGATTCTTAAACCAAGTTCAGGCCGAAATTTGGCTCTTAAAAGCACATTTCGTTTTTATTAGCTCTTATTATTACACCTCGTTTTATTTTATTTTTTTTCCGGCAATGTTTGTCCTCCGTATTTTGCTCTCGCTAGCTAAATTAGGACTCATCAGGTCATTCTGAAAATGCCATATTTAAGCCTTGCTCAAGACCTTGAGGGCTGCATAACTCAATTTTATTCTTAAACCTAGTTCGGGGCTTAATTTTGCCCATAATACCACACCTGGTTTTTTAACATTTGTATTCATTTTTTCGGCAAAGTTGTCCTCCGTATTTTTCACTCGTCAGGTCAATCTGAAAATACAATATTTAGTCCTGGTCCAATTCCATCAGGGCTGTATAACTCAATTAGGGTTCTTAAACCTAGTTTGGGCCAATCTTTGGACATATTACAAGTGGTTTTTATTTAAACATTTTTTCGGCAAAGTTTGTCCTCCGTATTTTGCAATGGCTAGCTAAATTAGGATTCGCAAAGTCAATCTGAAGACGCCATATTTAAGACTTGCTCAAGTCCTCGAGGACTGCATAACTCAATTTGGATTCTTCAATCAAGTTCGAGCCCAAAGCAGGAGGTGCGGTACCTGCTATTTCGACCCTATTTTCAAAGTTTCATCCATAATATTCTAGTTTATAAAATATCAAATGTATGGTGAATCCAAATCTGGATATTTTTTTTTTTTGATTTTGCAGTCCTATACTGAATAATACGTCGCTCAAAACGTCTAAAAACGTCGAAATCATTGAAAATATCAATAAATGAGCTATATTTCGATACAAAACTATGAAATCAAGTAGCACTCTAGGCCTTGCACATGAATATTTTTGTATCAATCAATGGATTTCTGATCGGCCTTTTAATTTGCATAAAGAAATCGTGGGCAAGGCCTGAAGCGTAGATGAATATTGAAATTTTGTGTGTAAAATACGGTGATTTTCCTCAGTTTTGTGTCATGCAGGGGAAATGACGTCATACACACGCGCGTGACGATACGAGGGCTCAAAATTATGACACGGTATTTTCTCTAACATTCAACATTGCAAAAAGTGATAATCAATAATTCGTTTATCAAACGCATTTTTTGTCCACATTATAGGGCCGATCTGAGGGGTTAGCGCACCTAGTCCTTTGACCCTTAATACCAAAAAGTTTGTCCTCCATATTTTCTCTGGCGTGCTAAATAAGAACTCTTCAGGTCAGTCAGACAACGCAATATTTAGACCCAGCCAAAATCCTTCAGGGCTGTATAAATAAGGTTCTTAAAGCTAGTTTGGGCTCATATTCGGCCCTTATTACAACCTCGTTTTTATTGATTCATTTTAACTGGCTTATTAAATTATGACTCATCAGGTCAATCTGACAACGCAATATCTAGACCCAAGACCTTCAGAAGTGAATATCTCAATTTGGTTTCTTATACCTAGTTTGAGCCAAAATTTGCCCCTTTATACCACAACTCATTTCTATTTGTATTTCTATCTATTTTTTTAGGCAAAGTAAGGTCAATCTGACAACGCAATATTCAGGCCCAAGTCCTTCAGGGATGTCTCAATTTGGGTTCTTAAACCTAGTTTGAACATAAATTTGGCCGTATTACCATGCCTTGCTTTTATTCATTTTATCGGCAAACATTGTCCTCCGTTTTTAGCTCTGGCTAGCTAAATTAGGACTCATCAGGTCAATCTGACAACGCCAAACTTAAGTCTTGCTCAAGTCTTTTTCCTCCGTATTTTGCTCTGTCTAGCTAAAGTAAGACTCGCAAAGATAATCTGAAAACGCATTTTCTATGTCCTTCCCGAGTCCTTGAGGACTGCATAACTCAATTTGGATTCTTAAACCTAGTTCGCGCCCAAATTTGGCCCTTATTGCCACCCCTCTATTTCATTTATCTATTATTTCGGCAAAGTTTGTCCTCCGTATTTTGCACTGGTTAGCTAAACTAGGATTCGTCAAGTCAATCTGACAACGAAATATTTAGGCCCTGCCAATGTACCTCAAGGGTGTATAACTCAATTTGGTTTCTTAAACCTAGTTTGAGCATAAATTTGGCCCTTATTACAAAACCTCGTTTTTATTTATTTATTTTCGGCAAAGTTTGTCCTCCGTATTTTGCTCTGGATAGCTAAATTAGGACGCAGCAGGTCATTTCAAACCAATTTTCATGCACCGGACACGTGTTTCGAATATTAAATTCTCATCAGTGATGCTTCCAGCCAAAGTGCTTTTGATAAGCAGTCCAAATTAATTTCACTAGCGTCCTCTTGCGTTATTTTAGAATTTAAATTTCTGCATTAACTTTACAGAGAGTGCGCGGCTCCAAAATTCCTGTAGGGTCGATTCAGTAGCATATCCAAATAAAATATATGTTCAAAATAGCATTCGATATTTTTCGATAAAATGGCAAGATTCAGCCCAAATGTGACCATTTTTATCCCTTAAACCTAGTTCGGGCCCAAATTTGGCCCTTAATACCACACCTCGTTTTTGTTTACATTTGTTTTTTTTTCGGATAAGTTTGTCTTCCGTATTTTACTCTGGCTAGCTAAATTAGGACTCGCAAAGTCAATCTAAAAACGCCATATTTAAGCCTTGCTCAAGTCCTTGTGGGCTGTATAACTCAATTTGGATTCTTGAACCAAGTTCGGGCTCTAATTTGGCCTTTAATACCACATTTGTTTATTCATTCATTTATTATTTCGGCAAAGTTTGTCTTCCGTATTTTTCACTACTTAGCTAAATAAGCACTCGTCAGATCAATCTGACAACGCAATATTCAGACCCAGCACAAGTCCTTCAGGGCTGTATAACTCAATCAGGATTCTTTAACCTAGTTTTGGTCAAAATTTGGCCCTTTTATCAACAGGGTTTGTATTTATTCATTTTTTCGGCAAACTTTGTCCTCCGTATTTTGCTCTGGCTAGCTAAATTAGGACTCGCAAAGTAGATCTGATAACGCATTTTTTAAGCCCTGCCCAACACCTTGAGGGCTGTATAACTCAATTTGGATTCTTAAACCTAGTTCGGGCCCAAATTTGGCCCTGAATACCACACATCGTTTTCATTAATTAATTATGTTTGTCTTCCGTATTTCGCACTGGTTAGCTTAACTAGGATTCGTCAGGTCAATCTGACAACGCAATATTTAGGCGCTGCCCATGTACTTCAAGGGCGTATAACTCAATTTGGGTTCTTAAACCTAGTTTGAACATAAATTTGGCCCTTCTTAACACACCTCGTTTTTATGTAGGCAAAGTGTGTCCTCCGTATTTTGCTCTGGCTAGCTAAATTAGGACTCATAAGGTCAATCTCACAACGATATATTTAAGTCTTGCTCAAGTCCTTGAGGGCTTCATAACTCAATTTGGACTCTTTGACCTAGTTTGGGCCCAAATTTGGTTCTTTTAACAACCTCGTTTTTATTTATTCATTTTTTCGGCAACGTTTCCCTCCGTATATTTCTCTGGCTAGCTAAATTAGGCCTCGTCAGATCGATCTGATAACGCAATATTTAGGCCGGGCCCAAGTCCTTCAGGGGTGAATAACTCAATTTTGGTTCTTAAACCTAGTTTGAGCCCAAATTACCACACTTCGTTTTTAATATTTTTTGCCCTTATTACCACATCTCGTTTTCATTTATTTTTTTTCGGCAAAGTTTTGTCCTCCGTATTTTGTTCTGGCTAGCTAAATCAAGATTCATCAGGTTAATCTGACAACGCCATACTTAAGCATTACACAATTCTATGAGGGCGGCATATCTCAATTTGGATTGTTAAACCTAGTTTGGGTCCAAATTTGGCCCTTTATACGATACCTCGTTTTTATTTACATTTGTATTTATTTTTTGCGGCAAAGTTTGTAGTCCGTATTCACTGGCTAACTGAATTAGAACTCGTCAGGTCAATCTGACAGCGCAATATTTAGGCCTGACTCAAGTCCTTCAGGAGTGTAGATCTCAATTTGGCTGAAGTCCTTCAGGGGTGTATATCTCAACTTGGGTTCTTAAACTTAGTTTCAGAAGAATTGTGACCCATTTTTAAAACCTCGTTTTTATTTATTCATTTTTTTTTCGGCAAAAATTGTCCTCCGTATTTTGCTCTTGTTAGGCAAATTAAGACTCGTCAGGTCAATCTGACAACGGAATATTTATGCCCGGCCCAAGTCCTTCGGAGTTGAATAACTGAATTTGGGTTCTTAAACCTTGTTTGAGCATAAATTTGGCCCATATTATATTACCACACCTCGTTTTTAATTTACATTTTTTCTGCAAAGTTTCCCTCCGTATTTTTTTCAGGCTTGCAAATTAGGACACGTCAGGTCAATCTGACGACGGAATATTTAGGCCCGGCCCAAGTCCTTCAGGGGTGAATAACTCAATTTAGGTCCTTAAACCTAGTTTGAGCCCAAATTTGGCCATTATTAACAAACCTCGTTTTCATTAAACTTGTCCTGTATTACCACACCTTGTTTTCATTAATTTTTTTTCGGCAAAGTTTGATCCTCTGCATTTTTAACTGGCTAATTAAATTAGGACCCGTCAGGTCATTCTGACAACACAATATGTAGCCCCGACCCAAGTCCTTCATGGGTGTAAATCTCAATTAGGGTTCTTAAACCAATAATGCGTAAGGGTTCCAACATTTTACTTTCTTGAAGAAAATTTCAAACCAATTTTCATGCACCAAACACGTGTTTCGAATATTAAATTCTCATTAGTGATGCTTCCAGCGAAAGTGCTTTTAATAAGCAGTCCAAATTAATTTTACTAGCGCCCTCTTGCGTTATGCTAAGAATGTAAATATCTGCATTTACTTTACAGAGAGTGCGCGGCTCCAAAATTCCTGTAGGGTCGATTAAGTAGCAAGTCCAAATAAAATATATGTTCAAAATAGCATTAGAGGGATGGTGCTAAGATGTTAACCTATTTGAATTTCAATATTTTTCAATGAAATGGGAAGATTCAGCCCAAATGTGACCCTTTTTATCACTTCGTTTATGTATTCGTTTTTTGGCAAAGTTTTCCTCCGTATTTTGCTCTTGTTAGGCAAATTAAGACTCCTCAGGTCAATCTTACAACGCAATATTTAAGCCTTGTTCAACTCCTTGAGGGCTGGATAACTCAATTTGGATTCTTAAACCTAGTTCAGTTCGGGCCCAAATTTGGCCCTGAATACCACACAACGTTTTCATTATTGAATGATTTCGGCAGAGTTTGTCTTCCGTATTTTGCACTGGTTAGCTTAACTAGGATTCATCAGGTCAATCTTACAACGCAATGTTTAGGCGCTGCCCATGTACTTCAAGTGCGTATAACTCAATCTGGGTTCTTAAACCTAGTTTGAACATAAATTTGGCCCTTTTTACCACACCTCGTTTTTATTTAGGCAAAGTGTCTCCTCCGTATTTTGCTCTGGCTAGCTAAATTAGGACTCATAAGGTCAATCTCACAACGCCATATTTAAGTCTTGCTCAAGTCCTTGAGGGCTTCAGAACTAAATTTCGATTTTTAAACCTTGTTTGGGCCCAAATTTGGCCCTTATAACAACCTCGTTTTTATTTATTCATTTTTCGGCAACGTTTGCCTCCGTATTTTTCTCTGGCTAGCTAAATTAGGACTCGTCAGATCGATCTGATAACGCAATATTTAGGCCGGGGCCAAGTCCTTCATAGGTGAATATCTCAATTTGGGTTCTTAAACCTAGTTTGAGCCCAAATTTGGCCCCAATTACCACACCTCGTTTTTAATATATTTGGCCCTTATTACCACATCTCGTTTCCATTTATTTTTTTCGGCAAAGTTTTGTCCTCCGTATTTTGCTCTGGCTGGCTAAATTAAGACTCATCAGGTCAATCTGACAACGCCATACTCAAGCATTACACAAGTCTATGAGGGCGGCATATCTCAATTTTGATTTTTCAACCTAGTTTTGGTCCAAATTTGGCCCTTTATACCACACCTCGTTTTTATTTACATTTGTATTTATTTTTGCGGCAAAGTTTGAAGTCCGTATTCACTGGATAACTGAATAAGGACTCGTCAGGTCAATGTTACAGCGCAATATTTAGGCCTGACTCAAGTCCCTCAGGGGTGTAGATCTCAATTTGGCTCAAGTCCTTCAGGGGTGTATATCTCAACTTGGGTTCTTAAACTTAGTTTCAGCAGAATTGTGACCCAATTTACAACCTCGTTTTTATTTATTCATTTGTTTTTCGGCAAAAATTGTCTTCCGTATTTTGCTCTTGTTAGGCAAATTAAGACTCGTCAGGTCAATCTAAAAACGCAATATTTAGGCGCGGCCTAAGTCCTTCGGAGTTGAAAATTTCTATTAGGGTTCTTAAACCTAGTTTGAGCATAAATTTGGCCCATATTATACTAATACACCTCGTTTTTATTTACATTTTTTTTCTGCAAAGTTTTCCTCCGAATTTTTTCAGGCTTGCAAATTAGGACACGTCAGGTCAATCTTACGACGGAATATTTAGGCCCGGCCCAAGTCCTTCAGGGGTGAATAACTCAATTTAGGTCCTTAAACCTAGTTTGAGCCCAAATTTGGCCATTATTAACAAACCTCGTTTTTATTAAACTTGGCCTGTATTACCAAACCTCGTTTTCATTTATTTTTTTTTCGGCAAAGTTTGATCCTCTGCATTTTTAACTGGCTAATTCAATTAGGACCCGTCAGGTCATTCTGACAACACAATATGTAGGCCCGACCCAAGTCCTTCATGGGTGTAAATCTCAATTAGGGTTCTTAAACCAATAATGCGGAAGGGTTCCAACTTTTTACTTTCTTGAAGAAAGTTTCAAACCAATTTTCATGCACCAAACACGTGTTTCGAATATTAAATTCTCATCAGTGATGCTTCCAGCGAAAGTGCTTTTTAATAAGCAGTCCAAATTAATTTTACTAGCGCCCTCTTGCGTTATGCTAAGCATTTAAATATCTGCATTTACTTTACAGAGAGTGCGCGGCTCTAAAATTCCTGTAGGGTCGATTCAGTAGCATGTCCAAATAAAATATATGTTCAAAATAGCATTAGAGGGATGGTGCTAAGATGTTAACCTATTTGAATTTCAATATTTTTCAATAAAATGGGAAGATTCAGCCCAATGTGACCCTTTTTATCACTTCGTTTTATGTATTCGTTTTTTTGGCAAAGATTTCCTCCGTATTTTGCTCTTGTTAGGCAAATTAAGACTCCTCAGGTCAATCTTACAACGCAATATTTAAGCCTTGTTCAACTCCTTGAGGGCTGCATAACTCAATTTGGATTCTTAAACCTAGTTCGGGCCCAAAATTGGCCCTTAATACATCACCTCGTTTTTTGTGTACATTTGTATTTAATTTTTTCGGCTAAGTTTGTCTTCCGTATTTTACTCTGGCTAGCTAAATTAGGACTCGCAAAGTCAATCTGAAAACGCCATATTTAAGCCTTGCTCAAGTCCTTGAAGGCTGTATAACTCAATTTGGATTCTTGAACCAAGTTCGGGCTCTTATTGGTCCCTTAATACCACATCTCGTTCTCATTTATTTATTTTTTCGGCGAAGTTTGTCCTCAGTATTTTTTACTCGCTAGCTAAATAAGCACTCGTCAGATCAATCTGACAACGCAATATTTAGACCCAGCACAAGTCCTTCAGGGCTGTTTAACGCAATCAGGATACTTAAACCTAGTTTTGGTTGAAATTTGGCCCTTATAACAACCTGGTTTTTATTAATTCATTTTTTCGGCAAACTTTGTCCTCCGTATTTTGCTCTGGCTGGCTAAATTAGGACTCGCAAAGTAAATCTGATAACGCATTTTTAAGCCCTGCGCTACATCTCGAGGGCTGGATAACTCAATTTGGATTCTTTAACCTAGTTCGGACCCAAATTTGGCCCTGAATACCACACGTTTTCATTATTGAATGATTTCGGCAAAGTTTGTCTTCCGTAGTTTGCACTGGTTAGCTTAACTAGGATTCGTCAGGTCAATCTGACAACGCAATATTTAGGCGCTGCCCATGTACTTCAAGGGCGTATAACTCAATTTGGGTTCTTAAACCTAGTTGGAACATAAATTTGGCCCTTCTTACCACACCTCGTTTTTCTTTAGGCAAAGTGTGTCCTCCGTATTTTGCTTTGGCTAGCTAAATTAGGACTCATAAGGTCAATCTCACAACGCCATATTTAAGTCTTGCTCAAGTCCTTGAGGGCTTCATAACTCAATTTGGATTCTTAAACCTAGTTTGGGCCCAAATTTGGCCCTTATAACAACCTCGTTTTTATTTATTCATTTTTCGGCAACGTTTGCCTCCGTATTTTTCTCTGGCTAGCTAAATTAGGACTCGTCAGATCGATCTGATAACGCAATATTTAGGCCGGGGCCAAGTCCTTCATAGGTGAATATCTCAATTTGGGTTCTTAAACCTAGTTTGAGCCCAAATTTGGCCCCAATTACCACACCTCGTTTTTAATATATTTGGCCCTTATTACCACATCTCGTTTCCATTTATTTTTTTCGGCAAAGTTTTGTCCTCCGTATTTTGCTCTGGCTGGCTAAATTAAGACTCATCAGGTCAATCTGACAACGCCATACTCAAGCATTACACAAGTCTATGAGGGCGGCATATCTCAATTTTGATTTTTCAACCTAGTTTTGGTCCAAATTTGGCCCTTTATACCACACCTCGTTTTTATTTACATTTGTATTTATTTTTGCGGCAAAGTTTGAAGTCCGTATTCACTGGATAACTGAATAAGGACTCGTCAGGTCAATGTTACAGCGCAATATTTAGGCCTGACTCAAGTCCCTCAGGGGTGTAGATCTCAATTTGGCTCAAGTCCTTCAGGGGTGTATATCTCAACTTGGGTTCTTAAACTTAGTTTCAGCAGAATTGTGACCCAATTTACAACCTCGTTTTTATTTATTCATTTGTTTTTCGGCAAAAATTGTCCTCCGTATTTTGCTCTTGTTAGGCAAATTAAGACTCGTCAGGTCAATCTAAAAACGCAATATTTAGGCGCGGCCTAAGTCCTTCGGAGTTGAATAACTCAATTAGGGTTCTTAAACCTAGTTTGAGCATAAATTTGGCCCATATTATACTAATACACCTCGTTTTTATTTACATTTTTTTTCTGCAAAGTTTTCCTCCGAATTTTTTCAGGCTTGCAAATTAGGACACGTCAGGTCAATCTTACGACGGAATATTTAGGCCCGGCCCAAGTCCTTCAGGGGTGAATAACTCAATTTAGGTCCTTAAACCTAGTTTGAACCCAAATTTGGCCATTATTAACAAACCTCGTTTTTATTAAACTTGGCCTGTATTACCAAACCTCGTTTTCATTTATTTTTTTTTTTCGGCAAAGTTTGATCCTCTGCATTTTTTAACTGGCTAATTCAATTAGGACCCGTCAGGTCATTCTGACAACACAATATGTAGGCCCGACCCAAGTCCTTCATGGGTGTAAATCTCAATTAGGGTTCTTAAACCAATAATGCGAAAGGCTAAGTTTGTCTTCCGTATTTTACTCTGGCTAGCTAAATTAGGACTCGCAAAGTCAATCTGAAAACGCCATATTTAAGCCTTGCTCAAGTCCTTGAAGGCTTTATAACTCAATTTGGATTCTTGAACCAAGTTCGGGCTCTTATTGGGGCCCTTAATACCACATCTCGTTCTCATTTATTTATTTTTTCGGCGAAGTTTGTCCTCAGTATTTTTTACTCGCTAGCTAAATAAGCACTCGTCAGATCAATCTGACAACGCAATATTTAGACCCAGCACAAGTCCTTCAGGGCTGTTTAACGCAATCAGGATACTTAAACCTAGTTTTGGTTGAAATTTGGCCCTTATAACAACCTGGTTTTTATTAATTCATTTTTTCGGCAAACTTTGTCCTCCGTATTTTGCTCTGGCTGGCTAAATTAGGACTCGCAAAGTAAATCTGATAACGCATTTTTAAGCCCTGCGCTACATCTCGAGGGCTGGATAACTCAATTTGGATTCTTTAACCTAGTTCGGACCCAAATTTGGCCCTGAATACCACACGTTTTCATTATTGAATGATTTCGGCAAAGTTTGTCTTCCGTAGTTTGCACTGGTTAGCTTACCTAGGATTCGTCAGGTCAATCTGACAACGCAATATTTAGGCGCTGCCCATGTACTTCAAGGGCGTATAACTCAATTTGGGTTCTTGAACCTAGTTGGAACATAAATTTGGCCCTTCTTACCACACCTCGTTTTTATTTAGGCAAAGTGTGTCCTCCGTATTTTGCTTTGGCTAGCTAAATTAGGACTCATAAGGTCCATCTCACAACGCCATATTTAAGTCTTGCTCAAGTCCTTGAGGGCTTCATAACTCAATTTGGATTCTTAAACCTAGTTTGGGCCCAAATTTGGCCCTTATAACAACCTCGTTTTTATTTATTCATTTTTCGGCAACGTTTGCCTCCGTATTTTTCTCTGGCTAGCTAAATTAGGACTCGTCAGATCGATCTGATAACCCAATATTTAGGCCGGGCCAAAGTCCTTCAGGGGGTGAATATTTCAATTTGGGTTCTTAAAACCTCGTTTGAGCCCAAATTTGGCCCAAATTACCACACCTCGTTTTTAATATATTTGGCCCTTATTACCACATCTCATTTCCATTTATTTTTTTCGGCAAAGTTTTGTCCTCCGTATTTTGCTCTGGCTGGCTAAATTAAGATTCATCAGGTCAATCTGACAACGCCATACTCAAGCATTACACAAGTCTATGAGGGCGGCATATCTCAATTTTGATTTTTAAGCCTAGTTTGGGTCCAAATTTGGCCCTTTATACCACACCTCGCTTTTATTTACATTTGTATTTATTTTTGCGGCAAAGTTTGTAGTCCGTATTCACTGGCTAACTGAATAAGGACTCGTCAGGTCAATGTGACAGCGCAATATTTAGGCCTGACTCAAGTCCTTCAGGGGTGTAGATCTCAATTTGGCTCAAGTCCTTCAGGGGTGTATATCTGAACTTGGATTCTTAAACTTAGTTTCAGCAGAATTGTGACCCATTTTACAACCTCGTTTTTATTTATTCATTTGTTTTTCGGCAAAAATTGTCCTCCGTATTTTGCTCTAATTATGCAAATTAAGACTCGTCAGGTCAATCTAACAACGCAATATTTAGGCCCGGCCCAAGTCCTTCGGAGTTGAATAACTCAATTAGGGTTCTTAAACCTAGTTTGAGCATAAATTTGGCCCATATTATATTACCAAACCTCGTTTTTTTTACATTTTTTTCTGCAAAGTTTTCCTCCGTATTTTTTCAGGCTTGCAAATTAGGACACGTCAAGTCAATCTGACGCGGAATATTTAGGCCCGGCCCAAGTCCGTCAGGGGTGAATAACTCAATTTAGGTCCTTAACCCTAGTTTGAGCCCAAATTTGGCCATTATTAACAAACCTCGTTTTTATTAAACTTGGCCTGTATTACCACACCTCGTTTTCATTTATTTTTTTTTCGGCAAAGTTTGATCCTCTGCATTTTTAACTGGCTAATTCAATTAGGACCCGTCAGGTCATTCTGACAACACAATATGTAGGCCCGACCCAAGTCCATCAGGGGTGTAAATCTCAATTTGGGTTCTTAAACCAATAATGCGGAAGGGTTCCAACTTTTTACTTTCTTGAAGAAAATTTCAAACCAATTTTCATGCACCAAACACGTGTTTCGAATATTAAATTCTCATCAGTGATGCTTCCAGCGAAAGGGCTTTTAATAAGCAGTCCAAATTAATTTTACTAGCGCCCTCTTGCGTTATGCTAAGAATTTAAATATCTGCATTTACTTTACAGAGAGTGCGCGGCTCGAAAATTCCTGTAGGGTCGATTCAGTAGCAAGTCCAAATAAAATATATGTTCAAAATAGCATTAGAGGGATGGTGCTAAGATGTTAACCTATTTGAATTTCAATATTTTTCAATGAAATGGGAAGATTCAGCCCAAATGTGACCCTTTTTATCACTTCGTTTTATGTATTCGTTTTTTGTCAAAGTTTTCCTCCGTATTTTGCTCTTGTTAGGCAAATTAAGACTCGTCAGGTCAATCTTACAACGCAATATTTAAGCCTTGTTCAACTCCTTGAGGGCTGCATAACTCAATTTGGATTCTTAAACCTAGTTCGGGCCCAAAATTGGCCCTTAATACCACACCTCGCTTTTGTTTACATTTGTATTTAATTTTTTCGGCTAAGTTTGTCTTCCGTATTTTACTCTGGCTAGCTAAATTAGGACTCGCAAAGTCAATCTGAAAACGCCATATTTAAGCCTTGCTCAAGTCCTTGTGGGCTGTATAACTCAATTTGGATTCTTGAACCAAATTCGGGCTCTTATTGGGCCCTTAATACCACATCTCGTTCTCATTTATTTATTTTTTCGGCGTAGTGTGTCCTCAGTATTTTTCACTGGCTAGGTAAATAAGCACTCGTCAGATCAATCTGACAACGCAATATTTAGACCTAGCACAAGTCCTTGAGGGCTGTTTAACGCAATCAGGATACTTAAAGAAGTTCTGTAGTCGTGGAGATTTTCGTGTATATTACAGTTCATATCAAAGTAAATTTCAACAAGAAATTTCCCCATTATGTAATCTCTTTCAGAGCTGATATAGACCAATTTATATTTTGCCACCTTTTCCATTTTCTCAAAATAGCTGTACACACCGGAAGTACGTCAGAAGTGTGTAAAAGGGAACCACGTTTCATAACGCTATATATAGATGTGTACATGCATGTTGTGGATACATGTACTAATGTACTTTTATAAATGCCAAAATAAAGAATATATCAAATGAGAGTGTATGAGTGATAAATATGATAAAAGAGCATTTAATAATGAAACCTAAATATTTACATAAACAAATAAATGTCCATCAAATGTTTCATCAAACTTTGCAGGGAGTATTTTGGGGCGCGATTTTGCGAGATTCTCGCATCTTTTTCTTAAAACCGCATTGATTTTACTTGGATGCGAGAACTCTCGCACACATCAACATCGAATCTTTTTTTGTCCCAAGGACTTTCTATGCAATTTATGTCCGCCAGATCGAAAATAACATGACTGTCGTGTCTGCAAAAACAAATTTACCCATTGACTGACCACTTATGATAAATTTACGGACGAAAGCATACACAAACTTGTACCTGTACGTAAATTTAAGATACTAGTACGTGAGTGGACGTTGGAGATATAAATAAGGCGCAGAGCATGTTGGAGAAAAATCAATATTGTATCATAATAGAAAAGAACCTCTCGGATGAGCAGATGCCTACGTAACAACGTAAATACGAGAGATTGATTTAAAAGCCGAAAATGAACACAGTCACCGTAGAATAATGTGCAGTAGGGCGCAGCGAGTTGCCGATTTAACGTGCCATTTTTTATCGGTTTGGGACTATGTCGCATGGCCTTCCCTGCCCTGGAAATTGTCCAACTGATGAGTTCGACTTCTTTCCCCTTTAACGAGACTTATTAATGAACGGTGTCATAAGTACTACACTCCGTCTATGACATGCTTATGACGAAACCTGGTTTGAAACGGATCCGTGTGGCACATCGAAATACGCAAGAACTTCATTTTTCAATATGCAGAGCATAACCTGTTACATGTTTACAAAATTTTCGATAGATTGGGGTGGGGACGTAAATTTTAACTGCGGAAGGAGATAATAAATGATAATCATAAACAAGATAGCATATCAAATATTTTTATATGTATTACAGATATCTATTTTCTTATTGTTCTGGGCAACACAGTGATCATATTCTTTTGGAGCGAAGAAAGTATTATTGATAAATTAAGTCCGTCTTGAATTCTTGTAATGTACCTCGGAAATGAAAATCTTTCTCTCGTACTGAGATACTCGATCACTTAGTGTTGACGAAGAACGCTCGTTACTTTCCGTTTAATTCTGAAACGATTAGAATTTCATTTTATTCGATATACATTACATGATCACTTCTCCCGGTATTGAATTTCAAGAAAGTTAATTTTTTTCCTGAAATCCTGAACGTAGCTAACAGACAACTTTCCAGGCCCCAGGCCATATCATTTATTTTTTGTCGACCCTAATCATTTAATTTTTTTTTTACCTTCACAACTTTATATATAACTTAAGAAAATAAATTTCATATTATCTGAAACGGCCAAAAAAATGTGCCGTCAATTTAATTACATTAATTTTATTTTTCACCCTCTTCCTAATACAGTTGCGCCACCCCCTCTCCCCCCCCCCCTCAATCCTAGCTATTTATAAGCTGATTAGAATATCAATTTGAGATCTCATCTAGACAGCTAGGAAAGGCTTTACTTAGGATTTCATATCCTATAAAATTTCGATCTCTCACCCTCCCTCCATTATTTAATATTTTCCGTGTTCATGTAAGTCTTACCAGGCATGGGGAAGAACCCCCTCCCCCCACTCCAACTGGATGGATCCGAAAATGAAATTGTACAGGTCTTTTAAAAAAAACACTGATGTCTAATTTACTTTGAAAATGGTTAAACCAAAAAATAATTATAAATGTACCATATAAACAAAATATTTCACAATACGTCATTGTGTGAATGTGTAGTGTATACACACATCTGACGTCACGACTTTGTACTTTCAATTTCGGCGGAAGTAGCAGACTTGTTCTGTATTAAATCGCTAGCCTGTTGATATGAGCCTATAAATCGCTGTTTCATGGATAAACGAGACAATATATTTTTATGGAACTACCAATACTTTGTAATTTGAGTTTGTCCGAGTATATGTAAGTGAAAATACCCACGAGTAGAGGACTTCTTTAAACCTAATTTTGGTCGAAGTTTGACCCTTATAACAACCTGGTTTTTATCTATTCATTTTTTCAGCAAACTTTGTCCTCCGTATTTTGCTCTGGCTGGCTAAATTAGGACTCGCAAAGTAGATCTGATAACGCATTTTTTAAGCCCTGCGCTACATCTCGAGGGCTGGATAACTCAATTTTGATTCTTAAACCTAGTTCGGGCCCAAATTTGGCCCTGAATACCACACAACGTTTTCATTATTGAATGATTTCAGCAAAGTTTGTATTCCGTATTTTGCACTGGTTAGCTTAACTAGGATTCGTCAGGTCAATCTGACAACGCAATATTTAGGCGCTGCCCATGTACTTCGAGGGCTTATAACTCAATTTGGGTTCTTAAACCTAGTTTGGGCCCACATTTTGCCCTTATAACAACCTCGTTTTTATTTATTCATTTTTCGGCAACGTTTGCCTCCGTCTTTTTCTCTGGCTAGCTAAATTAGGACTCGTCTGATCGATCTGATAACGCAATATTTAGGCCTTCAGGGGTGAATATCTCAATTTGGGTTCTTAAACCTAGTTTGAGCCCAACTTTGGCCCCAATTACCAGACCTCGTTTTAATATATTTGGCCCTTATTACCACATCTCATTTCCATTTATTTTTTTCGGCAAAGTTTTGTCCTCCGTATTTTGCTCTGGCTGGCTAAGTTAAGATTCATCAGGTTAATCTGACAACGCCATACTAAAGCATTACACAAGTCTTTGAGGGCGGCATATCTCAATTTGGATTTTTAAACCTAGTTTGGGTCCAAAGGGCAAGGGGCGGTAAGGGGGTTTCTAGGCCCAAAATTGTTGTTAATTCCTAAGATTTAAAAATATTGAAATTGATACTAAAATTGGTAAAAAGAAGCTTGTCTTCAATGGATTCAACATGAAACATGTTTAATTTCATTTTTTCGTTGGAGTTATCTCCCTTTAAAATCACCCATGAAACCGGAAATGAACAAAAAATCAATATATTTTCACACGTGAAAGCAAAATTAGACTTGGCCACATGAAAACAACAAGTTCATATTTTTTCTGTATATCCGTATAAGTATTTTGTAAATGCTGTGAAAGTATGAATCTGTTGTTTTCATGTGGCCACATTGAAAACGGAAGGAAATCAATGACTGTTACCATGCGAGCGGGTCGTTTTGGAAACAGAAAACACCTTTTTACTTCTATAATACAAGAATTATTTGAGTAAAATCGATACAATTCAATAGATTTTGTTCTGTTGTTATTGATGATATTGATTATTTATTCCAACATGCACGAAATCAAATAATACAGACAAAAATGTCTTTCAAATGTTTATTATCCTCGTAACGTAACGGATATTCAGGACGATGGAATGACGTCATACTGAATATATGACGTCATATATGTTCGCGACTTTGATATTGCTTGTATTTTGCGAAAAAAAGTGGTCATTTCATATGCATATTGAATCGAAACGACAGAGTATCTAAAAGGGTGCTAGTACAGTCGGCATTTTTAAAATGTCAAACTTGAGGCCAGAATCAACGAATTAAAATATTTTAAAATTAAAAAAAAAAAACCTGAACGAGAAACAAGAAAGAGGAGAAAAAACTAAACAAACAACATCAACACCCCAGCACAAAAATCAACCAAACAAACTATTATATTAAATGAAGATGTGAAATACAACCCTCCGTTTAAAAAAATATATATTTATTTCAAATCAAATTGAGAAATGAAGGCCATGTAAAATTGACACCACCGCGTATGATTTGCCGTCCACGAGATGTACTTATTTTTACTAATTCAGGGTGAAAATATCTGCCATGTCTCATTTTCGACTGAGAAAAATCTTTTTATTTTATTGAAAATGTGTTATAGAAAATATGTTGTCAATATTTAAAATGAAAATTGTCCAAATGGACACGGCGCGTCATTTCACGGTAATGGACATTCTGCGAGTATTGTGTACATACATTTATATATCGATATTGTTCAAGCCTTGTAGAACTTTGTACATAAATTATTTACAGTAGCACATTCTGTATCATAACTTTTTCCTTCATTTTTCTCAATGATGGATATTTCAATCAGTGAAAGTGCAATCCACGAAATGTATACATGAAAATAAAGAATCATCATCTTAATTCGGGGAGATTTATTTTAATATATATTTAGAGGTTACCATGCGTGTGTTTTACAAAAACCGACAGGTTATCGGCGAGTCCCATGTCAGAAATTGAGTTTTACCGCGAGGATCAGGGCGTTTAGAAAGTAGGAAATATCCTTACTTTACCAACAGCAAAACGTACTTAATGAAATAATCAATCTAACTAAAATTCAGCTCTCTTTATTTCGTAATCTATGTAGTTTACGAAATAAAGAGAGCTGAATTTTAATCAGACTTGAAAATGATGCAAAAATACAGTAGAAATTATTGAGTGCTGAACTGGATTCTGGAAGGTATTATAGGTGGCGCTATGATACACAATTTGATGTTTAAATTATTGATTACTAATTAACTTTATTAGCATACTTTTTAATTTCTTAATCGATCCCTTTTCTATGTAAAAACAACGTGTGTAATTATATAATCATGCAGTGGCGCATCTAGGGTCTCAGAGAAAAGGGGGGGGGGGGGGGGCGAAGACAAGTTTTAAAGAAACTTGTTCATAGAAAAAAGGGAGATAAAAATCAAGAAAAGTCTTATTGAGCGGTACGGCAGCCAACGCATAATTGAATTGGTTATTTATTTCAATATTTTATTTATTTATTTATTTATTTTTGATGAGGGGTGCATCAAATTGTTGTGTTGAAATTGAAACATGCGAGGTACTTCTTGAAGCTGGAAAAGACAATGTTGACCACTACAAAGAGGGGATCGGAGCCCGCTCATTCTCCTCGAAATTCGCAAGTCAGTACACATAAGAAAAGACATCACAATGCAAAGTAAGCTGAAAAAAG
Source organism: Pinctada imbricata (assembly GCA_033119305.1). Lineage (NCBI taxonomy): Eukaryota > Metazoa > Mollusca > Bivalvia > Pterioida > Pteriidae > Pinctada > Pinctada imbricata. Next base: position 83,561 of record VSWD01000006.1, on the reverse strand, counting down.
CATCAAATAGTGCCAACAATTCTGAATCAATGACTTTGTGCGAAAGGGGGGGGGTCTTTTTTTTGCTTTATCTGGGCTGGTCTTCTGGGATGAATCGGACGAGAAAAAAATTGAGCCGGAAAGGGGGGGGGGTTTAGAATAGGGTCTGCTGGGTTATATGTACCGGACATACACACACATGTACTTTTTAAGGCCTTGGTGAAAAGTATCAGTATATTAACATTTTAAAATATGTCACTTAAGACTTCCATAAGTCAACAAAGGCGTGTCCAAATTACCCCTCATTATATTATAGTGAAACCTACCATGTACATTAACTAGTATATCGTGATATTGATAGTTTATCTACACAATTAATAGCATTAAAGCAGCAAATAACCTATAGACAACGTCACATTACAATGTGATCGTAACGTCATATGACGTCAAAATCAGTGTAAAATATAGCTGATCATCCTGTCTTCAAATTAGTGTAGAATCGCAACGGGATGTCCGATTCTCAAAATTTAAATTGATTTATACTCTGTAAATCCTGTATGTTCAATGACCAATGTTTGTCCGAGTTTTGAAATTGGGCCGATTTTGGCCCTTACCGCCCCTTGCCCTTTGGCCCTTTATACCACACCTCGTTTTTATTTACATTTGTATTTTTTTTTTGCGGCAAAGTTTGTAGTCCGTATTCACTGGCCAACTGAATAAGGACTCGTCAGGTCAATGTGACAGCGCAATATTTAGGCCTGACTCAAGTCCTTCAGGGATGTAGATCTCAATTTGGCTCAAGTCCTTCAGGGACATCTGAACTTGGATTCTGAAACTTAGTTTCAGCAGAATTGTGACCCATTTTACAACCTCGTTTTTATTTATTCATTTGTTTTTCGGCAAAAATTGTCCTCCGTATTTTGCTCTTGTTAGGCAAATTAAGACTCGTCAGGTCAATCTAACAACACAATATTTAGGCCCGGCCCAAGTCCTTCGGAGTTGAATAACTCAATTAGGGTTCTTAAACCTAGTTTGAGCATAAATTTGGCCCATATTATATTACTGCACCTCGTTTTTATTTACATTTTTTCTGCAAAGATTTCCTCCGTATTTTTTCAGGCTTGCAAATTAGGACACGTCAGATCAATCTGACGACGGAATATTTAGGCCCGGCCCAAGTCCTTCGGATTTGAATGACTCAATTTGGGTTCTTTAACCTAGTTTGAGCATAAATTTTGCCCATATAAATTATATTACTACACCTCGTTTTTATATACATTTTTTCTGCAAAGTTTTCCTCCGTATTTTTTCAGGCTTGCAAGTTAGGACACGTCAGGTCAATCTGACGAATGAATATTTAGGCCCGGCCCAAGTCCTTCAGGGGTGAATAACTCAATTTAGGTCCTTAAACCTAGTTTGAGCTCAAATTTGGCCATTATTAACAAACTTCGTTTTTATTAAACTTGGCCTATATTACCACATCTCGTTTTCATTAATTTTTTTCGGCAAAGTTTGATCCTCTGCTTTTTTAACTGGCTAATTAAATTAGGACCCGTCAGGTCATTCTGACAACACAATATGTAGGCCCGACCCAAGTCCTTCAGGGGTGTATATCTCAATTTGGGTTCTTAAACCAATAATGCGGAAGGTTTCCAACTTTTTACTTTCTTGAAGAAAATTTCAAACCAATTTTCATGCAGCAAACACGTGTTTCGAATATTAAATTCTCATCAGTGATGCTTCCAGCCAAAGTGCTTTTAATAAGCAGTCCAAAATAATTTTACTAGCGCCCTCTTGCGTTATGCTAAGAATTTAAATATCTGCATTTACTTGACACATTGTGAGCGGCTCCAAATTCCTGTAGGGTCGTTTCAGTAGCATATCGAAATAGAATATATGTTCAAAATAGCATTGGGGGGATGGTGCTAAGATGCTAACCTCCTTGAATTTCAATATTTTTCGATGAAATGGCAAGATTCAGCCCAAATGTGACCATTTTTATCACTTCGTTTTATGTATTCGTTTTTTTTTGGCAAAGTTTTCCTCCGTATTTTGCTCTTGTTAGGCAAATTAAGACTCGTCAGGTCAATCTTACAACGCAATATTTAAGCCTTGTTCAACTCCTTGAGGGCTGCATAACTCAATTTGGATTCTTAAACCTAGTTCGGGCCCAAACTTGGCCCTGAATACCACACCTCGTTTTTGTGTACATTTGTAATTATTTTTTTCGGCTAAGTTTGTCCTCCGTATTTTACTCTGGCTAGCTAAATTAGGAGCAAAGTCAATCTGAAAACGCCATATTTAAGCCTTGCTCAAGTCCTTGTTGGCTGTATAACTCAATTTGAATTCTTGAACCAAATTCGGGCTCTTATTGGGCCCTTAATACCACATCTCGTTCTCATTTATTTATTTTTTCGGCAAAATTTGTCCTACGTATTTTTCACTGGCTAACTAAATAAGCACTCGTCAGATCAATCTGACAACGCAAAATTTAGACCCAGCACAAGTCCTTCAGGGCTGTATAACTCAATCAGGATTCTTAAACCTAGTTTTGGTCAAAATTTGGCCCTTATAACAACCTGGTTTTTATTTATTCATTTTTTTCGGCAAACTTTGTCCTCCGTATTTTGCTCTGACTAGCTAAATTAGGACTCGCAAAGTAGATCTGATAACGCATTTATTAAGCCCTGCCCAACACCTTGAGGGTTGGATAACTCCATTTGGATTCTTAAACCTTGTTCGATCCCAAATTTGGCCCTGAATACCACACAACGTTTTCATTATTTAATTCGGCAAACTTTGTCTTCCGTATTTTGCACTTGTTATCTTAACTAGGATTCGTCAGGTCAATCTGACAACGCAATATTTAGGCGCTGCCCATGTACTTCAAGGGCGTATAACTCAATTTGGGTTCTTAAACCTAGTTGGAACATAAATTTGGCCCTTCTTACCACACCTCGTTTTTATTTAGGCAAAGTGTGTCCTCCGTATTTTGCTCTGGCTAGCTAAATAAGGACTCATAAGGTCAATCTGACAATGCCATATTTAAGTCTTGCTCAAGTACTTGAGGGCTTCATAACTCAATTTGGATTCTTAAACTAGTTTGGGCCCAAATTTTGCCCTTATAACAACCTCGTTTTTATTTATTCATTTTCCGGCAACGTTTGCCACCGTATTTTTCTCTGGCTAGCTAAATTAGGACTCGTCAGATCGATCTGATAACGCAATATTTAGGCCGGGCCAAAGTCCTTCAGGGGTGAATAACTCAATTTTGATTCTTAAACCTAGTTTGAGCCCAAATTTGGCCCTAATTACCACACCTCGTTTTTAATATATTTGGCCCTTATTACCACATCTCGTTTTCATTTATTTTTCTCGGCAAAGTTTTATCCTCCGTATTTCGCTCTGGCTGGTTAAATTAAGATTCATCAGGTCAATCTGACAACGCAAAATTTAAGCATTACACAAATCTTTGAGGGCGGCATATCTCAATTTGGATTGTAAAACCTAGTTTTGGTCCAAATTTGGCCCTTTATACCACATCTCGTTTTTATTTACATGTTTATTTTTCGGCAAAGTTTGTAGTCCGTATTCACTGGCTAACTAAATAAGGACTCGTCAGGTCAATCTGACAGCGCAATATTTAGGTCTGACTCAAGTCCTTCAGGGGTGTATATCTCAATTGAATGAAGTCCTTCAGGGGTGTATTTCTCAACTTGTGTTCTTAACCTAGTTTTAGCAGAATTGTGACCCATTTTACAACCTCGTTTTTATTTATTCATTTTTTCGGCATAAATTGTCCTCCGTATTTTGCTCTTGTTAGACAAATAAAGACTCGTCAGGTCAATCTGACAACGGAATATTTAGGCCCGGCCCAAGTCCTTCGGAGTTGAATAACTCAATTTGGGTTTTTAAACTTAGTTTGAGCATAAATTTGGCCCTTATTATATTACCACACCTCGTTTTTATTTACTTTTTTTTTCGGCAAAGTTTTCCTCCGTATTTTTTCAGGCTAGCAAATGCGGACACGTCAGGTCAATCTGACGACGGAATATTTAGGCCCGGCCGAAGTCCTTCAGGGGTGAACAACTCAGTTTTAGTCCTTAAACCTAGTTTGAACCCAAATTTGGCCATTATTAACTTACTCGTTTTTATTAAATTTGGCCTGTATTACCAGTCAGCTTGTTTTCATTTTATTTATCGGCAAAGTTTGATCCTCCGTATTTTTAACTGGCTAGTTAAATTACCACCCGTCAGTTCATTCTGACGACACAATATTTAGGCCCGACCCAAGTCCTTCAGGGGTGTATATCTCAATTTGGGTTCTTAGAACAATAATGCGGAAGGGTTCCAACTTTTTTCTTTCTTGAAGAAAATTTCAAACCAATTTTCATGCACCAAACACGTGTTTCGAATATTAAATTCTCATCAGTAATGCTTCCAGCCAAAGTGCTTTTAATTAGCAGTCCTAATTAATTTTACTAGCGCCCTCTTGCGTTATGCTTAGAATTTAAATGTCTGCATTTACTTTACATAGACTGCGTGGCTCAAAAATTCCTGTAGGGTCGATTCAGTAGCATATCCAAATAAAATATATGTTCAAAATAGCATTAGAGGGATGGTGCTAAGATGTTAACCTCCTTGAATTTCAATATTTTTCGATGAAATGGCAAGATTCACTCCAAGTGTGACCCTTTTTATCACTAGTTCATTTTATGTTTTCGTTTTTTTTTGGCAAAGTTTTCCTCCGTATTTTGCTCTTGTTAGGCAAATAAAGGTCAATCTTACAACGCAATATTTAAGCCTTGCTCAAGTCCTTGAGGGCTGCATAACTCAATTTGGATTCTTAAACCTAGTTCGGAACCAAATTTGGCTCTTAATACCACACCTCGTTTTTGTTTACATTTGTATTTATTTTTTTCGCCTTAGTTTGTCTTCCGTATTTTGCTCTGGCTAGCTAAATTAGGACTCGCAAAGTCAATCTGAAAACGCCATATTTAAGCCTTGCTCAAGTCCTTGTTGGCTGTATAACTCAATTTTGATTCTTGAACCAAGTTCGGGCTCTTATTGGGCCCCTAATACCACATCCCGTTCTCATTTAATTATTTTTTCGGCAAAGTTTGTCCTACGTATTTTTCACTGGCTAACTAAATAAACACTCGTCAGATCATTCTGACAATGCAATATTTAGACCCAGCACAAGTCCTTCGGGGCTGTATAACTCAATCAGGATTCTTAAACCTAGTTTTGGTCAAAATTTGGCCCTTATAACAACCTGGTTTTTATTTATTCATTTTTTTCGGCAAACTTTGTCCTCCGTATTTTGCTCTGACTAGCTAAATTAGGACTCGCAAAGTAGTTCTGATAACGCATTTTTTAAGCCCTGCCCAACACCTTGAGGGTTGGATAACTCAATTTGGATTCTTAAACCTAGTTCGGGCCCAAATTTGGCCATGAATACCACTCATCGCTTTAATTTATTATTTCGGCAAAGTTTGTCTTCTTATTTTGCACTGGTTAGCTTAACTAGGATTCATAAGGTCAATCTGACAACGCAATATTTAGGCGCTGCACATGTACTTCAAGGGCGTATAACTCAATTTGGGTTCTTAAACCTAATTTGAACATAAATTTGGCCCTTCTTACCACACCTCGTTTTTATTTAGGCAAAGTGTGTCCTCCGCAATTAGCTCTGGCTAGCTAAATTAGGACCCATAAGGTCAATCTCACAACGCAATATTTGAGTCTTGCTCAAGTCCTTGAGGGCTGCATAACTCAATTTGGATTTTTAAACCTAGTTTGGGCCCAAATTTTGCCCTTTATACCACACCTCGTTTTTATTTACATTTGTATTTTTTTTTTTTTGCGGAAAAGTTTGTAGTCCGTATTCACTGGCTAACTGAATAAGGACTCGTCAGGTCAATGTGACAGCGCAATATTTAGGCCTGACTCAAGTCCTTCAGGGATGTAGATCTCAAATTGGCTCAAGTCCTTCAGGGGTGTATATCTGAACTTGGATTCTGAAACTTAGTTTCAGCAGAATTGTGACCCATTTTACAACCTCGTTTTTATTTATTCATTTGTTTTTCGGCAAAAATTGTCCCCCGTATTTTTCTCTTGTTAGGCAAATTAAGACTCGTCAGGTCAATCTAACAACACAATATTTAGGCCCGGCCCAAGTCCTTCGGAGTTGAATAACTCAATTAGGGTTCTTAAACCTAGTTTGAGCATAAATTTGGCCCATATTATATTACTACACCTCGTTTTTATATACATTTTTTCTGCAAAGTTTTCCTCCGTATTTTTCAGGCTTGCAAGTTAGGACACGTCAGGTCAATCTGACGAATGAATATTTAGGCCCGGCCCAAGTCCTTCAGGGGTGAATAACTCAATTTAGGTCCTTAAACCTAGTTTGAGCTCAAATTTGGCCATTATTAACAAACTTCGTTTTTATTAAACTTGGCCTATATTACCACATCTCGTTTTCATTAATTTTTTTCGGCAAAGTTTGATCCTCTGCATTTTTAACTGGCTAATTAAATTAGGACCCGTCAGGTCATTCTGACAACACAATATGTAGGCCCGACCCAAGTCCTTCAGGGGTGTATATCTCAATTTGGGTTCTTAAACCAATAATGCGGAAGGGTTCCAACTTTTTACTTTCTTGAAGAAAATTTCAAACCAATTTTCATGCAGCAAACACGTGTTTCGAATATTAAATTCTCATCAGTGATGCTTCCAGCCAAAGTGCTTTTAATAAGCAGTCCAAAATAATTTTACTAGCGCCCTCTTGCGTTATTCTAAGAATTTAAATATCTGCATTTACTTTACACATTGTGAGCGGCTCCAAATTCCTGTAGGGTCGTTTCAGTAGCATATCGAAATAAAATATATGTTCAAAATTGCATTGGAGGGATGGTGCTAAGATGCTAACCTCCTTGAATTTCAATATTTTTCGATGAAATGGCAAGATTCAGCCCAAATGTGACCATTTTTATCACTTCGTTTTATGTATTCTTTTTTTTGGCAAAGTTTTCCTCCGTATTTTGCTCTTGTTAGGCAAATTAAGACTCGTCAGGTCAATCTTACAACGCAATATTTAAGCCTTGTTCAACTCCTTGAGGGCTGCATAACTCAATTTGGATTCTTAAACCTAGTTCGGGCCCAAATTCGGCCCTGAATACCACACCTCGTTTTTGTGTACATTTGTATTTATTTTTTTCGGCTAAGTTTGTCCTCCGTATTTTACCCTGGCTAGCTAAATTAGGACTCGCAAAGTCAATCTGAAAACGCCATATTTAAGCCTTGCTCAAGTCCTTGTTGGCTGTATAACTCAATTTGAATTCTTGAACCAAATTCGGGCTCTTATTGGGTCAGTATTTCAAAAATTTTCTTGCTCGCTTCCGCTCGCCAGAAGGAGCTGATAAGATAAGGGCTGTATTTAGCCCTGAATCTCATCAAGTATTTCTTCTACATAATGATCTATACGCAAGAAAAACTTGATAATTACTCAAATTTAATTTATTTGGAGATTCCTTATACAACTTTCATTTTGGTAAGCTTATTTCTAGATACTTAAATTACAGTCTAAAGAGTAGGGGGTTGAAAAGAAGCTTATTTCGATCAAAAAACCTTGAAAATTAAGAACAATCTGGCTTATATGGATATCTATAAACTTTAAAACATAGTTATAGTCTAAACAAGATACTAGAAATAAAATTCAAAAGACTGGTCTCAATTTTTTTCCATTAATCTTAAAATCTTGAGCCTGAAAATGATTGTATTTTGTATTCATTGACTATAAAGTAGGCATTTTACCGCGAAAAACACATTGTGTAGAAATAAACCACACACTCCTGTTTATTTCATTCCAAAATCTTGTGCATTTCATGTGAACATGTTAAGAATAAATAAATGAATGACTTTAAAAGGGAAAAAATTAAATTTTGCTTATATTATGGCCTAAAACACAGATTTGTAAAAAGCCCCCCACCCTCCCTTTTTCAGTTTTTTGTCTCTGGGGCATCGTTCCCCCCTTAGCTACAGAACCCCACTTTGTCAAACGATGTGTATTAGTGATATACATCTATCGCTCGCCATTTGTTGTATTTAAATACTTGAACTGACCATCAATTTAATCAATTACTATGATGTGAAAATTCAAAAGTTTTTAAGCGGTTAGCTCGCCATTGCTCTCCAGTCACCTGTTTTATTAATAATTAGAGACAGAATTGACAATCATTAATCAATCAATAGCTTTACTTTCTTGCGTTTGTTTTTTTTTTTGTTTTTTTTTGCTCTTCAAAAAATTCGGACTTTAGGACCCCCCCCCCCCCTGAAAAAAAATTTCTGGATCCGCCCATGAAGATAAAAGAAAAAATGAGAGAAAAACATAAATAAATAAATAATGTCCACTGATGAAGTTCTAACATGGACGAAAAGTACAGCAAAAAGAAACCAAGTGTTTTTATTTAAATAAATAAATAAACAAGAGATTCGTGCATCCATAGGAAAAATCAAACAAAAACGTACGCTACTTTAAGAAATGAATAATTTACGGGGGAAAAAACGACGTAACCCTACTTGAAAAAGGATACTCCCCTCCATATGAGCTCAGCGGAGTCAACAATCCTCAATGATATACACATGGATGTGACATCGCGCTCCAGCCCCCCTCCCCCCCCCCAGTCCTTCTCATAATCAGCGGAAATAAAAACAATAATAGTAATATTAAAAAAAAAAAATAAAGAAATAGATAAATGAATAATATCTAAAAAAAACCCAATAATAGTAATATTAAAAAAGATAAAGAAATAGATAAATAAATAATATCTAAATTAATAAACATTTGTTGTTTTTTTTTTATCGATGTTTTTTTTCCAGTCCATACCGTGAATCATACAATCAATATGTATACGAATTTTCCTTCCCTTATTAAAATACATTCATTTTATTCGCAGAACATTCTATAATAATATAGTCTACACTCTACTCCGAAAACTTATAACTTACATTTTGTAACAACCAGTGTTAGGCCATTCATATTTCAATTTTCTTATTATGGATCCGCCGGATTAGTGATTGGCCAATAATCACGATAATCAGTTTATATAATAACCATATATAATTCAGTTCTTGTATTTATTTCTGTGTGCCAATGTCACATATATTAGAGAATTTTCATAAAACATTAAGTCTTATATTCAATATTTACAAAAGGTGTGAACAGATACAACAAAACATAGTAAACATGTTGAAGTAAAATAAAAAAAAGAAAGCGAGAAACATATTACGTCCGTATCGTATATTTACGTCTATAGAATACAGGGGTGAATAACTCAGTTTTAGTCCTTAAACCTAGTTTGAACCCAAATTTGGCCATTATTAACTTACTCATTTTTATTAAATTTGGCCTGTATTACCAGTCACCTCGTTTTCATTTTTTTTATCGGCAAAGTTTGATCCTCCGTATTTTTAACTGGCTAGTTAAATTAGGACTCGTCAGGTCATTCTGACAACACAATATTTAGGCCCGACCCAAGTCCTTCATGGGTGTATATCTCAATTTGGGTTCTTAAAGCAATAATGCGGAAAGTTTCCAACTCTTTACCTTCTTGAAGAAAATTTCAAACCAATTTTCATGCACCAAACACGTGTTTCGAATATTAAATTCTCATCAGTGATGCTTCCAGCCAAAGTGCTTTAAATAATTCCTGTAGGGTCGATTAAGTTTCATATCCAAATAAAATATATGTTCAAATAAGCATTAGAGGGATGATGCTAAGATGTTAATTTCCTTGAATTTCAATATTTTTCAATGAAATGGCAAGATTCACCCTAAATGTGACCCTTTTTATCACTTCATTTTATGTATTCGTTTTTTTTTTTTTTTTGGCAAAGTTTTCCTCCGTATTTTGCTATTGTTAGGCATATTTAGACTCGTCAGGTCAATCTTTTAAAGACGTTTAACATTACAACGCAATATTTAAGCCTTGCTCAAGTCCTTGAGGGCTGCATAATTCAATTTGGATTCTTAAACCTAGTTCGGGCTCAAATTTGGCCCTTAAAGTACCACACCTCGTTTTTGTTTACATTCGTTTTTTTTTCGGCTAAGTTTGTCTTCCGTATTTTACTCTGGCTAGCGAAATTAGGACTCGCAAAGTCAATCTGAAAACGCCATATTTAAACCTTGCTCAAGTCCTTGTGGGCTGTATAACTCAATTTGGATTCTTCAACCAAGTTCGGGCTCTAATTTGGCCCTTAATACCACATCCCGTTCTCATTTATTTATTTTTTCGGCAAAGTTTTTCCTCCGTATTTTTCTACATAAATAAGCACTCGTCAGATCAATCTGACAACGCAATATTTAGGGGCTGTATGACTCGATTAGGATTCTTAAACCTAGTTTTGCGGCAAAGTTTGTCCTCCGTATTTTGCTCTGGCTAGCTAAATTAGGACTCGCAAAGTCAATCTGAAAACGCAATATTCAAACCTTGCTCAAGTCGTTGTGGGCTGTATAACTCAATTTGGATTCTTTAACCAAGTTCGGGCTCTAATTTGGCCCTTAATACCACACCTTGTTCTCATTTATTTATTTTTTCGGCAAGGTTTTTCCTCCGTATTTTTCACTGGCTACATAAATAAGCACTCGTCAGATCAATCTGACAACGCAATATTTAGGGGCTGTATGACTCGATTAGGATTCTTAAACCTAGTTTTGGTCAAAATTTTGCCCTTTTAACAACATCGTTTTAATGTCTTCATTTTTTTCGTTAAAGTTTGTCCTCCGTAATTTGCTCTGGCTAGCTAAATTAGGACTCGGAAAGTCAATCTGAAAACGCATTTTTTTAGCCCTGTCCAACACCTCTAGGGCTGAATAACTCAATTTGGATTCTTAAACCAAGTTCGGGCCCAAATTTATCCCTGAATACCACACCTCGTTCTCATTCATTATTTCGGCAAAGGTTGTCCTCCGTATTTAGCACTGGTTAGCTAAACTAGGATTCGTCAGGTCAATCTGACAACGCAATATTTAGGCACTGCCCAAGTACTTCAAGGGCGTATAACTCAATTTGGGTTCTTAAACCTAGGTTGAACATATTTGGCCCTTCTTACCACACCTCGTTGTTATATTTTCTTCGGCAAAGTGCGCACTCCGTATTTTGCTCTGGCTAGCTAAATTAGGACTCAGAAGGTCAATCTCACACTGCCATATTTAAGTCTTGCTCAAGTCCTTGAGGGCTTCATAACTCAATTTGAATTCTTAAACTTAGTTTGGGCCCAAATTTGGCCCTTACAACAACCTCGTTTTTATTTATGCATTATTTTTCGGCAACGTTTGCCTCCGTATTTTTCTCTGGCTAACTAAATTAGGACTCGTCAGATAAATCTGATATCGCAATATTTTAAGGCTCGCCCCTAGTCCTTGAGGGGTGAATAACCCAATTTGGGTTCTTAAACCTAGTTTGAGCCTAATTTGGCCCCAATTACCACACATTGTTTTTAATATATTTGGCCCTTATTACCACACCTCGTTTTTAATATTTTTGGCCCTTATTACCATATCTCGTTTTCCTTTATTTTTTTCGGCAAAGTTTTGTCCTCCGTATTTTGTTTTGGCTAGCTAAATTAGGACTCATCAGGTCAATCTGAAAACGCCATACTTAAGCATTACACAAGTCCTTAGTACGGCATATCTCAATTTGGATTGTAAAACCTAGTTGGGCCTACATTTGACCCTGAATACCACACCTCGTTTTTATCTACATTTGTATTTATTTTTTCGGAAAAGTTTGTAATCCGTATTCAGTAGCTAACTAAATTAGGACTCGTCAGGTCAATCTGACAACGCAATTTATATTTAGGCCTGGCTCAAGTCCTTCAGGGGTGTATATCTCAATTTGGGTTCTTAACCTTGTTTGAGCAGAATCCTCAACCTTTTTACCACGTTTTTATTTATTAATTTTTTCGGCAAAGTTTGTCCTCTGTGATTAGCTCTTATTAGGCAAATTCAGACTCGACAGGTCAATCTGACAACGCAAAATGTAGGGCCGGCGAAAGTCCTTCGGAGGTGAATAACTCAATTTGGGTTCTTAAACCTAGTTTGAGCATAAATTTGGCCCTTATTACCACACCTCGTTTTTATTTATTTTTTCTCGGCAAAATTTGTCCTCCGTGATTTGCTCTTGTTAGGCAAATAAAGATTCGTCAGGTCAATCTGACAACGCAATATTTAGGGCCGGTCCAAGTCCTTCGGTGGTGAATAACTCATTTTGGGTTCTTAATCCTAGTTAGAGCATAAATTTGGTCCTTATTACCACACCTCGTTTTTATTTAAATTTTCCTCTGTATTTTGATCTGGCTAGCTAAATTAGGACTCGCAAAGTCAATCGCCATATTTAAGCCTTGCTCAAGTCCTTGAGGGCTGCATAACTCAATTTGAATTCTTAAACGTATATTTGGCCCGAATTTTGCCCTTAATACCAGAAACCATTTTTCTTTACATTTGTATTTACTTTTCGGCAAAGTTTGTCCTCCGCATTTTGCTCTGGCTAGCTAAATTAGGACTCGCAAAGTCAATCTGAAAACGCATTTTTTTAGCCCTGTCCAACACCTCTAGGGCTGAATAACTCAATTTGGATTCTTAAACCAAGTTCGGGCCCAAATTTATCCCTGAATACCACACCTCTTTCTCATTCATTATTTCGGCAAAGGTTGTCCTCCGTATTTAGCACTGGTTAGCTAAACTAGGATTCGTCAGGTCAATCTGACAACGCAATATTTAGGCACTGCCCAAGTACTTCAAGGGCGTATAACTCAATTTGGGTTCTTAAACCTAGGTTGAACATATTTGGCCCTTCTTACCACACCTCGTTGTTATATTTTCTTCGGCAAAGTGCGCACTCCGTATTTTGCTCTGGCTAGCTAAATTAGGACTCAGAAGGTCAATCTCACACTGCAATATTTAAGTCTTGCTCAAGTCCTTGAGGGCTTCATAACTCAATTTGAATTCTTAAACTTAGTTTGGGCCCAAATTTGGCCCTTACAACAACCTCGTTTTTATTTATTCATTATTTTTCGGCAACGTTTGCCTCCGTATTTTTCTCTGGCTAACTAAATTAGGACTCGTCAGATAAATCTGATATCGCAATATTTTAAGGCTCGCCCCTAGTCCTTGAGGGGTGAATAACCCAATTTGGGTTCTTAAACCTAGTTTGAGCCTAATTTGGCCCCAATTACCACACATTGTTTTTAATATATTTGGCCCTTATAACCACACCTCGTTTTTAATATTTTTGGCCCTTATTACCATATCTCGTTTTCCTTTATTTTTTTCGGCAAAGTTTTGTCCTCCGTATTTTGCTTTGGCTAGCTAAATTAGGACTCATCAGGTCAATCTGAAAACGCCATACTTAAGCATTACACAAGTCCTTAGTACAGCATATCTCAATTTGGATTGTAAAACCTAGTTGGACCTACATTTGATCCTGAATACCACACCTCGTTTTTATTTACATTTGTATTTATTTTTTTCGGAAAAGTTTGTAATCCGTATTCAGTAGCTAACTAAATTAGGACTCGTCAGGTCAATCTGACAACGCAATTAATATTTAGGCCTGGCTCAAGTCCTTCAGGGGTGTATATCTCAATTTGGGTTCTTAACCTTGTTTGAGCAGAATCCTCAACCTTTTTACCACGTTTTTATTTACCCTTTATTTTGCCCTTAATACCAGAACCCATTTTTCTTTACATTTGTATTTACTTTTCGGCAAAGTTTGTCCTCCGCATTTTGCTCTGGCTAGCTAAATTAGGACTCGCAAAGTCAATCGGAAAACGCCATATTTAAGACTTGCGCAAGTCCTTGAAGGCTGCAAAACTCTATTTGGATTCTTAAACCATGTTCGGGCCCAAATTTGGCCCCTAATACCACACCTCGTTTTTATGCATTCATTTTTCCGAAACGTTTTCCTCCGTATTTTTCTCTTGCTTGCTAAATAAGGACTTGTCAGGTCAATCTGGCAACGCAATATTTAGGCCCAACCGAAGTCCTTCAGAGGTGAATAACTCAATTTGGGTTCTTAAACCTTGTTTGATCATAATTTTTGCCCTTCCTATCACATCTCGTTTTTATTTATTTATTTTTTTTTGGCAGAGTTTGTCTTCCGTATTTTGATCTCGCTAGCTAAAACTCGTTAAGTCAATCTGAAAACGTCATATTTCAGCATTGCTCATAGACATGAGGACTGCAAATCTCAATTTGGATTCTTAAACCTGGTTTGAGCCCAAATTTGGCACTTATAACCACACCTCGTTTTTTTATCAAATTTAGCTCTTATTATCATAGGTCATCATCAGGTCATTCTGACAACGCCATGTTTAAGCCTTGCTCAGGTCCTTGAGGGCTGCATAAATCAATTTGGATTCTCAAACCTAGTTCTGGCCGAAATTTGGCCCATAATACCACACCTCGTTTTTGTTTACATTTGTATTATTTTTTCGGAAAAGTTTGACCTCCGTATTTTTCACTGGCTTTAGGACTCGTCAGGTTAATCTGACAACGCAATAATTAGGCCCGGTCAAAGTCCTTCAGTCTCATGCTAGTGAATTTAAAAAATAGAAATGCAGAAAACACAGGACTGTGTCAAAAGTCTTACGAAAGACTTTAAGTTCAATTCACACAAAGCAGACATTGTTGTAAATTTATCAAGTATGACAATTATTTCTTTCATTGCTGTTATATATCAGTAAGAAAGATCCGTTAACATGCAGGAATGGGAGTGCATGGATATGGTGAAGGAAAATAAGATAGGAAATAAGGAATATACTTATATATAACTTGTGTTCACACAATTACATCCAGCCAGATATTGTAACATCTAAGTGACGGGTTGGTGGATATTGGTACATCTAAGTGAGGGGTTGGTGGCTCAGCAGTGACATTTAGGTCCTGTAATCCAGCCAGATATTGGTACATCTAAGTAAGGGCTCGGTAGCTCTGAAGTGGCATGTAGACCCTGTGATCCAGCCAGTCTTCTATGCATGAGCAAATTACCTACAACTAACAAGTGAGAGAAATGGACTAGAATTGAAGTATGGATTAAAATTGAGATATGCCATGATTTAAATTGAGGTACACTATTAGTTGACCTTAGGTTCAGAGTTTAAAACAAAATATAAGGCGGACAACTTGACCATGGACCAAACTAAATGCAAAAAGAATTATACTACGGTATCTATCATTTATGATTGATGAGGAATTGTGGGCACAAAAAATTGTTAGTGGACAGACAGACAGACAGACAGACAAATGTGTGACAAATTGTGTGTGGACAGACAGACAGACAGACAGACATATGTGTGACAATATGGTATTGCATCATTTCCACTGGTCTTTGAACAGTAGAGCTAACAACGAGTATATATGGTGCATGCATCACATCAACATATAATACTTACTTAGCCTACCTATGTTTTATTTCATCAATATGCAATAATCTCTGCATGTCATCTTTACCAATTGGATGGTGGATATCTAAGGGAAAGGTTGTTGGCTCAGCCATGACATGGAGACACTGTCAGATAATGGTACATCTAAGTGAGGGCTTTGTAGCTCTGCAGTGGCATGTAGACCCTGTGATACAGCCGGATATTGGTACATCTAAGTGAGGGGTGGGTGGTTCAGTAGTGACATGTAGACCCTGTGATGCAGCCAGATATTGGTACATTTCAGTGAGGGGGTCGTTGGTTCAGTAGTAACATGTAGATCCTGTGATACAACCAGATATTTGTACATCTTAGTTACGTTATCTGAGCCAACGTGACACATTTATATAAGTTGTGTAACTTGTTTGTTAAACGTTGTAAAATAAATAAAGTTTAATTTAAAAAAATCTTAGTTACGGATTTGTAACTCTGCAATGGCATGTTGATCCTGTCATTCAGTCAGATATTGGTACATTTAAGTGAGGGGTTGGTAGCTTAGCAGTGACATGTAGACCTTGTGATACAGCCAGATATTGGTACAAATAAGTGAGGGATTGGTGGCTCTGCAGTGACATGTAGATCCTGTGATACAGCCATATATTGGTACATCTAAGTGAGGGGTTGGTTGTTCAATAGTGACATGTAGATCCTGTGATACAGCCAAATATTGGTAAATCTAAGTGAGGGGTTGGTGGTTCAATAGTGACATGTAGATCCTGTGATACTGTCATATATTGGTACATCTAAGTGAGGGGTTGGTTGTTCAATAGTGACATAAAGATCCTGTGATTACCTATAACTGAGAAGTAAGAGAAATGGACTAGAATTGAAGTATCAATTTAAATTGAAAGATGCCAGGATTAAAATTGAGGTATACTATTAAATGATCTTGGGATCAGAGTATAAAATAAAATATTAGGCGCATAATTAGCCTAAGGTATCTATCATTTATGATGAGTTGAGGGCACAAAAATTGTTAATGGACAGACAGACAGACAGACAGAAAGACACACATGTGTGAAAATATGGTATTGCATCAGTTCCACTGGTCTTTGAACAGTAGAGCTAACAGCAAGTATATATTCATCATGCATCACATCAACATGTAATACTTACTTAGCCTACCTATGCTTTATATCATCACAGTGCAATATAACTCTGCATGTCATGCTTTTGGTTGGTTGCTCATCTAAGTAAGGGGTTGGTGGATGTTGGTACATCTTAGTGAGGATTGGTGGATATTGGTATATATAAGATGGCTCATCTAAGCGAGGTGTTGGTGGCTCTTCTAAATGAGGGGTTGGTTGCATAACCTTGATTTGTCAGATGATCCAGTCAGATATTGGTACATCTTATTGAGGGGTTGGTGGCTCAGCAGTGACATGTAGACCCTGTGATCCAGTCAGATATTTCTACTGATAAGTGAGGGGTTGTTGGTTCAGTAGTGACATTTAGATCCTGTCATCCAGTCAGATAATGGTACATCTAAGAGAGGGGTTGCTGGTTCAATAGTGACATGTAGACCCTGTCATTCAGTCAGATACTGGTACATCTAAGTGAGGGGTTGGTTGATATAGGTACATCTAAGTAAGGGGTTGGTGGCTCAGCAGTGACATGTAGACCCTGTCATCCAGTCAGATATTGGTGCCTCTAAGTGAGGAGTTGGTGGTTTAGCATTGACATGTAGGCCCTGTAATCAAGTCATATATTGGTACATCTAAGTGAGGGGAGGGTGGCTCTGCTGTGACATGTAGATCCTGTGATCCAGTCAGATATTGCTACATATAAGTGAGGGGTTGTTGGTTAAACGGTGACATGTAGACCCTGTCATCAAGCCAGATATTGGTACATCTAAGTGAGGGATTGGTGGTTCAGTAGTGACATAGAGACCCTGTGATCCAGTCAGATATGGTACATCTAAGTGAGGGGTTGGTGGTTCAGTAGTGACATGTGGATCTTGTGATCCAGTCAGATATGGTACATCTAAGTAAAGGGCTAGTGGCTCAGCAGTGACATGTAGACCCTGTCATCCAGATAGATATTGGTACATCAAAGAAATGGGTTGTTGGTTCAGTAGTGACATGTAACCCTATCATCCAGTCAGATATTGGTATATATAAGTAAGGGGTTATTAGCTCAGCAGTGACATGTAGACCCTGTTATCCAATTTATCTGTTCTTAAATGATGCTGTTCAATTTGAAGACGTTTACATTTATACCACTTGGTGAGTGTCACTGCTGGTGGACCAGGAGTCCCCGAGGGCACATGTAGCCAAGTTCGATCAATTTCGGTTGATCGTTTCTTTAACGCATTCTAAATTTCTATCAAAATTTCTTGAAATTTCTAAAAAGTGGGTCCTGTAGCATCATATCCCACCCATCCTTCTACGTCTTTCGGTACACTTTTTCGACTTTCATACTTTTTTAGGCATATTACATTGTTTAGATTTAGGATGAGGGTTATGTACCCGAAACGTGCATGTCTGGTCAACGTTGCCAATTTATCTGTTCTTAAATGATGCTGTTCAATTTGAAGACGTTTACATATTATTGAGGGGTTGGTGGCTCTGAAGTGACATGTACATCAAAGTGAGGGGTTGTTGGTTCAGTAGTGACATCAAAACACTGTGATCCAGTCAGAAGTTGGTACATCTAAGTGAGGGGTTGGTGGCTCAGCAGTGACATGAAGACCCTGTGATGCAGCCAGATATTGGTACATCTAAGTGAGGGGTTGGTGGCTCAGCAGTGACATGTAAACCCTGTGATCCAGTCAGATATTTCTACTGATAAGTGAGGGGTTGGTGGTTCAGTAGTGACATGTAGACACTGTCATCCAGTCAGATATTGGTACATCTAAGTGAGGGGTTGTTGGCACAATAGTGACATGAAGACCCTGTCATCCAGTTAGATATTGATATATCTAATTGAGGGTTGGTGGCTCTGCAGTGACATGTAGATCCTGTCATCCACTCAGATATTGCTATATCGATTTGAGGGGTTGGTGGCTCTGTAGTGACATGTAGATCCTGTGATCCAATCAGATATTTGTACATGTAAGTATAAGAAGTTGGTGGTTCTGCAGTGACATGTAGATCCTGTCATTCAGTCAGATATTGTTACATCTAAGTGAGGAGTTGGTGGCTCAGTAGTGACATGTAGATCCTGTGATCCAGTCAGATATTGGTACATCTAAGTAAGGGGTTGGTGGTTCTGCAGTGACATGTAGTTCCTGTGATCCAGTCAGACATTTGTACATCTAAGTAAGGGGTTGGTGGCTTAGGAGTGACATGGAGACCCTGTAATCCAGTCAGATATTGGTAAATCTAAGTGAGGGGTTGTTGGCTCAGCAGTGACATGTAGACCCTTTGATCCATTCAGATATTGGTACATCTAAGTAAGGGGTTATTGGTTACATCTAAGCTAAGTAAGGGGTTGGTAGATATGGTTCATTTAAATGGGGGGGGGGGGAGGGGGGGGGGTCAGTGGATATTGGTACATCTAAGTGAGGGGTTGGTGACTTGTCTAAGTGAGGGATTGGTGGCTCATCATGACATGTAGACTCTGTGATATAGTCAGATACTGTTACATCTAAGTCAGGGGTTGGTGGATATTGGTACATCTAAGTGAGGGATTAGTTGATCAGCCATGACATGTAGATCCTGTGATCCAGACATATTTTGGTACATCTAAGTGAGGGGTTGGTTGCTTGGCAGTGACATGTAGATCTGTAATCAAGTCAGATATTGGTACATCTAAGTGAGGGGTTGGTGGCTCAGCAGTGACACGTAAACCCTGTGATCCAGTCAGATATTGGTACATTTAAGAGAGGGGTTGATGGCTCAGCAGTGACATGTAGATACTGTGATCCAGTCAGATATTAGTACATCAAAGTGAGGGGTTGTTGGTTCAGAAGTGACATCTAAACACTGTGATCCAGTCAGATATTGGTACATCTAAGTGAGGGTTGTTGGTTCAGTAGTGACATGTAGACCCTGTCATCCCGTGAGATATTGGTACATCTAAGTGAGGGGTTGTTGGTTCAGTAGTGACATCTAAACTCTGTGATCCAGTCAGATATTGGTAGATCTAAGTGAGTGGTTGGTGGCTCTGCAGTGACATGTATATCTTGTAATCCAGTCAGATATTCCTATATCTAATTGAGAGGTTGGTGGCACTGCAGTGACATGTAGATACTGTGATCCAGTCAGATATTAGAACATCAAAGTGAGGGGTTGTTGGTTCAGTAGTGTCATCTAAAAAGAAGGGAGGAGATCTCCAACAAGACCCCGTTGCAGCATCAACAGTAAAACATCAAAACACCCGATGCAAAAACACAAAAGACGAGTACAGCACGAGACGGAAAAGAGACACACGACATGTAAACATCAAACACAAAAGACTACACATAAACCGACGAGACCAATGGGTAACCGGTGCCGACTTTGGACGGCCATCTGTCACGCAAGCAGCAAATGGTGTGGTTATCCTGGATTACGTGCGCACAACCCTCTCACTTCTCCAATTACCCAGAGGTCTCGAAGAACGTACAATTGTGGTGTTAAAAAACCTCCTCACTGTAAGATGACATCACACAAACAAGACCGCAAAACCCAGAGGCCCCAGAGACACAGATGAATATGTAAATGGATATAAAACTCTGTAATACAGTCAGATATTGGTACATCTAAGTGAGGGGTTGGTGGCTCTGCAGTGACATGTAGACCCTGTGATCCATTCAGATATTGGTACATCTAAGTAAGGGGTTATTGGTTACATCTAAGCTAAGTAAGGGGTTGGTGGATATGGTCCATCTAAATGGGGGGTCAGTGGATATTGGTACAACTAAGTGAGGGGTTGTTGGCTCAGCATAGACACGTAGACCCTGTGATCCAGTCAGATATAGGTACATTTAAAAGAGGGGTTGATGGCTCAGCAGTGACATGTAGATACTGTGATACAGTCAGATATTAGTACATCAAAGTGAGGGGTTGTTGGTTCAGTAGTGACATCTAAACACTGTGATCCAGTCAGATATTGGTACATCTAAGTGAGGGGTTGGTTGCTCTGCAGTGACATGTAGATCCTGTGATCCAGCAAGAAGTTGGTACATCTAAGTGAGGGGTTGGTGGCCCAGCAGTGACATCAAGACCCTGTGATGCAGCCAGATATTGGTACATCTAAGTGAGGGGTTGGTGGCTCAGCAGTGACATGTAAACCCTCTGATCCAGTCAGATATTGGTACAGATAAGTGAGGGGTTGTTGGTTCAGTAGTGACACATAGACCCTGTGATGCAGCCAGATATTGGTACATCTAAGTGAGGGGTTGGTGGCTCAGCAGTGACATGTAAACCCTCTGATCCAGTCAGATATTGGTACAGATAAGTGAGGGGTTGGTGGCTCAGCAGTGACATGTAAACCCTCTGATCCAGTCAGATATTTGGGTACATCTAAGAGAAGGGTTGGTTGTTCAGCAGTACCATGTAAACCCTGTGATCCAGTCAGATATTTCTACTGATAAGTGAGGGGTTGGTGGTTCAGTACTGACATGTAGACCCTGTCATCCAGTCAGATATTGATACATCTAAGTGAGGGGTTGTTGGTACAATTGTGACATGTAGACCCTGTCATCCAGTTATATATTGCTATATCTAATTGAGGAATTGGTGGCTCTGCAGTGACATGTAGATCCTGTCATCCAGTCAGATATAGCTATATCTATTTGAGGGGTTTGTGGCTCTGTAGTGACATGTAGATCCTGTGATCCAATCTGATATTTGTACATCTAAGTAAGAGGTTGGTGGTTCTGCAGTGACATGTAGATCCTTTCATTCAGTCAGATATTGTAACATCTAAGTGAGGAGGAGTTGGTGGCTCAGTAGTGACATGTAGACCCTGTCATCCAGTCAGATATTGGTACATCTAAGTAAGGGGTTGGTGGTTCTGCAGTGACATGTAGATCCTGTGATCCAGTCAGACATTTGAACATCTAAGTAAGGGGTTGGTGGCTCAGTAGTGACATGGAGACCTTGTGATCCAGTCAGATATTGGTACCTCTAAGTGAGGGGTTGGTGGCTCAGCAGTGACATGTAGACCCTGTGATCCATTCAGATATTGGTACATCTAAGTAAGGGGTTATTGGTTACATCTAAGCTAAGTAAGGGGTTGAGATATATGGTTCATTTAAATGGGGGTCAGTGGATATTGGTACATCTAAGTGAGGGGTTGGCGACTTGTCTAAGTGAGGGATTGGTGGCTCATCATGACATGTAGACTCTGTGATATAGTCAGATACTGTAACATCTAAGTCAGGCGTTGGTGGATATTGGTACATCTAAGTGATGGATTGGTTGATCAGCCATGACATGTAGATCCTGTGATCCAGACATATATTGGTACATCTAAGTGAGGGTTGGTTGCTTGGCAGTGACATGTAGACCCTGTAATCAAGTCAGATATTGGTACATCTGAGTGAGGGGTTGTTGGCTCCGCAGTGACACGTAAACCCTGTGATCCAGTCAGATATTGGTACATTTAAGAGAGGGGTTAATGGCTCAGCAGTGACATCTAAACACTGTGATCCAGTCAGATATTGGTACATCATAGTGAGGGGTTGTTGGTTCAGTAGTGACATGTAGACCCTGTCATCCAGTGAGATATTGGTACATCTAAGTGAGGGGTTGTTGGTTCAGTAATGACATCTAAAGTCTGAGATCCAGTCAGATATTGGTAGATCTAAGTGAGTGGTTGGTGGCTCTACAGTGACATGTAGATCCTGTGATCCAGTCAGATATTGCTATATCTAATTGAGAGGTTGGTAGCTCTGCAGTGACATGTAGATACTGTGATCCAGTCAGATATTAGTACATCAAAGTGAGGTGTTGTTGGTTCAGTAGTGACATCTAAACTCTGTAATCCAGTGAGATATTGGTATATCTAAGTGAGGGGTTGGTGGCTCAGCAGTGATATGTAGACTCTGTGATCTATTCAGATATTGGTACATCTAAGTAAGGGGTTATTGGTTACATCTCAGCTAAGTAAGGGGTTGGTGGATATGGTTCATCTAAATGGGGGGTCAGCGGATATTGGTACATCTTAGTGAGGGGTTGTTGGCTCAGCAGTGACACGTAGTCCCTGTGATCCAGTCAGATATTGGCACATTTAAGAGAGGGCTTGATGGCTCAGCAGTGACATGTAGATACTGTGATAGAGTCAGATATTAGTACATCAAAGTGAGGGGTTGTTGCTTCAGAAGTGACATCTAAACACTGTGATCCAGTAAGATATTTGAACATCTAAGTGAGGGGTTGTTGGTTCAGTAGTGACATATAGACCCTGCCATCCAGTGAGATATTGGTACATCTAAGCGAGGGGTTGTCTGTTCAGTAGTGACATCTAAACTCTGTGATCAAGTCAGATATTGGTAGATCTAAGTGAGTGGTTGGTGGCTCTGCAGTGACATGTAGATCCTGTGATCCAGTCAGATATTGCTATATCTAATTGAGAGGTTGGTAGCTCTGCAGTGACATGTAGATACTGTGATCCAGTCAGACAGTAGTACATCAAAGTGAGGGGTTGTTGGTTCAGTAGTTACATCTAAACTCTGTAATCCAGTCAGATATTGGTGCATCTAAGTAAGGGGTTGGTGGCTTAGCAGTGACATGTAGACCCTGCCATCCAGTGAGATATTGGTACATCTAAGCGAGGGGTTGTCTGTTCAGAAGTGACATCTAAACTCTGTGTTCAAGTCAGATATTGGTAGATCTAAGTGAGTGGTTGGTGGCTCTGCAGTGACATGAAGATCCTGTGATCCAGTCAGATATTGCTATATCTTATTGAGAGGTTGGTAGCTCTGCAGTGACATGTAGATACTGTGATCCAGTCAGACAGTAGTACATCAAAGTGAGGGGTTGTTGGTTCAGTAGTTACATCTAAACTCTGTAATCCAGTCAGATATTGGGACATCTAAGTAAGGGGTTATTTCTGACATCTCAGCTAAGTAAGGGGTTGGTGGATATGGTTCATCTAAATGGGGGGTCAGTGGATATTGATACATCTAAGTGAGGGATTGTTGGCTCAGCAGTGACACGTAGACCCTTTGATCCAGTCAGATATTGGTACATTTAAGAGAGGGGTTGTTGGTTCAGTAGTGACATCTAAACACTGTGATCCAGTCAGATATTGGTACATCTAAGTGAGGGGTTGGTTGCCCTGCAGTGGCATGTAGACCCTGTGATCCAGACAGAAGTTGGTACATCAAAGTGAGGGGTTGGTGGCTCAGCAGTGACATGAAGACCCTGTGATGCAGCCAGATTTTGGTACATCTAAGTGAGGGGTTGGTGGCTCAGCAGTGACATGTAAACCCTGTGATCCAGTCAGATATTGGGGTACATCTAAGTGAATGGTTGGTTGTTCAGCGGTACCATCTAAACCCTGTGATCCAGGCAGATATTGGTACAGAAAAGTGAGGGGTTGTTGGTTCAGTACTGACATGTAGACCCTGTCATCCAGTTAGATATTGCTATATCTAATTGAGAGGTTGGTGGCTCTGCATTGACATGTAGATCCTGTTATCCAATCAGATATTGCTATATCTAATTGAGGGGTTGGTGGCTCTACAGAGACATGTAGATCCTGTGATCCAGTCAGATATTTGTACATATAAGTAAGACGTTGGTGGTTCTGCAGTGACAGTTAGATCCTGTCATTCAGTCAGATATTGGTACATCTAAGTGAGGAGTTAATGGCTCAGTAGTGACATGTAGATCCTGTGATCGAGTCAGATATTCCTACATCTAAGCAAGGGGTTGGTGGTTCTGCAGTGACATGTAGATCCTGTGATCCAGTCAGACATTTGTACATCTAAAAAAGGGGTTGGTGGCTCAGTAGTGGTATGTAGACCCTGTGATCCAGTCAGATATTGGTACATCTAAGTCAGGGGTTGTTGGCTCAGCAGTGACACGTAGACCCTTTGATCCAGTCAAATATTTGTACATTTAAGAGAGAGGTTGATGGCTAAGCAGTGACATGTAGATACTGTGATCCAGTCAGATATTAGTACATCAAAGTGAGGGGTAGTTGGTTCAGTAGTGAAATGTAGACCCCGTCATCCAGAAGTTCTTGGTTCAGAAGTGACATCTTAACACTGTGATCCAGTCAGATATTGGTACATCTAAGTGAGGGGTAGTTGATTCAGTAGTGAAATGTAGAGCCCGTCATCCAGTATGTTGATGCTATATCTAATTGAGAGTTTGGTGGCTCTGCAGTGACATGTAGATCCTGTTATCCAGTCAGATATTGCTTTATCTAAATGAGGGGTTGGTGGCTCTGCAGTGAAATGTAGATCCTGTGATCCAGTCAGATATTAGTACATCTAAGTAAGAGGTTGGTGGTTCTGCAGTGACATGTAGATCCTGTCATTCAGTCAGATATTGGTACATCTAAGTGAGGAGTTGGTGGCTCAGAAGTGGCACGTAGACCCTGTGATGCAGCCAGTTATTGGTACATCTAAGTGAGGGTTGTTGGTTCAGTAGTGACATGTAGACCCTATCATCCAGTCAGATATTGGTACATCTAAGTGAGGGGTTGTGGCTCTGCAGTGACATTGAGATCCTGTCATCCACTCAAATATTGCTATATCTAATTGAGGGGTTGGTGGCTCTGCAGTGACATGTAGATCCTGTGATACAGTCAGATATTTGTACATCTAAGAAAGGGGTTGGTGGCTCAGTAGTGACATGTAGATCCTGTGATCCAGGCAGACATTTGTACATCTAAGAAAGGGGTTGGTGGCTCAGTAGTGGTATGTAGACCCTGTGATCTAGTCAGATATTGGTACATCTAAGTGAGGCATTGGTGGCTCAGCAGTGAGATGTAGACCCTGTGATCCATTCAGATATTGTTACATCTAAGTAAGGGGTTATTGGTTACATCTAAGCTAAGTAAGGGGTTGGTAGATATGGTTCATTTAATTGGGGGTCAGTGGTTATTGGTACATCTAAGTGAGGAGTTGGTGACTTGTCCAAGTGAGGGATTGGTGGCTCATCATGACATGTAGACTCTGTGATATAGTCAGATATTGGTACATCTAAGTGAGGGATTGGTTGATCAGCCATGACGTGTAGATCCTGTGATCCAGACATATATTGGTACATCTATGTGAAGGGTTGGTTGCTTGGCAGTGGCATGTAGACCCTGTAATCAAGTCAGATATTGGTACATTTAAGTGAGGGGTTGGTGGATGTTGGTAAATCTAAGTGAGGGGTTGATGGCTCATCTAAGTGAGGGGTTGATTGATCAGCCATGACATGTAAATCCCTTAATCAAGATAGATATTGGTACATCTCAGTGAGGGGTAGGTGGCTCATCTAAGCGAGTGGTCGGTGGCTCATCTAAATGGTTCAACCATGATATGTAGACACTGTGATCAAGTCAGATATTGAGGGGTTGATGACTCTGCAGTGACATTTAGATACTGTGGTCCAGTCAGGGGTTGGTGGATATTGGTACATCTACGTGAGGGGTTGGTGGCTCAGCAGTGATATGTAGAACCTGTGATCCAGCCAGATATATGTGCATGAAGTAAGATCTTGGTAGCTCTGCAGTGACATGTTGATCCTGTGATCCAGACAAATATTTGTTCATCTAAGTGAGGACTTGGTAGCTCTGAAGTGGCATGTAGACCCTGTGATCCAGCCAGTCTTCTATGCATGAGCAAATTACCTGCAACTGATAGGTGAGAGAAATGGACTGGAATTGAAGTATGGATTATAATTGAAATATGCCATGATTTAAATTGAAGTATACTAAAATTATATGCAGTTTTTCCTTTTGATACTGCTAATTGTGGTCAAAATGTACAATAAATAAAACTGACAGATTGGAATTTCAGAAACAATCTTACCAAACTTAATATACCTACATATTACTACCTAGACTTAAATACTTACAGATTAATACGTAACCTATAATACTTACAGATTAATACATTACCTAAAATACCTACAGATTACTACCTGACCTAAAATACTTACATATTAATACCTAGACTAAAATACTGACAGATTACTACCTAACCTAAAATACTTACAGATTACTACCTAGACTAAAATACTTATATATTACTACCTAACCTAAATTACTTACATATTAATATCTAACCTAAAATACTTACATATTACTACATGACCTAGCCAAAATACTTCCAGATTAGAGCTTAAATTACCTACATATTACAATCCTACCACCTTATCTTGCGTAAACCATGGTAAAGCTTGTATGTCACAGCCCCCATGAGACAGAAGAAACACAAACCTTTAGAAGCTGTGTCCCGAAAAGCAGCGAACTTGTGCCGCACTCACGACATCAGCGCTTGGGTTGACAATCCATATATAAAATCACATTACAATTTGTTGCATTAATATAAGAACAATTCATGCAGTAGTTTGGGAATTTACAGAAAAAGAATTAAGATTCAATTTTTTCAAGGAATCATCACTGATAAATTACATTTTTTGAGAAAGTTATAAGGCATTCCATGTACAAAAGAGGCATTTTTTAAGTCCGATACTATAAACTACATGTATTCTGAAAGGTTATATATATAATGCCCACAGCTCAGAAGAAAAAAAAAATGGAGCTAGAAGAACAAAGAGGAATAACTTATGAAGCATAAAATGCCCTTTTTTTCTAAATAACATATTCAAAACATCCCCCTTTCAAGCCCTTGGAGCCTGATATCTGTACTTAAGACACTATTCACTTTCGGAATATAATAAAAGGTCCTTACCAGGTACAAAATTTGCCTTTTTTTATAATGGAGATTTTCTCAAAATGACTCCTTGTACAGGGGATACCTTAATGAGAAAATCATTTTGAAATTTAATTATCTGATAAGAATTTGACTTGAAAAAAAAATTAACAAAAAGACCTTTGATGAGCGATTTAAAAAAAAATATTCACGATTTTGTCTCCGTATGTTTGAAAATGCTTAATTGATCATAATTTCACACACAAAGGGGCTTGGCTATATATCAAGAGTTGTTCTGTAGGTTATCGTTTCTTCTGTCCCACGGGTTATGTGAGATTAGATCTACCCTGAGGGTTCCCATGATGACCCAACCTACACTACCTACATAATACAAGATGGTGGAGCTATGATATGAAATACTGGGGTAACTAAGTTACGCCAGAGGCACAGAGATTTATGGTTCTTTCCTGTTGCTTGATGAATTATAGATTATTTAAGGGATCTAACTCGCCTAACGAAAAATAGACAATTCGTCGTTTCAGTCTTCAGAAATAGCCTAATCAGTATCAAAACACATTTCCTTCGGTATATTTCGATAAATTAATGCAAGCTGAATCTTCAAAAGAAATTTGAAATCTGCCCCCTACCGTTAACTTACGAGTGCCGTATTTCTACGTCGGACAAACACGCATCAGCTATCAACTTGAGGCACCGCTTGACCATTTAATGATATGAACATCTAAAAGACATAACTTACATTAAATAGTCTAAAAGACATAAAATAAAATTAAATAGTCCCTTATTATATATGATTGGTACATTTTCAAATAAATCCTTTTAACGATATCTTAAAATAAGACAAGCGTCCGAACCTTGAGATTATATTAAACATGTGAAAATTTATGACTGAAATAATTATGCAAAAGAGGTAGCTAAACGAGGGTTTTTCATCTAAACCAGCGAATTTTTAGATGACACCTAGCATGTTAAGAGGTTATTAGTCACTGATACCGTATAGTTGTATGTCTCTGAAGTGTTCTCGTCATAAAAAGGTCAAGCGTTTCCCAAACTTTGGTCCTGATTATCACATTTTCGTCTGACCTAGAAAAAACTGCGCTCATAAGACACACGGAAGGGACATATCTCAACTACTAAGGGATTTACTTATTTCAAAT
Source organism: Pinctada imbricata (assembly GCA_033119305.1). Lineage (NCBI taxonomy): Eukaryota > Metazoa > Mollusca > Bivalvia > Pterioida > Pteriidae > Pinctada > Pinctada imbricata. The sequence goes on along the minus strand of VSWD01000006.1, from coordinate 55,178 downwards.
TTCGTACGAAGATCCAGTATGAATAAATCTACCGAGATATAACGAAGAAAAGGGGTTTTGACATTGATAAGCATGTGTCTAAAGACTGAAACGATGACTTGTCGACATTTCGTTAAACGCCGAATAAGATCCCTTTAAATAATCCATAGTACATCAAGCAACGAGGAAGCCCGATAAATCGCTGTGGCCAGAGGTGGACGGTAATCCAGACTCCAGCAGGCCGTGCTTACCCTGCACCTCGTCCCCTCACTACAAATGGAACGTTGTCACAATCTCCAGGTAAGGACACCTGTACTTCTGGGTGACAGATTGAGGAATGAGCTTCATTGTTGTCAGTTACATAACACAGGGACTTGAAACACTTTTGTGCTATTATAAAGCAGCTGTAATAGTTGAAGATATGGATGATATGGATATATCTGTATGAATAGATCATTTTGAAGTGTTTCAAGTCCCTGTCTTCATTGTTGAAGTCCGGACCAGTCAGTCTTACGCAAAGAGCATCTTAAAGCCAAATTCATACGTCATTAACTAGTGTTAAGCAGATGTAGGTACCATCCGGCACCCACAAACCGTCATGGCGACAGACAATTAACATACCGATTCGTATATTTACATCCTTCAACAGGAAAATTTTACACAATTTATGTTGTATTTATTTTCACACTCAACTTCAGATTGATGTTGAAGGACGCAAACATATAAACTGATATCATCTGTCGCCATGACAAGATCTGGGTTCCATACGGTACGTGCATCTGCTAATTACACCAGACTATCAAGAAGCATGAAAAAGGACTTTAATCTTATTAAATTTATTCTATAGCATGGCTTACACTAAGAACTGTACTTTAAATCTGCGAATAAAGCGTTATAGGCGATAATTTATTTTAACCCAAATACTCCTGGATTCAATGTAGAATTCAGCAGTTTGGACAAGGTCACAATGGTTTCACCGTGTTTGGGGATGATAAGACTCGAACCAAAGACCTATGGGCTCACAGTCCACTTTGCTAACTACTACGTTACTAAATCGACAAAAAGTTACCCACAAACATTATTACATGTAAATGGTCAAAGTCAAAGTAAAAAAGAACTGCTATCACCAAGGTATATTCTACTCAACTATATGTACTAGTATTCAGTCTACTTATCGTCAGACCAGGTATTTTTATCATAAAACAATATCTAGCAAAAGCTCCTATAAGAACTAAGTAAAATCTTAGACTTCTCATCTTTTTCTTTTCTGTCTATAATGTCTACAACATCCAGTAAAAAAAACTTTTACCTCTGACAAATTGGTTATTGGTATGAAGATAAGACTTTGATAAAAAAAATTCCTACAGTTTAAAAAAGAAGGTTGGGCATGAGAAAAAATGTCACTGATCAATTAAATCCACATTTGCTGACTCTCTTTCCTCTTACTCAAAGTTTTCAGGAAACATACATACTGCCTGTATGTATTGGCAAGAAGGTTGACAAACACAGCATCATATACAAAGACAAATTTACAGTCAGTCCATACTAAATTGGATGACCATAAGCTGTATTCCTATCAGATGGTGATGTTATCCAGATTATGTATGCATAACCCTCCCAGTTTTCTGAAAACACAAAGGTCTACCCAGATTGACACATGTTCTTGAATCTATAATACTTTAGGACATTTCTTTTATTTCAATATACATATATAGATCGACCGTGCAAAAAAAAGGTCGAACAAATGACAAATATGGATAATGACCATATCCCTGTATACAGCACAAAATCGATAATTCAGAAAATCAGAAACCGAAGGCATACAAAATCAGAACAAAACAGGAACCAAAGCAAACAAACAAAAACCTCCAACACATGAAAAGAAGCGAACCCCCGATATGGGAGTGAGACCAGGTGCCCAGGAAGAGTAAGCATCTCCTGCTTGCATGCAACACCCGCCGCTTCAATTCGGTAGAACTGTCACATCCGGTTACTTCCATTTCGGAAGACATAGAGTAATCTTTGGTTGGATGGTTCTAAAAATCTATGACAGAATATCATCCACCATTCTGGAGAGTGGGACATCATAGTGTATGAACTATCTTAAAGTTTGTAAAGAATGACCTCCGACTATATTAGATTTATAAATATCATCTTCTCATGACACAGAGTACCATTGAAGACGAGTTAAGGTACATTGCGGCGTTGCGGTACGGAAAAATTTACGAGAAGACATAGCCTGAAAATTTGTTTGTATAAAATTTCAGATTTGATAAGTGTATGATAAAATTTTCATGGGTCTCTTCCACGTATTTATGAATATTTTAAGCCTCAAAAACGGCATTAACGTTCAAATTCGAAAATACGCTGTCCCTAACTAAAAACATTTCATACTATGGATTTAGGAAAGAAATAAGAAAACCGAGATCAAAAATATTATTACCGAATAGAGTATGATCATTTTTTCTAATAAGCATGCATTTTAATGTGAATTTACATTTTTTTATTGGTATTTTCATCCAATTATTAAAATTTTTGGCTCCTATTTCAGAGCAAAACACAGTTTGCGCAACTCCGTCTCTTTCCATAAAATGCGTGGAAATGCTTAAAACCCTTTAAAGGCGTGAAAGTAGAGACTTGGCTGAATTCGAATATATAAAATTATTGATAGGTCTTCTCGGCAGTTTTTTTGCAATTTGAGATTGAAAATTTGTTACCCGTGTTGTTGGCGTCAATTTTATTCGTAACGTCAGAGTCACTGCGTGTACAGCTGACTTGTGCGTCAACATGACGTCAAGAAGTATGTGGGCGGGGATTATTCATGTCATCGCCTTCATACGTATGTTTTTAACACAAGTAAAGTTTTACCTTGTTTATTATTCATCGTAATCTAACGTCTAAGATCTGTATAAAAACAATATTGAATATAAATTATACGCTTTGCATAATTAATTGATATGCTTATTCAAGGTCATATATATTTATTGTCTTTCTGTTTTCAATTTTTCGATTCAATGCAACTTTTTATTCAACACAACATTTCGGAAACTTACACTTGTATCATTTTTAGATGTGATGGTGTATATGTGAGTAATATTCCTTCTGCGAAGTTATTTCAGTGTCGAACTTCGGAAAGAATCAGAACTTTCGAAATAGTCAGTTAATTCGATAGAATATATACTAAATGGCCGTACAACTCAAATACAGATATTGATATTGCAGGCACCCTTGGTTTACGCAAACATTTTGATAATTTAAGAAGCATAATATTTTTTCCAGTCACGTGTGACATCCTGTACTAGTTTTTGCGTCTCCTGTATGATAATTCATTAGGAGAGGGCATTATATAATGTTGTGAAAACTTTTGCCCAATCCTTTTTCTGCTTTTTGGAAATAAAATATGATTAAACTAATTCATTACCATATATGTCGCACACATTATATGTCACACATTTACATTCGTGAAAAACAAGTCTTTATTTGCATGTTCCATTTGATAACAGAATTAAGGGAAAACTAATTTCATATCTGAAAGATATTGACTAAAAGCATTGCCATTGATACTATTAATTAAAGCGTATTAACATTTACAATTTGTAATAATAATGAAAGATTATTCAAACTATTTATGGGAAAAAATAACGTGAAGTGATTTGATGATTTCATTGTTTATGGGTTCATAAATCAGCCAGCACAAGAACCCAAAATAGAATTGAATTGGCCCTCATCGTCGGGGCATAACATCTACATCTACTATAACGAGAAACCACTAACGTGTAATAAAAATCCGGATATATATCATTCTTTGCGTGAACAAAATAAAGGCTATCAGACTGACAGACGGTTTACATGTATACTGCAATCCGTTTTACGATTGAAAACAGCATACAACTACAATTGTACCAGTTCATTTAGAGTAAAAAGTAAACAGATTTGCAGCAATAGAGTCAGCTTTAGTAAGTTTCCCTTTGAGGAGTACCAGAATGGCATCTACTCCTCCCCTTGTGTAGGCTACCTCTAAATGGTGTTCATTTATTCCGTGACCAGATAGATTTTCACATTGGCACTTCGACAGAATTTTGGCGTTTCTTAGTTTGTCAAAGCTCGACAGATTTCTTTTCTTATTCCTCAATCTTTGGTTGTTAATGAGCACCGTTTCGACCGTAAAGGCAGTTATTTTGATTTTGTCTAGAAAATTAGGTATAAGTTCTAGCAAATTTGACAACATTGCGACATCATCCTCAGCGTTATGGGCAACGTATGAGTCTGGGAGAAGATCCTTACTAAGAGCCTCGAGCTTATAGCAACTCCTGCCTGGATATTCAGTCTTGAACATAGGAAGTGAATCACCAAACCCTACTATCTTCTCAAAACAATTTTCCATCTTCATTTTTTCAAGGGATGCACGAGCATCAAACTTGGCGTTGTGCGCAACTAACATCGCCGAGACGGGTATCCATGACGTAAAATCTTGAAGAGCTTTTTGTAAAGAAACACTTTTTACTGGAATGAGGTTTTGATACATGGTATATCCGTGGAATTCTAGTCCAGTGAGTTTAGACACCTCTTTAGGTATGTTGCCTCCATCCGGTACAACGAATCTGTTAAAATTGTCATTTGTTGAAATGTTTTTTGCAGAAATTTGAATTATACTGCTGTCTGTACCTGAAAAATGGATATTGATCAATTCATACATGGTATGCGAGACTTTCTTGTATATATATTCAATTGATGATAAGAATAAAGTAAATAAATAAAAAGACGGAAAAAAGTGTTGCCATTCAATTGATCTTGTATTATTTCGCATACAGTATACAAAAATATATAACAAGAATAAGCTCAAAATGCATCAAAGATGCAAAATGCCGAGTTGCAAAACTGGAATGTAAGTATGAATATGCAGACTAACATGAAATGTGTATGGTTTGTAACAACATTTTGTGGTCCTAAATGAAAATTTCTGGATCAAGAAATGGTCTTCTCTTTATTCTATATCAGCGTGTAATATATTTTCAAGGATACAGATTTTCAATCTCATCATACAGAATACTTTATGTATTTGTATGTACAATATGATTTAACAAAGCATACTCTAAAGATACAGAATAAGGTACAATTCATATCTTAAATCACGGGAAACATTTCTGGCAAGTTTCATGATTATAGTGCAATACAGGCTCAAATATGGTTGGGAAAACATTTTCAATCATCTGAGTCCTGTGACCTTGATCTTTGACCTTTTGACCCAAAAATTAATGGCAAGTTTCATGATTATAGGTGCAATACAGGCTCAAAAATGGTCTGGAAACCATTTTCAATTACCTAAGTCCTGTGACCTTGATCTTTGACCCTTTGACCCCTAAATCAAAAGTGGTCATTTTCTATTCACTGGAAACATTTCTGGCAAGTAACATGATTATAGGTGCAATATAGGCTCAAATTCAGTCGAGAAACCATTTTTAATCATCTTAGTCCTGTGACCTTGACCTTTGACCTTTTAACCCCAAAATTGATAGTGGTCATCCTTGATCCATGGGAAACATTTCTGGCAAGCTTCATGATTATAATTGCAATACAGGCTGAAATATGGTCCGGAAACCACTTTCAATCATCGAAGTCCTGTGACCTTGACCTTTGACCTTTTGACACCAAAATCAATAGGGGTCATTCTTGATTCATGGGAATCATTATTGGCAAGTTTCATGACTTTAGGTGCAATACAGGCTAAAATATGGCCAGGAAACCATTTTCAATCATCAGAGTCCTGTGACCTTGACCTTTGACCTTTTGACCCCAAAATCAAAAGTGATCATTTTCTATTCACAGGAAACATTTCTGGCAAGTTACATGATTATAGGTGCAATACAGGCTGAAATATGGTCCGAAAACCAATTTCAATCAACAGAGTCCTGTGACCTTGACCTTTGAACTTTTGACCCCAAAATCAATAGGCCTCATCCTTGATTCAAGGGAAACATTTCTGGCAAGTTTCATGATTATAGGTGCAATACAGGCTGAAATATGGTCCGGAAACCATTTTCAATCATCTGAGTCCTGTGACCTTGACCTTTGACGTTTTGACCCCAAAATCAATAGGCCTCATCCTTGATTCAAGGGAAACATTTCTGGCAAGTTTCATGATTATAGGTGCAATACAGGCTGAAATATGGTCCAGAAACCATTTTCAATCATCTGAGTCCTGTGACCTTGATCTTTGACCTTTTGACCCAAAAATTAATGGCAAGTTTCATGATTATAGGTGCAATACAGGCTCAAAAATGGTCTGGAAACCATTTTCAATTACCTAAGTCCTGTGACCTTGATCTTTGACCCTTTGACCCCTAAATCAAAAGTGGTCATTTTCTATTCACTGGAAACATTTCTGGCAAGTAACATGATTATAGGTGCAATATAGGCTCAAATTCAGTCGAGAAACCATTTTTAATCATCTTAGTCCTGTGACCTTGACCTTTGACCTTTTAACCCCAAAATTGATAGTGGTCATCCTTGATCCATGGGAAACATTTCTGGCAAGCTTCATGATTATAATTGCAATACAGGCTGAAATATGGTCCGGAAACCACTTTCAATCATCGAAGTCCTGTGACCTTGACCTTTGACCTTTTGACACCAAAATCAATAGGGGTCATTCTTGATTCATGGGAATCATTATTGGCAAGTTTCATGACTTTAGGTGCAATACAGGCTAAAATATGGCCAGGAAACCATTTTCAATCATCAGAGTCCTGTGACCTTGACCTTTGACCTTTTGACCCCAAAATCAAAAGTGATCATTTTCTATTCACAGGAAACATTTCTGGCAAGTTACATGATTATAGGTGCAATACAGGCTGAAATATGGTCCGAAAACCAATTTCAATCAACAGAGTCCTGTGACCTTGACCTTTGAACTTTTGACCCCAAAATCAATAGGCCTCATCCTTGATTCAAGGGAAACATTTCTGGCAAGTTTCATGATTATAGGTGCAATACAGGCTGAAATATGGTCCGGAAACCATTTTCAATCATCTGAGTCCTGTGACCTTGACCTTTGACGTTTTGACCCCAAAATCAATAGGCCTCATCCTTGATTCAAGGGAAACATTTCTGGCAAGTTTCATGATTATAGGTGCAATACAGGCTGAAATATGGTCCAGAAACCATTTTCAATCATCTGAGTCCTGTGACCTTGACCTTTGACCTTTTGACCCCAAAATCAATAGGCCTCATCCTTGATTCAAGGGAAACATTTCTGGCAAGTTTCATGATTATAGGTGCAATACAGGCTGAAATATGGTCCGGAAACCATTTTCAATCATCTGAGTCCTGTGACCTTGACCTTTGACCTTTTGACCCCAAAATCAATAGGGCTCATCCTTGACTAATGGTGAGTAAGTGTATGAAGTTTCATTGTTATAGCCTCTTTCGTAGTGACTTATAGTCCGGAAAGCAATTGTTGACGCCCTCCCGCCCGCCCAGACGCCCGCCCAACCGCCCGCCCGCCCGCCCGCCCGTCTCACATCAAATTAAGAGCCGAGTTTTGCAACTCGGCTAATAAGGGGAGTAGCTTGGGTGATTTTGGATTGGAGATAGTTGATGTATTATAGGTACTTCAGAAGCAAAGCGCTATGTTACAGCAATTTCCCACTTATAATTTATTTGCTATTTGTCTTTTTCATTTTGAGTATAAGAGTCGGGTAGGAACCAAGTGCGTGTTAAACAATTCCGGAGAAGAACAACACATTATAATATATCTATCTCTTTCTCTTCCTTATTTTGCGAAAACAACGTGGTTACTTTGCGTACAAACGTAAGTTTGGTAATTAACGCCCCTGGGGATAATGCCCGCTTTCCTTTTTAGGGAATTTTTTAAGCCCCTGAGGTAATAGATGCAAGTAAATGAAAAAAAGAAGAATTAAAAACTTACAAAATCCTGTGGTTTCCAAATCAAAGACTATCACTTCCTTGTTGAGAGTATTTATTGAGGTACTCTGTTTTGAATTTTTTGGTAACGGTTGTATATCTATCTCTTCAATCTCTTTTTCTATCTCACTTTCACTTTTGTTAACAGTAACGTTTGACTCGTATGTTACACCCTCTTTCAATGCATCCATTTTATCATTCATAAATCTGTTCTCCTTACAGCGAAGTCTTTCTCTTTTAGCAGCAACAGTTTCTTGCCTAGCTTTCCTCTTTTCTCTTATTTCATCCAATTTTTGAAACCTCTTTTCGGTATGTTTACCAGGAGAAAGATTACACGCTTTATTTACCTATAAAGAAGTGAAATACTAAAAATAAACATATTTTAAGAAAAACATTATCATCATCATCATCATCGTCGTCGTCGTCATCATCATCGTCACTGTCGACGTCATCGTCGTCGTCGTCCTCCTCCTCATCATTACCATCAGAATCATCTTTACTATCATCATCATCATCATCATCATCATCATCATCATCATCATCATCATCATCATCATCATCATCATCACCATCGTCGTTGTTGTCGTCGTTGTCGTTGTCATCGTCGTCGTCGTCGTTGTCGACGTCGTCATCATCATCATCATCATCATCATCATCATCATCGTAAGTCGTCGTCGTCGTCGTCCTCCTCCTCATCATCATATCATCATCGTCGTCGCCGCCGTCGTCATCATCATCATCGTCACTGTCGACATCATCGTCGTCGTCATCGTCCTCCTCATCATTACCACCATAATCATCATTACTAGACTACCAGCATCATCAATCATTCATCATCATCATCAGCATCATCATCATCATCATCATCATCATCATCATCAACACCACCATCATATCATCATCAACGTCGTCGTCGTCATCGTCATCATCATTTCAGTATTGTTTACTTACTTCTATCAAATATTTGTGACCTGTGTTCTTTTGCGCAACTGCTGCTGACACTCTGTAAGCCAAACTCTCAGATCCAGAATAATGTTGAGATTTTGGAGCCTTCTTGGAAATCATGTTATTAAGATTTTCATTAGGGTTTGACGTTCCCAAATCAGATAGACTTTCCGCATTTCTTGAAAATTTGTGAAATAAATCTTGTAAGGACTGCTTTAGTTCCGGTCCTTTCAAATCATGTATGTCTGGTGTACTGTATGTGTGATGTACTGTATGTGTGGTGCACTGTATGTCTGGTGTACTGTATTTGATTTTTTTGGCTCTCTGGCAGCAGAGGTTACACACCATTGCCTCTCTTCATAAATGGTAAACAGAATTAAGTCAATGCAAAAATATACCAGGGTAGTTTACCTTGAATTTGAATCCGCAGGCGCGGACGTAGTCCTCATCAAGGTAACACGTGTATATATATAGGAAAAATCGTGTTTTTCAATTGAATTCTATGCTATACCTATAGGTTCCAAAACCGTGGTCAATGACGTCATTCTCCCCATTGCCCATTTGATCGGCGTGAAGCGCAAGCTTATTTTTTTGACAATGTCACTTGACGACAGAATGAAACCCATCGATGACCATGATTTCTCAATCTCCTTTGAATATCCTTCGTTTGGCTTACTCCTCCAGTGTCCCAATGTTTGATTTGTACTTTGCTTCACGTAATACTGACATTGCACAATCATTTCCAAAATATGTCATGTTTAGTCCGAATATCCTCTTGAAAATTACAACGTGACGTCAGCATGCGACGTCAGCATACAACTTTGTTTCGCGGACTTTCTTTCATCGACAGCTCCCTCAGAAAAATCCATTAATAACTCATAATGCTGGGATGAAAAAACAAAACAAAAAAATTATCAGCGCGATCAGAGACTTACCGAACTTCATTCTGCTTTCGAGGATGATTTGCAGCTGATATTTTAACACCTGTAGATCGAATAATGTAGTTTCTCTCCACATATATAAGATATACAAGTAGAATCTACAGGAAATTTATGCAGTGTAAATCCTAACACAAACTTCTGAATGTCTGCTACCTATGGTTCTGTTTATAACACGTCACAACTTACGTCATCATTTACAGTATTTAGTACAAATAGGTCAACACAGCTGGGGCTCTGTTCAAAGCATGAAGTATATTTTTTCTGTCAGAAATAAGGCTGGGTATTTTTTCCCTTGGAGGTAAATCATAAGCGGATCCAAGGTTATTCAAAAAAGGGAGAGGGGTGAAGGCTTAAGATTTTTTTTAGAAAGGGAGGGGGGAGGTGGGTGATTGTATTCAAGGGGGGGGGTGGACAGGGGGTAGATTTCTACTAACTTCTCTCCCCTGTTGCGCCCCTTCCTCTCTTCTCCCACCTCCTAACCTCTCCCTCCCTCCCTTCTGCCTCCCTCCAGCTGCCTCGATCCCCCCCCTCCCATTCATCCTTGCCTTTTATGGGGGTGGGGAGCAGACATCAGTGGGGTACCTCTCTCCGCCCCCTTATCTCCCCTCCCGCACCCTTCCTTCTTCCTCCTCCCTCCCTCTCCCCCTCTCTCCTTCCTCCCGCCCCTCCCCCTCTCCCTCCCTTTCACCCTCTTTTAAAGTAAAGGAACGAGCAAGAATTTTGTCTTCAGATATTACATTGGAAAATCATTTACATTATTTAGAAGGGAAAATCCTATAATACTAATGTTATACTGTACTTATTTGTAAGTTTTTACCCCCTTCTCCAGATAATCCCATAAACGATATATTGCTGATAACACTATATAGACGGCGCCGAAAAGGAAGTTTTCTCTCTCTTCTACATTTTGAATGTTAATTTTTCCGGTGAAAGTAAAAGGGGAGAGGGGTGGGTGGGTGCAAGGAGGGATACATATTCCTGATACGACAACTGACATTTCATCACCCAATGAAATTTAAAAATGTAATGATCGCTGTGCGATATAAGTCCCCTACCGGTGGCATAAATTTATGTCCTGCATCTCTGTTCATCAATTCCGAGTCATTATCTGCAACAACAGCCAAGAGAAGTCTGAGAAACTGAATTCACGAAATTTGCTAAGTCCAAGGGACATAACTCTAGTGAAAATTAGTCAATCTACATTAAACTTGAATTTGATCTGCATCACACTATAATGTATTTACATACAAAAAATCAGTTCATTATCTGCAATAAAAGGCATGAAAAAGTTCAGAAAACTGAAAATTTCATGAAATTTGCTACATGTAAGTCCAAGGGCCATAACTTTTGTAAAAATAGGCCAATGGAAAACAAACTCAAACTCCTATACCAAAAATCAGTGCATTATTTGCAATGGAACCAAAGGAAAGTCCGGAAACTGAAATTTTCATCAAATTTACTAAGTTCAAGGGCCATAGCTCTTGTAAAATTAGGTCAATCAAAATCAAACACAATCTTGATCTGTATCACATTGAGATATATCCACATACCAAAAATGAGTTTAATATATGCAACAACAGCGAAAAAAAGTCCGGAAAACTGAAATTTTCTTAAAATTTGCTAAGTCCAAGGGCCATGACTCTTGTAAAATTAGGTCAATCAAAACCAAACTCAAACTTGATCTGTATCACATCGAGATATATCCACATACCAAAAATGAGTTTAATATATGCAACAACAGCGAAAAAAAGTCTGGAAAACTGAAATTTTCATAAAATTTGCTAAGTCCAAGGGCCATAACTCTTGTAAAATTAGGTCAATCAAAACCAAACTCAAACTTGATCTGTATCACATCGAGATATATCCACATACCAAAAATGAGTTCAATATATGCAACAACAGCGAAAAAAAGTCTGGAAAACTGAAATTTTCATAAAATTTGCTAAGTCCAAGGGCCATAACTCTTGTAAAATTAGGTCAATCAAGACCAAACTCAAACTTGATCTGTATCACATCGAGATATATCCACATACCAAAAATGAGTTCAATATATGCAACAACAGCGAAAAAAAGTCCGGAAAACTGAAAATGGGACAGACGGACAGACGGACGGACGGACAGACAGACAAACCGAGAGGAAACTAAGAGTCCCCTTCGGCGTTGCCGGTAGGGGACTAAAAAATAAACATTTAAAAGTTTAATTGAATTCATTGAATAATCAAGATACATGTTAATCTTACAATATATAAATACTTCAGAAAACAGTAAAATTCTTCTTTTCTTTTTTTTTAATTTCAATGGTTTGTGCCCACAGTTTTCTTGCCCGAGTTCTCTTTTCCTTGGTTTTCTTCAAGGTCCAAGGAGTTAAAACGTATATAGATTAAGATGACATCACTTGATCTTTTCTTATCTGTTATTTGTGTTTCAAAATTAAGCATTGCGATTTCATGTTTATTGATTGTTTTGTGACATTATACAATACTGCAGCAACGAACTGATTAACCCGGCATGTTTACGTTCATTTTCGTCTATAAGAGAAAGAGCGCGGAAAAATAGGTAGAGCTAATAGGGTCATCAACGACGTGACGTCACAAACGATTTACCGTTTATCGGTCAATATTTTTCTAAATATTGCCCTAGGGCCAATATTTATGTAAATGTTGACTGCTTGGTCAAATATTCGAATTTATAGGCATTTTCCCTATGGAGATTTTATATAGAGATACTGATAAGGGTATAACAATGAGAATTGTTTCCCCGCATTTACGTAAAGAGTTATATGCATGCTGTCGATCCAGAAATTGTCTATAATACATGTATCCCCTCTCCTGTAGATGATTCTGGATTTCAAGAAAAAAAAAACTAATGTAAGGCTGATTAGTAAAAATGATGCTGGGAAAAATAACAAGAACACATATTGTATGACGTATTTTATTCTTATTAACTTGGTTTATGGTCACTTCGTACCATAACCAACTCGTACCTTGGTCACTTCGTACCCAAAATTTACCAACTCGTACCATAACCATTTCGTACCATGACCAACTCGTACCAAAATAAAAAGTCATTTCGTACCCATTGCGAATTCATGGGTACAACTCGTACCCAATTTTATTCCAACTCGTACCATAACATACTCGTACCATAACCAACTCGTACCACACATAATCTCGTACCCATTGACATTAACTCGTACCATAACCAACTCGTACCCAATTTTATTTCAATCAACTCGAACCACACATAATCTCGTACCCATTGACATTAATACCTTTACCAACTCGAATCACCTAGAATCTCGTACGGGTCCATTAACATTTACTCGAATCATAACTAACTTGTATCACACATATATGAAATCTCGTAGCCATTGACATGAACTCTTATCATAACAAATTCGAATCACCCAGAATCTCGTACCCATTGACATTTACTCGAATCATAGCCAACTCGAATCACCCATCGATGTAGCGAATATATACAACATCTTTTGAATAAACTAAGAATTATTAGTTGAACTTCCACTAATGCGGATTAGATATTCGAAACATGCATGTCTGGTGTCGCTTAATCAATCAAAATCAATGCAAAAATTTCTCAAGGTCCGAAAAAAAGTTATTTCAGGTACGTGTTTACAGAGTACAATTTACTGAGTACCATGGTACGAGTTGGTAGGGGTGGGAATTTAAGCATGGTACGAGTTTATGGTACGAGTATTGGTACCATGGCACGAGTTTAAGGATGGCACGAATTTATGCATGGTACGACTTTATGATACGAGTATTTGTACCATGGTACGAGTTGGTAATGGTACGAGTTCATGTATGGTACGAGTTGGTAGAATTTAAGGTACGAGTTGGTCATGGTACGAAATGGTTTTGGTACGAATTGGTAGTAAGGTATGGTACGAAGTGGCAGGTACGAGTTGGTTATGGTACGAATTGACCATACCCCATTAACTTAGTAAAAAAAATATTCAATGATATATGGTGAAAATTGGGTATTAATTCATTGAAATTATAATTCATCTGCGTCCTCACAATGGCTTGAATTTGAAACTGTCAACTTTCAAAGGTATTATTGATAAGCATTGCCAAGTCACAAAGCCATCCATAAATAAGTATACACTTTAAATATAAATGTTGCTTTTAGGAAAGAATAAGTACAAGTTCCTAGGTTATAAGAGAGGTTTATTTAAAAGTTTTAGCAGAGATCTTTCGTTTAAGAACGCAAACCTTAACTTTTTACTTAAACGAACGTAACTGAACGTATCTGAAGTTAGAATAGGGAGAAGTCGTTGGGATGAACTGAGGTATCAAAGGGAATCTTAATTTTTCCTTACATCTATACTGGAAATGTCTGACAGGAGATCGACGCAAACGAAACTCGATGAAACCCATCCCTATCTACTTTCCCTTTAACATATACACATGTAGATTATCTTGACCTCTAAACCTGCATTCCATAGAAGTACTTGTGTCAAAGACCAAGGGGAACATGGCATATATATGTAAGTCTCTTTTAACAAGGCAATCGTAAACCCTCGAATGGAGGCAGAACCAGGAGCCCCGGAGAAGTAAGCATCCTCTGGCTGCATGCATTTGAAATGTCTGTAAGCGACGATTACATATGCAAATCAATCGATTTAAAGCATTAGTTTTCTCATAAAATTCCAAAATCACTCCTGTTTTCCGAGCTGTCATATTTCATAGTGTTTTCAGTATAAAATATTTGTGAATTGTATTCTTGTGAATGTCTTTAAATTTCATTTTTCAAGTAAATTTCGATCTTGAAAGCAACGGGTTACTGCACATGTACCCTCATACATGAAAATAACCGATTATCTTTAAATTGCCTGACTATCACCTGCAAAGTAGTGTGGACATGCGTAATCGAAGTTGAATATTTTGATGCTATAAGTATTTACAAGAAATTAAATTACTCTTTTCTATTATTTTAACTTCAAAAGCGCTCGATTTTGCATTTATATCAGTAATTTTCATTGCCGTACTTTCCAAATAGTAATAAATTGCATACTGACTCACTTTTACACGATTAACTTGATAAATGAAAACACAAGCCACGCAAATTATCGCATCCCCTCGTGAGGCAACACAGTTTCTTACATTTACATGTATTTTATCCAATCAGCTTAAAATGAACTTTTTTCCTAGTATTGTCCATTGTTCTCTAATATACTTTTGTAAAAAAAAAAGTGATGAGAATAAAGTATTGATGGATTGATTGATTGGGACATTGACCTTTGACGTTGAAAATTAATAGTTGACGTTCTCTCACAAGTGATATCTTACCTGCAAAGTTCAATGAAGATTAAAAGAAAGCTGTGGTCTCTAGAGTCCACAAGTTTTTTTTATCATCGTTTATTATGATTTTGACCTTCGACAACTGACCTTAAAAACCAGTATGTGTTGCCCTTTTAACATGGATAATATGCATTCAAAGTTTGATTAAGATTGGAATTAAACTCTGACCTCTAGAGTGTCCACAAGATTTTTCTATTGATACAAATTTTGATCTTGATCATTGACCTTAAAAATCAATTGGTCTTGTCTTCTACCATGGATAAATTGCATGCAAAGTTTGATGAAGATTGAAAGTAAGCTGTGACATCTAGATTGTCCGCATGATTCTCCTATCATTGCCAATTTTGACTTTAATCTTTGACCTCTGAACTTGAATATCAAAATATGCCCTTTTTCGCACCATGGTCAAGTTACATGTTTGATGAAGATAAAAAGTAAACTGTGACCTCTAAAGCGTTCACGAGGTTTTTCTATCATCTTTCATTGTGACCTTGACTTTGAAAATCAATAGGTAATGTCTTCTTGCCATGGACAACTTACATACAATTGCAGATGTTTAGAAGTGAACTGTGACTGCTAGAGAGTCTACAAGCTTTTGCGGAACCACAAACCCTCTTACACACGGTTGCATTACAACAAAACTGCGCGAGGGGATAGCAATGCATACTGTAGCGTTTAAACCCAGTTTTCTTTTATTCTGTACTACCTGTTGTCTATGAAAAAATAAAGACTGCTCCCCATATTATTTCCTATTAGGTGTCGATACGTACCATTAGGTTTGTTTCGTTACGTACATGTACGTTCTTAAACGAAAGATCTCTAGCGCGACGTGTACTTTCTACAAACCTCTCCGGTTCGTACGTATAACTAAACGACGTCTTTGGATTGTGACGTCAAACGGTGACGTGTACATGTACGTAATACGTTCATGTAGAAAGAACTTGTAACTAAACCTCTCTTTTGCTTTGCTATTCTGAAAATGAGGTTATAAAGATTTCATTTCTGACAAATTTGACTCCATAATTTTTGTCTATGTGACAGATGCACCTTTTCTCAAGGGATGAATCCAGGTCAAAGCACAATTCATGTATCCTTAGAAAGGATGGACTTTTTTATATTTCTGAATGCAGATCAGATTTAGAAGGTATTGAACACTTGGACGCAAAATGTTCAAAATTTCTGAAATTATTTCTTGTCTGTCCTTGAATATGCAAACTTACATTTGATTCTATCCACAGGGAAACTTTCTACGAGACTTTGAAATATGCAATAATCGACGTTTTCATGAATTTCTTTAAGACGTTATGTTATTGAAAGTGGCATTCCAGTTCTTAGTCGATTTGAAAATTTCAGAACCTAGAAATGTCCTTTCCTATGAAGTTTTTTTTATGATTCTTATTTATGGGATAGTACTGAATGATTCTAGCTTGGTTGCCACTCTGGCAACCTTGGGCAACTCTTTTTATCGGCGGAAATTCAAAATGGCCGCCAAATGCCTTCCACCAATAGATGAAATTAAATTCTTTCTTTAAATATTAAGTGTGACACATCATATCAGGGGTTCTGAGGGTCAACAAACCCATTTCCGATGTCATTTTTACAATTTGAGTGCATTCAGGACTAAAAATTCAAGATGGCCGCCAATTTCAACCTCATTATAGTACAATGTGAATATTTCAATAAAACGTCCGTACAACATATCTTATTTGTAGTTGCAATGGTCCTAGAATACATTTATTTTGTGGGTTTGGTTGTTATCATCTGACACATGCTTATGGGACATTACTCTGCTTATCGGGGGAAATTCAAAATGGCATCCAGATAGTAGCCTACTACTGTGTAAAATGTAATAATTACTTGATATATCAAGAGTAGCACATCTAATCAGTGGTTTTAAGGGCAAAGAAATCCACATCTATTGTCATTTTGCTTATTTATTCATTAAAGGCTAACCTCACTTCAATATTCTCATTTCGTTACGAATAACTGTGGTACATCTTATTTGTAATCCCAAAGGTGGTATAATCAACGTCTAATTTCTTTTTGTCGATATGAGCTTACACATGCTCTTTTTACATAAATTGCACATTCTCAAACCATTAAAGTGAAGAATCTTTTTTTAATTACAAGTCTTCTATGCTTTAAGGAAGGGGGATAAGAGTTGATCTGAAGCAAGAATCTACATAATAGGGCTATGGATTGTCAAAATATCATGTGAAATACTTAAGTGATTGTTCTATTTGAAAGTCTGCAAAAGGAATTCAAAAGAGCAAAGTTCTTCCAGGATTGCTGCATGATCTGTACATTTTTGTACGTGACATAGATCATTTTCCCTGTCACTGTTCTTTTGACTTACTTATGCTCTTGTTTTGTTCTAAATTCATTTCAAGCTGGTCACACTGACTACGTCTTACTCTTCAACCAAATATTCTCTGTGATAAAAGAAAACATTTGGAATGAAAACCTGTTTAAGACATGATATAGAAACAACCTTCAGACTATACGGAACACTGATATTCAAGACAATTGCTTTCAAGATTTCACCCACTTGAGTTTTACATGCCAAAACATACGTAGTACCATGTCATCTTTCCACAGTTGAAGACTCCTTACTCAGATTCAATATTGAATCACTGTAGAGAAAAACGGAGGGAACCTCCAACCAGAAGTAAAAATTATTCTTCGATGTAATAATAGCAGAAGAAATCTTGAAAGGCCTGTTCATTTACAAACTTATTCGGCCTTATGAAGAAAAAGGAGAGTGCTATAACCCTATAACTTTTGAGCAGCCTTCTCTACATAGAAGAATACATTCTATGCACCAGACATGCATGATTCGGACAATGAATGCTCATTAGTGGTACTTCAAGCCAAATGATTCAAAGAAGCATAAAAAATTATTGTTGTTTTGCAACATTTGAAGACATTCTTTTACAAAATTCCATTTTAAGTATAAATAGGATAAATATGCAAGGTTCAGAATTTCATTGAAAATGGTACATGTCATCATTAACGTTATACATAAATATAGTAGAAAGCTCAACTCAAAATAAATTACACCGACTGTTGTAAAGAAGACACCAAACACTCTTTCTGTTGCATTCTTGCCGATTGGAAAAAAAAACTATACCGGCCAAGCAAAGAAATGGTCATGATGGTCATAAGAGCCGAAATAGCCAAGTTGCCTCGAGTTTACTTGCTTACTCTAGAATCCCCTGCGTCAAACAAACTGGTCTTATATCAACATGATCAATATGGAAACTTTATTTATTTTTTTTTGTTGAGTACCATTTTAATCAAACAAATGACATGTTTATCTTTGCATTACATTTTGACGAATCTTAGTCTGCTAAAGTTGAAGCCATCCACTCTTATTCATTATATCGTAAGTCTTATAAAATACTAGCTTGTGATATTTCGTATTACAAAAATACAATATTCACACATTGGTTTATTATGTTTACTTATTGTTTCTTCTGTATTTTTCTAAGTTCCCAACTAAGTTGGTAATCTTGAAATAAGCATGTTTAAGCTCAAGTCTTAGCAAGATCCAAGCGAAGGAACACTACGACCCTCAAATTACTAATACGATGAGTTGTCCTTACTTTTTCTTAGAAAAAAAAAATTAAATTAAAATAAATGTTTCTGCATTGAAGCTGACATTTGGCTACCATTTGGAGTTTTCAGTCTTAAATAAACTCATATTAACATAATGATACAAGATATTGTTTTGTGTCCCTTAAAACCACTGTATAGATGTATCACACTTGATATATTCAGTTATTATAACAATTTCCTCAGTGGTAAGGGGACTATTTGGAGGCCATTTTGAATTCCCCCGATGAAAAAAGGTTGTCCTACAAGTATATGTTAACTGGAAACAACCAAAACAGCAAATTAAATGTATTCAAGGATCATTGCAACTACAAATAAGATGTGTAACACGAACTTTTTATTGAAATCTACACATCGTACCATAATGAGGTTGAAATTTGGCGGCCATCTTGAATTTTTAGCCTAGAATGAGCTCAAAATGTCAAGATGACATTGGAAATGAGTTTGTTGACCCTTAAAACCCCTGATTTGATGTGCCATACATGATATTTAAATAAAGATGTTAATTTCATCTATTGGTGGAAGGCATTTGGCGGCCATTTTGAATTTTCCCCGATAAGCAGAGTTTTCCAAGAAACATGTGTCAGCTGAAAACAACCAAAACAGCAATTCAAATGTATCCTAGGACCATTGCAACTACAAATAAGATGTGTAACACGAACGTTTTATTGAAATATTCACATTGTGCTATAATGAGGTTGAAATTTGGCGGCCATCTTGAATTTTTAGTCCTGAATGAACTAAAATTGTTAAACTGACATCGAAAATGGGTTTGTTGACCCTCAAAACCCCTAAATTGATGTGTCACACTTAATATTTAAAGAAAAAATTTAATTTCATCTATTGGTGGAAGGCATTTGGCGGCCATTTTGAATTTCCGCCGATAATAAGAGTTGCCCAAGGTTGCCAGAGTGGCAACCAAGCTAGAATCGTTCAGTACTATCCCATAGATAAGAATCATAAAAAAAAGTTCATAGGAAAGGAAATTTCTAGGTCGGCCACATGATATATAAGGCTGTCAAATCGACTATCTCGTAAAGCTATTGGAAATTAATTTTGATTTAACTTCCAAAATCTTCATAAATGTATTTTACTTCCATATGGAAAAAATGAGATGAATTGTGTTTTACATAAAGGCAGGATACTGGAATAAAACATGACACAGTGGCTCAAAGAATTGCGAATTCGAGACAATTGACTGTAGTTGATATTTAATTATTAGGAATCCTGTGGATGAATATTTGTCAAAAACTAACAAAATTATCAACAATGTCCGGAGATGATTTCATGAATAAATGAGAAAAATTGAATTTTTGATTAAAATATTGCCAAGCTTTTTATTTTTCAATTTTTGTTTTGAAAATCCCCCATTTTCAATGAAGTGACACTCGCTTTCCTGTAATGTTAATTACAACCAATTATGTCAACCAATTCAAAGTGATAAAGACTGAGTTTCAATGCGATACGTTTAACAGTGATGTTTTTATTACATTTTGAATGCGAAGGCTTGGGATGCCATTTCCCCCGATAACGTCGAAATGACGTCATGGTTTGCTCATAAAAACCAAAAAAAAACAACTTTTGAAGTCTACAATTTCGAAAATCGCCATAAATTTCTTCAAATGACGCCGGAAATTGTTCAAACTTCATCAGGATACTCAAATGTGCATATCAATCAGCGTATTAAGGAAGTTTAAACTATACTTTTCCTAGGAAGTGAGAAAACAAATAATGCCGCCACCATCTTGGTGTTCAAACCCTCCTAAAGTGGACATTGTATATATATGTTGCAAATTATCCTGTATTTTCATGTACTAGGAAAAAGGTGAAAGAAGGGGAAATAGAATGTGGTACCCTTCTTTTGGCAAGCAGTCAACTTCTTGTCACGAGGAATGTACATGAAAAATATGAAAACCCTATTACTGTTCAAAATTTATATCCAAGATAATAGTTTTTCAAAAGTACATTCTGATTAACCTCCAAGGTCAAAGTCACAAGGTAAAACAAACTTTAGTACCGAGCGAGAGGTCTTGACACAAGGAATTGACATGTAAAGTAAGGATTTTGAATCACTCACCATTCAATAGTTCTCAGGTCAGTGTGTTTAAAAGTAGGTCAAATGCCCTGTCAATGTAGAATTTATGTCACAAGGAATACAATTAAAATGTTATGTTAAAGGTTTTTTTTATTGACAGACTGAGGGGTTTAATATCCCATCACTTGCTTGAGAGCGGGCGACTTCTAATAGAGCAAACACCAGATCAAGCAATAACATCCAACTATAATACATAATCTCTAGACAGCCAATCAGAACCTGTTTTTCTCGCAATAAAGAAAAATAATTGTATAATTGTAATAATTTTATCAGAATAATGCCCCTGGATGTCATAGATTCATAAAATGCTGTCATAGTTATTTTTTTTTGGGGGGGGGGGGGGGGTATTTCAATAGCTGAATATAATATCCCATCCTATGTGATAGTTATAGCATATAATCATTCATGTCTAGGATCTGCAATTCAATCATGCCAATTTATTAATTTCCATGGCAACAAATACATATATTTACGTATGAATGCAAGTCATCCATTAGAAAGTGTTCTCAATTGGAAGTTGTTTTACAAAAATGCCTTTTCT
The DNA here is from genome assembly GCA_033119305.1 of Pinctada imbricata. NCBI lineage: Eukaryota > Metazoa > Mollusca > Bivalvia > Pterioida > Pteriidae > Pinctada > Pinctada imbricata. Next base: position 33,815 of record VSWD01000006.1, on the reverse strand, counting down.
GACAAGAATGTAATCATATGAAATGTGAATGACAAATATGGAAGAGAATCATATCCCAATACTGAAATCCTAAACTGGACTTTTTTTTAGGTAAATAAGCAAGACTGATGAAAAAAGAAGGATAGACTTAGAAATACACAAAAATTAAATTTACGCAGACTTCATGAAAATGACAGTGTGTCTGTTGGTAATGCATTTTGCGTCATCTTCCTAACCTAAGCAGTGTTAGACTATGTTAAATCTGTCATGTCAGTCCTGTAGCCTAGTAATCACCAGATCCATACTGTCTATACATACATGGCTGAAATCTACTGATTAGAATGCCACATTTAAGAAAAAGATTTTGCACATGTATAAATATAATGAAGAAAGTGAAAAGCAATAAAAGCCTGTGAAAGAAAGAAAAATGTACAGCCAAGTACTGAAAAAAGAACGAACAATGATTGAAAGAAAAGCTTATCATCTCATTTTTAGTTTTTGTGAGATATGACGCTATGTCAAGTCAGTTCTGTAACCTAGAAATCTCTGGATCCATGCTGGCTGACATGAAATCTACTGATGAGAAAATGTGAATCACGAAGAAAGTAAAAGAAAGGATAAAAACCTTGCTTTAAAAGCTAAATTTTGGGTTAGAAGACTTTCATGACATTTTTTAAAATTAATACAAGTTTGCTCTTTTAATTATTGCTCATGTAGAAAGGCTTGAAGAAGTCAATTACAGCATATCATGAAAACAGTATAAATGCAGATATTGGTTAACAGTTGTTTAATAAGCTCATGAATTGAAATTAAGTAATAAATAGTAAGGACATTAACTAACAAAACGGGGTGATATGATGTTTCGCTGAGGGTGATTTTACCAAGTGTGATAAGAAATCTTCTCTTTCGTTTTAAACAAAAGCAAATGAACTCTTTATCACAAAGTGACAGTTCTAAATTAGGTGTGCTATATATTCCTTAATTTTTTATCCCTATAAATAGATCTGTAGAGAAAACAGCACTTGACTGTGTCATATCATTGACGGTTGACAGGTGATGCAATATTGACTAGCAAATCATTGACGGTTGACAGGTGATGCAATATTGACTGTGTCAAATCATTGACGGTTGACAGGTGATGCAATATTGACTGTGTCAAATCATTGACGGTTGACAGGTGATGCAATATTGACTGTGGCAAATCATTGACGGTGATGCAATACTACCAAATTCAAATGAGTTATAGAAGATTCTGATGATAATCTCAACAGCACTCACAAAAGCGCACACAATTGAGCATCGGCGGACCCCTTGCAAGCTAGAGGTGGGACCAGGTGCCCGGGAGGAGAAAGCATCCCCTGTATGGCTAGCTGCACCCGCCGTCGATGTTCACGCACGTAAAGGCTTTATCAGATCAGAAGAACTCATTTCATGATAAGCTTACAATGCTAAAACCCCTAATTTCATTAGGGTTATAATACTCTACTTCCGGTTGTTTTAATAACAGAGAAAATAAATATCACTGAGTTGGCCGAAGACGCACAACTTCCGCGTGGTTCGGGACCATACATTTTCATGGCGAGTTGATTTAAACATTTAAAAAGATATCCAAAATCAAAAAAAATATGTAAGATATGGACGTACATAATTTCTAGCTTTTCCACGATATTGCCATTACAACCCCAATACCTGATGTATATCAAACATATTTTGGTAAGATTATTAACAACTGTATTGAATATATATAAATATAAGCATCAAAGAAGTACATATTTAGTACAATTCTTTTTCTTAGTCATAGATTTCTCCGTCTAATTTCATATTTCAAATGAAATTCCTATTCTAAACAAGTTTAAAGTCATGTTTGTAAAACATTAATGCCCCCTACCCCTTCTGTGATTAAAGTCCGTCACAACTTTATACTTCATTTTCATTTGATGTGTCTGTACACAAAATTTCATTTCAATATGTGAATCTACTCCAGAGGTATTGAACGGAAACTGATGTCGTGGACCGACCGACCGACAGACAGAAAGTCAGACAGCGGCAAAGCAATATGTCCCCTCTTCTTCAAAGGGGGCATAAAAATTTTTGATTGAACCCAAATATGAACTTGACCTAGATTTTTATTTGATGTGTCTGAAAACAAAATTTCATTTCAATATGTAACTCCACTCAAGAGATATTGAACGGAAACCCTGAAATTTTGGTATTTTTCGAAGTACAAGGGGCATAACTCTGTCACAATTTTGCTCATCGGACCTAAATATGAACTTGACCTAGTAGATTTTCATTTGATGTGTCTGTATACAAAATTTCATTTCAATATGTAACTCCACTCAAGAGATATTGAACAGAAACCCTGAAGTTTTGGGATTTTTCGAAGTGCAAGGGGCATAACTCTGTCCAAATTTTTTTGATCGGACCTAAATATGAACTTGACCTAGATTTTCATTTGATGTGTCTGTATACAAAATTTCATTTCTATATGTAACTCCACTCAAGAGATATTGAACGGAAACCCTGAAATTTTGGTTTTTTTTCGAAGTGCAAGGGGCATAACTCTGTCAACATTTTGTTGATCGGACCCAAATATACACTTCCCCTAGATTTTCATTTGACGTGTCTGTATACAAAATTTCATTTCAATCTGTAACTCCACTCAAGAGATATTGAACAGAAACCCTGAAATTTTGGTATTTTTCGAAGTGCAAGGGGCATTACTCTGTCAAAATTTTGTTCATCGAACCTAAATATGAACTTGACCTAGTAGATTTTCATTTGATGTGTCTGTATACAAAATTTCATTTCAATATGTAACTCCACTCAAGAGATATTGAACAGAAACCCTGAAGTTTTGGTATTTTTCGAAGAGGAAGGGGCATAACTCTGTCAAAATTTTTTTGATCGGACCTAAATATGAACTTGACCTAGTAGATTTTCATTTGATGTGTCTGTATACAAAATTTCATTTCAATATGTAACTCCACTCAAGAGATATTGAACAGAAACCCTGAAGTTTTGGTATTTTTCGAAGAGGAAGGGGCATAACTCTGTCAAAATTTTTTTGATCGGACCTAAATATGAACTTGACCTAGTAGATTTTCATTTGATGTGTCTGTATACAAAATTTCATTTCAATATGTAACTCCACTCAAGAGATATTGAACAGAAACCCTGAAGTTTTGGTATTTTTCGAAGTGCAAGGGGCATAACTCTGTCAAAATTTTTTTGATCGGACCTAAATATGAACTTGACCTAGTAGATTTTCATTTGATGTGTCTGTATACAAAATTTCATTTCAATATGTAACTCCACTCAAGAGATATTGAACAGAAACCCTGAAGTTTTGGTATTTTTCGAAGTGCAAGGGGCATAACTCTGTCAAATTTTTTTTGATCGGACCTAAATATGAACTTGACCTAGATTTTCATTTGATGTGTCTGTATACAAAATTTCATTTCTATATGTAACTCCACTCAAGAGATATTGAACGGAAACCCTGAAATTTTGGTATTTTTCGAAGTGCAAGGGGCATAACTCTGTCAAAATTTGTTGATTGGACCCTAAATAAGAACTTGACCTAGATTTTCATTTGATGTATCCGTATACAAAATTTCATTTCAATATGTAACTCCACTCAAGAGATATTGAACGGAAACCCTGAAATTTTGGTATTTTTCGAAGTGCAAGGGGCATAACTCTGTCAAAATTTTGTTCATCGGACCTAAATATGAACTTGACCTAGTAGATTTTCATTTGATGTGTCTGTATACAAAATTTCATTTCAATATGTAACTCCACTCAAGAGATATTGAACAGAAACCCTGAAGTTTTGGTATTTTTCGAAGTGCAAGGGGCATAACTCTGTCAAAATTTTGTTCATCGGACCTAAATATGAACTTGACCTAGTAGATTTTCATTTGATGTGTCTGTATACAAAATTTCATTTCAATATGTAACTCCACTCAAGAGATATTGAACAGAAACCCTGAAGTTTTGGTATTTTTCGAAGTGCAAGGGGCATAACTCTGTCAAAATTTTGTTCATCGGACCTAAATATGAACTTGACCTAGTAGATTTTCATTTGATGTGTCTGTATACAAAATTTCATTTCAATATGTAACTCCACTCAAGAGATATTGAACAGAAACCCTGAAGTTTTGGTATTTTTCGAAGTGCAAGGGGCATAACTTTGTCAAAATATTTTTGATCGGACCTAAATATGAACTTGACCTAGATTTTCATTTGATGTGTCTGTATACAAAATTTCATTTCTATATGTAACTCCACTCAAGAGATATTGAACGGAAACCCTGAAATTTTGGTATTTTTCGAAGTGCAAGGGGCATTACTCTGTCAAAATTTTGTTGATTGGACCCAAATAAGAACTTGACCTAGATTGTCATTTGCTGTATCCGTATACAAAATTTCATTTCAATATGTAACTCCACTCAAGAGATATTGAACGGAAACCCTGAAATTTTGGTATTTTTCGAAGTGCAAGGGGCATAACTCTGTCAAAAATTTTTTGATCGGACCTTAATACGAACTTGACCTGGATTTTTATTTGATGTGTCTGTATACAAAATTTCATTTCAATATGTAACTCCATTCAAGAGATATTGAACGGAAACCCTGAAATTTTGTTATTTTTCGAAATGCAAGGGGCATAACTCTGTCAAAATTTTTTTGATCCGACCCAAATATGAACTTGACCTAGATTTTTGTTTGATGTGTCTGTATACAAAATTTCATTTAAATATGTGAATCCATTCCAGAGATATAAAACGGAAACTGATGTCGCGGACTGACCGACAGACCGACGGACCGACAGACCGACAGCGGCAAACCTATATGTCCCCTCTTCTTCGAAGGGGGGGGGGGCATAATTATAAGGAAAGAATGTAATTTGTGTCTCATGTATAAAACCGACTTATATATTCAAGATTGCCTTTTTCCTATCTACATCGTTCCGTTTTCATCAGAAACTTAAATAAATAAACATTTATTTATTATCTTTTTCTGTAAACAATGAATGTTTCAAATTAGTTTTCAGGCAGTGTTGAAACATTCTTTCATCATTAACCTTTCAATATCACTTTCATCCGTGTGACCTTATACTAGGGAATAACCCCATCTTTGTCAAAGTCAGTGAATAAATGTTTTACTTTGAACAAGAAAACATGACGTAGACTATACAGACAGAATAGATTTCAACGATGGACAACATTACACAGTACAATACAGTGTATGACCTTGAACTTTGACTATGATTAGAGCCAGAAAACATGATGTAGACAGGCAGAATAGTTTTCATCGATGGACAACGATACACACCATATAAACGGAATTACAATTGTATATAAACAGAATAACAATTGTAAGCCTATAGTCTAGCAGGGATTAAACTGTCAATAATGAAGTTTTACCGTAAATAGCTTTTAAGTACTACCATTTGAACGTCTATATATTGCTTGCATAAAATATCTCTCAAATTTTTGTTTTACATACGTTTTTACTCTCTGGTACACACGATTTCGGTAAACTTCGGAAATTGTTATTTGCATAATAAAGAATGTAGAAATATGTCACGTTTACAGGTCAAAGTGAGCACGCTACCTCGATCAGCCATTCGCTTGAATGAACTTCACATCGTGGGATTACTACTAAACATGAAGTAAACCACGTATACAGTCTTTTTGAAATTCTTAAAGAAAACTTACTTCAGGTCGTACTAATATTTCGTAAATTGCAAATACAAGGTTGTAGGGCTGGGACGATTCAGGTATCCTTCGATTCGGTTCGGTTTCGAATCACAAGGCCTCGGTTCGGTTAATTTCGATTCGGTTCATTTGAATGAGTTAAGATACAAAATAGTATATGTGAAATGGATAAATTTCACAAAAATGAAAAAAAAAAATCTAGATTGATTTTACCAAGCCATCACTTCAGTATAACCTTATAGAGCATTGATTTGCATATATATCTGAAAAATGTGTGGGTATATATATCTAAACAAACCCATATCAGTTTAACAATCATAATTATTGTTGATGCAATTTTGTGCTCCAACACAACAGAATGTACTGTGCGAAATTAGATATAAATACAAACTAGCAAAGTTCAACACCTCATTTTTCAACAACCAAGTATAAACAGGTTTCCAGTAAATATTTCAGTGGACATACAGCTTTCCTTTCATGATATTTGGCGACTACAATCCCGGTCCATTCATTTTGCTGCTTGTACAAAACTTCTGACCAGTTCACAGAAAGCGAAAGTAGATCTACTTTCACTTTCCTTTTCGGGGGAGGTCTGAAAGGGAGGGACGCACTTAAATCGGCACGATGAGTGAATGTACACTCTTTTCTTACTTTTTGGCCTTCTTAATGTAATTTCTGAGCTATTTCAAACATTTTACTGGTCACTATTTTGCTCTAATTCACGTTGATAAATTACGTCTGAACCGAATCGAAATCTGCAATTCTACGTCGAACCGACAATTCTAATTTCGAAGCACCGAAATTTTCGGTGCACCTCTCAGCCCTACAAGGTTGATCTCATGTATATAGATATCATGTTCCGTTCAAATAACCATTTTGAACGTGGATAATCGAACACTTGCAAATGACTAACAGCATGTAATAGTGTATGACGGCTTGAATGGGAGGCAGGTGTAGTCTGCGATACACATGTGCGTTTGTTTACCAAATCCTGAATGAAGATTAACCTTTATTTAGTTATGTTTTTTTGTTCTTTTTTTAAATTTGATAAAGACTGTGAATATATATAATGTATTATCAATAAACAGTCAATAAGTCTCTTCACAAGTTTCAATATGTTGAAAAAATAACAAACGCCGAATTAAAACTCAACCGGTTTCATTGGTATCATCAGGAGTTTTTCCACCTGATGATACCAATGAAACCGGTTGAGTTTTAATTCGGCGTTTGTTATTTTTTCAATATAACGTATTATATATACACATCAAGCTTATATACATACATCTCATAGATAAAAATAAACGTGAACTATACATGTATATATGCACTGTACATCCCATTAGCTCATTTTCCTCCGACTTGAGTTTTAATTTCAAGGTCGTCCTCTAAGCTAGGTCTCTATATCTTTCCAATGCCAAGCCAATACTATTTCTGTTCTTTTATTGTTCATTACATTTCTCTTTTCAGATTTTCATTTCACCGATTGTCGATCCATTTTCGTCCCGTGTTATCCGTCCGCCATGTTGTTTTGTTTTGATAGAGTACTAGCATTATGCAAATCAGTGCTTACACGTATTCGCAATCGGTCTTCTACGGAGAAAAGTAGGTTATATTAGGGTACCCATTTTATAAGCAATAATTGATCATAGCTCGGTAGTGAGGGCATGTGTGACTATTGTAACCAGCCAGTTTCTAATTTCTAAGCATGATAGACTCGTTTGCGACAAACTTTTGACAAAAATAGTTGATTGATGGTTATATCTTGACGAGACCTAGAGTAACTTTAATTGTAATTTTTGGATTCTGATTTCGGGTCATGTGTTTGACTTTTATTCACTTACTCAATTCTTACACACAAATTGCTTTTCTGGAAAGAATTATAAAGAACTACTTTACCTCTATTGAGCCATCAAGCTGACTTACATTGCATGTGGTTGATCTCTTTAGTATTTTCTTTATGCTAAAATTGATTACTCTTCAAAAATCAGAGATTCGAATGGTATCGTATTATTATAATAAGAGAACATCAATGGTACTCTTTATAACTCATCAAGAGAAAATTCAGAAAAAGGATTTATCCTCGCAATTATAAAGCTCAAGTTTCATCAAATAAAGAAGTATACTTTGTCATTATTTGATTAAAACCTTATGTTCAGTACATTATAATGCTACAGACCATTGTTCGCAATAGATAGAATAAGTTCACTTGATTTTCAAAATCTACAATGAATGAATTTCATAAAAATATATTGTATACATGTTCATTTGAATCATTTAGGTAATGTCTCAATCTCTAGTTGTTTTGTAAGTTTACTTCCAATCAATTTTTACCATTACCATTTGAGGATAACATTATTAGATTTTTAACTTTAAAATTCTTCCCCATTCAAGTCAATTTTAAAGTATCAATTGGGATACCTTGTGGTTATAGAATTAAACGTTGACGTTGATTTATGTTCAGGAATTTTACCACGTGTGGACAGGATAGTAAAGTCCCTTGTTACCTCCAAAATATTAATCATAGTAATGGCTAACCAATGTAGGAGAGCAAAGTGACAGATCGAAACGGTAGAAGTCCATTTTCGCAAGGCACTCCAGATTTTCACAAATCTAAATACATTTAAGCTAACAAATACGCCAGTATGAGTTATTGATGCAAAATCTCTCGAATAATTTTTTTTTAATTTCTCATCTACCATATGATATGTCAGTTGACTGAAATACGGAAAATAATTTGTCAATGGAAATTTCCCAATGGTGTGTAAATTTTAGACAGCCACAATTTTGTTTTTCATGTCAACGTTGGTAAAGCATGACATCATTGCATCAACATTGCTCCATTTGCGATAGAAAATTCCAATTTATCAATCTATCATATTTGAAGTTAAACCACAGAGCTATGACAAAAAATATAGGTACAATAAAAGCTCGATAAAAGGAACAACTTTCCACTTTCATGGCACGCCTTCCATTTTATCCATACAGTTTCGTAAATGATGACAAATTAGAGGTTAATGATATAACAACTTTGATGCCTTTGTGAAGATGAATGGTATTCTAAAAATTATGCTTGATTAAAGATATGAACAAAATCAAACGTCAATGCTTCATTATCCAAACTACCAAGGAGGATACTTCAGTAATTGTCCCAATCATTACGGATCAAATCTTTCTTTGTTAAACACACGTGAATGAAGTTTTTTTAATGATTTTGAAATAGATAAATATGATTGATTTAATCTTTCTAGTGAAGAAATATAACCAGTCTCATATACCTCTAATCTATACAGTGAGGAAATATAACCAGTCTCATATACCTCTAATCTATACAGTGAGGAAAATAACCAGTCTCATATACCTCTAATATTTCAACTGAGGAAATAAACCAGTCTCATATACCTTTAATATTTCAACTGAGAAAATATGACCAGTCTCATATACCTCTAATATTTCTAGTGAGGAAATAAAAGCAGTCTCATATACCTCTAATCTTTACAGCAAGAAAATATAAGCAGTCTCATATACCTCTAATCTTTCTAGTGAGGAAATATAACCAGTCTCATATACCTGTAATCTTTACAGTGAAGGAATATAACCAGTTTCATATACCTCTTATCTTTCTAGTTAGGAAATATTACCAGTCTCAAATACATCTAATCTAAGCAGGAGATGCTTACTCTTCCTGGGCACCTGGTCTCACTCTCATATCGGGAGTTCGCTTCTTTTCATATGGTGGAGGTTTTTGTTTGTTTGCTTTTGTTCCTGTTTTATCCTGATTTCGTATGCGTCGGTTTCTGATTTTCTGAATTATCGATTTTGTGCTGTAAACAGGGATATGGTCATTATCCATATTTGTCAACTTTACAGTTTGGAAATAATACCAGTCTCAAATACATCTAATCTTTACAGTGAGGAAACATTGAATATCTCCATTATTTCTTTTCCATTTTTTCTTTCAATAAAATTTAATCTGAATTTTTTTTTCACCTTCCATTTCTTGAATATTAATATATCAAATACATTTACATAGCACATCTACCAAGTATCATATAGATGTAGGAATAGCCACCAATAATATTTCTTGCACCTATGTTACTTCTATGAATACTTCAATTTTCTTCAAGAAGGTATAGAGTTGGAACCCTTCCGAATTTTTAAACTATGAAAGCTCCTGAGTGGAGAGAGTGCAAAGTAGTGTAAAGCAACTTGCCCAAGGTTACAATAGTTCCTGAAATGACCACTGTATATCTTTTATCTAGTACAGACATTTATGCATTCTAACTCGTATCAGGCTCAAATATATATGCACCAAATCACCACATATCTAGTATTAGCATTGACATATAGATTCATAAATGATATCACTAAACACTGCAGCAGTTCAACACAGACTTGTGTGCTGGATTAGAATTGGTGCTATCACCACAGAAACACAAAATAATTATCTTTTCATGGGTAACTGTTGCAGAAAGCATCACCATAGAAACATAACAAATAATATTGTTATAAAAACAATTCATTACCATTTTACACATTATCGCCATTAAATGAATCGTCAATAATCAAAACACTTTCTAAACTACCCGAGGAGTATACAAGCAGAGCTGCCGTTAAGACGCTAATGCTTTTCATTCACTATACAAGCTCGTCTCATGTGCCAAGATCTCGGTTTACTCCTGGGTGGAGAGAGTGCACTGTAGCGTAAAATAAGTTGCCCAAGGATTCAAAAGTTCCTGAAATGACCACTGTATATCTTAAGTCTAGTACAGACATATATACATTATAACTCGTATCTAGGACAGAAATATTTACATTTAATCACCATATATCTAGTAATTTGCATTGACAAGGATCAATGTATTATATTCTTATACCCTTATCAGTATCTCTATATAAAATCCCCATAGAAAAATGCTTATAAATTCGAATATTTGACCATGCAGGCAATATTTACATCAATATTGGCCCTAGGACAATATTAAAAAAATATATTGACCGATAAACTGTAAATCGTTTGTGACGTCACGTCGCTGATGACGCTATTTTTCCGCGCTCTTTCTCTTAGACGTAAATGAACGTAAACATGCCGGGTTAACCGGTTCGTTGCTGCAGTATTGGTGTAAGGTATAACAAAACAATTATTGCCTAGGAATTCGTGCAATATATGATTTGTTGGACTTTCGGCCTCGGGCAATATTTTATCTTCAGGTCCAACAAATCATATATTGCCCTCATTCCCAAGTACGCGTCCTATCGCCATATAGACATAAAGTCACCATAGAAACATTAAATCAACAGTGAAACAAGCACCTTACATTTTAAGTTATAATCACAGAAGCTTATATCACTATAGAAACATTCAGATCGAGATAATGTCTCAATGTTACAAGTCTTCAAATTCAATAGCATCATTTAAGAACAGACGAAATTGAAGCATGGACCAGACATGTACGTTTCAGGTACTTAACCCTCGTCAGTGATCCTTAATAAAAAAAATGCAATATGGCCAAAGAGTTTGAAAATTATGATGTCAAAACATGTACCGACAGCCGTAGCAGGATAAGTGGGATATGATGCTACAGGATATATAAGCAGTCTCATATACCTCTAATCTTTACAGTGAGGATTTAAAATCAGCCTCATATACCTCTTATCTTCATTATATACCTCTAATCTTTCAAGTGAGTGAATATAACCAGTCTCATATACCTCTTTTCTTTCTAGTGAGAAAATATTACCAGTCTTATATACCTCTAATCTTTACAGTTAGGAAATATTACCAGTCTCATATACCACTAATCTTAAATCTTTACAGTTAAGAAATATTGAATATCTCAATTATTTCTTTTCCCATTTTTTCTATCAATAGAATTTAATCTGAAAATCACATTTTTTCCTTCCATATCTTGAATTTAAATATATATAAAACATAGGACATCTACCAAGTCTCATTTAATTGTAGGAAAAGGCACCAATAAATTAATCTTGCTGGAACCTATATTACTTCTATGAGTACTTCAATCTATGAAAGCTCCTGGGTGGAGAGAGTGCAATGTAGTGTAAAGTACTTGCCCAAGGTTACAATAGTTCCTGAAATAAGTACAGACATTAATCCATAATAACTCGTATCCAGCTCAGGATTTAGAACCATTTTATCTTATATACCTCTAATCTTTCAAGTAAGGGATATATATGCATCAAATCACCACATATCTAGTATTTGCATTGACTACGGATCAATACATGTTATCACTAAACACTGCAGCAGTTCAACACAGACTTGTGTGCAAGGATTAGAATGGGTGCTATTATCATAGAAACACAAAATAATTATCTTTTAAGGGGTATTGTTGAAGAGAGCATCACCATTGAAAAATAACAAATACATTCGAATAGAAACAATTCATCCCCATTTCACACCCTATCGCCATTTAGACATTAAATCACCAAAGAAAGGAGGGGATCTCCAACAACACTAGGTTGCAGCACCCACAGCAAAATCCCAAAACACCCATGCAAAAAAACACAGAACAGATACCCACAGAAAGAGACGCAAAAGGGACAAGGAACACCAACTCACAACATAGAAACATGAAACACAAAAGACCACACATAAACCAACGAGACCAATGGGCAACCGGTGCCGACTTAGGACGGCCATCTGCCACGTAAATAGCAGACGGTGTGGTTATCCTGGATTACGTGCGCACAACCCTCCCACTATTCCGATTTCCCAGAGGTCTCGAAGAACGCACAATTATGGTGTAAAACAACCTCCTCACTGTTAGGTGACCACACACAAACAGGACCGTAAAACACAGGGGTCCAAGCAACACAGATGAATATGTAAATGGATATAAAAAGAGGACGTGCGTAATACAGTCCGTGCTCTGCCGGCTGTAGCGAGCTCATATATGTTATCACCCGAGGAGTCCGACTGACATTCAGAGAGGACAGGTGGTCGGGGCCCTGTCTTCTCTAAAGAGGTTTGGACAGGGCCCGTCATGGAGTCCCGTCGTCACAGTCAGTCAGAGTGCAAGTCTTAAGAATGCGCTCGTACAAGACTGTATATTGGTCAAGTACCAAAGAAACAAAGCGCCAAAGCATTCTCAACTCCCTGAGGAGTATTCAAGCAGAACTGCCATTTAGGTGCCTATCCTTTTGATTTACATTACAAGCTAGTCTCGTGTGTCAAGTTCCCGATTTACTCTACGGTGGAGAGAGTACAATGTAGTGTAAAGTAACTTGCCCATGGTTACAATAGTTCCTGAAATGACCACTGTGTATATTAAGCCTAGTACGGACATGTATGCATTATAACTTATATCTAGCACAAAAATATATGCATTAAATTACCAAATATCTTGTATTCGTTTTTACATATTGATCAATACATGATATCATTAAATTCTGCAGTAGTTCAACACAGACTTGTGTACAAGATTAGAATGGGTGCTATCATCATAGAAACACAAAATAATTATCTTTTCAGGGGTAAAGTTTGCAGAAAGCATCACCATAGAAACAAAACAATTAATCTAAGAGAAACTCCTGGATGGAGAGAGTGCAATGAAGTGTAAAGGAACTTGCCCAAGTTTACAACAATAGTTCCTGAAATGACCACTGTATATCTTAAGTCTAGTACAGAAATATATGCATGAAATAACAATATATCTAGTATTTGCATTGACATATGGATCGATACATGATATCACTAAACAATGCAACAGTTCAACACAGACTTGTTTGCAGGATTAGAATTGGTGCTATCATCATAGAAACACAAAATAATTATCTTTTAATGGGTATTGTTGAAGAGAGCATCACCATAGAAAAATTACAAATACATTTAGAAACAATTCATCCCCATTTCACACCCTATCGCCATTTAGACATTAAATCACCAAAGAGACAAAGCGCCAAAGCATTCTCAACTCCCTGAGGAGTATTCAAGCAGGGCTGCCATTAAGGTGGAGAGAGTGCAACGTAGTGTAAAGTAAATGACCACTGTATATCTCAATTCTAGTACAGACATATATGCATTATAGCTAGTATCTAGCACAGAAATATATGCATGGAATCACCACATATCCAGTATTTGGATTTACATATTGATCAATACATGAAATCACTCTGCAGCAGTTCAACACAGACTTGTGTGCAGGATTAGAATGGGTGCTATCACCATAGAAACCCAAAATATTTATCTTTTCAGGGGTAAATGTTGCCTAAAACATCACCATAGAAACATAAATGATTTTGTTATAGAAACAATTCATCACCATTTCACACCTTATCGCCATATACACATTGAATAACAAAAGTAATCACCAAAGAAACAAAGCATTCCCAACTCTCTGAGGAGTACACAAGTAGAGCTGTCGTTTTTGGGTGAACACCTGAGTGTTCACCCCTCTGAAAATCTGCGAGAATTAAGTTCCGGTATATGAGAAGCGCCATATTTATTCTAAAGCGAGGCGCTTATATCTGTAGCAGACGATATATTTTTACATGCATCTCTAACAGCTGACTCGCAGTAGATATAAAAATAGAACATGCATCTCTGTACAGCTATACTGTAGCAGACATAAAAACATTTCTTTGCTGTTTATTGACTCGCAGCATGTAATATAATGTAGCATATTAAAATGTATTTTTGCCATGTATACATGGACAATAACCATTTTATAAATATGTTCGCCATTAAAGAATTTGAATTTGTATCACACGATATATGTATAAAATTTGCACGGTCTTCGCTGTATATACATAGATTTAAACATATACTGTATATATATTTTTATATCCATCAATATTCATAAAATCATTTTTTAACTGACATGAATTCATTGATAATAATATCCACTCCTCAAAGTCTCTGGCACACAATAATTCATCTCCCAGGAATATCAATTTCATCCTGCCTGAAATAATACTGTTTATTGCTTTAAACACCGGGAGGTTATACGAAACCCTCTCTTCACTCATTGCAGCGTTTTAAGAATATGTGACTTGCATGATGATTAATTATCACTATGTATCTATTTTATACTTTGTACTTTGACAATGATAATTAATAACCATCTAGCACTAGTCACATATTTTTAAAACACTGCAATTTTCCAAAATGATAAAGATACTTTAAATTATGTAATTACTTTACATTTATATTTTTGCAATTAGTCGTAGTAATAATACAGTTGTTTAATAAACTTGCAGAAATAATACGGAAGTGTTCCAAATCTATACCTTCATGAAGAAAATTCCAAACCAATTTTTCCTGCACCAGACACGTGTTTCGAATACTAAATCCTCATCGATGATGCTTCCAGAGGAGCCACCAAAATTCATTTCAGTGGCGCCCTGTTTAATGTTTTGAATTTAGATTTGAACATTTAATTTACAGTGATTGCGCGGCTCCACATTTCCTGTAGGGTGGATTCAGTAGCATATCCAAATAAAATATATGCTCAAAATAGCATAGGAGGGATGGTGCTAAGATGTTAACCTCTTTTAATTTCGGTAATAGTTTTGAATGGAATGACAATTATTCGAAATAGCAAAAACATATCTATGATGACAAATCGATAAAGGACTTTCAAATCTTCTTTCAGGCGACAGAGCTGGAAAGAAGTAATTAATACACTTCTAAACATCAGATCACGGGGAACGATTTTAACAGCTCCACACTGCAACATGAAATAAGTGTAAATAATAATTATTCGGAAGTGTTCCAACTCTATACCTATACGAAGAAAATTCCAAATCAACTTTTTCCTGCACCAGACACGTGTTTCGAATATTAAATTCTCATGAGTGATGCTTCCAGCGGAGCCACCAAAATTCATTTCAGTAGCGCCCTCTTTAATTTTTTGAATTTAGATTTTACATTTACTCTACAGAGAGTGCGCATTGTTTAATTCCTTCTTATCAGAGTAGCTGTGATATTTAAGTAACATTTATATTCAACTTGGATATACCATCAGGGCCATATCATGCTTACATTTTCACAAGTGCAGCTATTGTAAATTATTGTCAAGAGCCTAAAAAAACATAATTTGAAAATTGTAAGAAATTGAGAAAGGAAATTAAAGTTTATGTATCGTATCGTAAGTAGCCTACATTGTAGAATAAATATTGGTACAAATTCATTACTTCATGAAAATTTAAGATTTTGCCCTGAAAGGGGGCAACTTTATTGTACAAACCATATATAGTCCTTTAAAATATAAATATTTGCTACAATAACATGGTTATGGATGAATAGCGGTAATTGCAAAAATGTTTCCTATATTAAGTTCATGTACCTTTCGGTGTAATTTTCTAAATGGACTTATATATCTATTTAGAGAACATAGCAAATGTGCTCCCAGGAAAGTGCCCATGAAGTTTTATATAAGTCAAAAACTATGGGAAATTCTAGAAACTAGTCAATTTTATTTATTATCATACTAATATGATCAACAGCAATCAAAGCATTTTGCTTTAACACTTATACTTGTGTTTACCTATTGCTTTTTTTTTAAAAGAAAACAACTTGTTTGAAATTTGGCCCTCATTACCACACCTCGTTTTTATTTATCTATTTTTCGGCAAAGCTTGTCTTCCGTATTTTGCTCTGGCTATCTAAATCAAGACTCGTTATTTCAATCTGAAAATGTCATATTTAACCTTGCTCAAGTCTCTGAGGGCTGTATAACTCAAATTGGAATCTGAAATCCAGTTGGGGCCAATCTTAAGCCCTTAATATCACACCTCGTTTTTATTTATTTTTTCGGCAAAGTTTGTCCTCCGTATTTTTGGAGAGTGCAATGTAGTGTAAAGTAACTTGCCCAAGGTTACAACAATAGTTCCTGAAATGACCACTGTGTATCTTCTTTTCAGTACAGACATACATGCATTATAACTCGTATCTAGCACAGAAATATATGCATTAAATTACAATATCAATTTCAGATGGTCATACAGATAATATTACACTGACCTCTTAACATAAAGATATATGTACCAGGAGGATTAAGATTCTCCTGCTGGGAACAATATGGGATTATGTGTGTTCGTACCATAAGGAATATCAATCATTACAGACTTCCCGTTTAGGACGGTATCAAATTCTTTAAAATGGCCCTATAAGCTATAACACTCTAGCAAAGGAGGGGATCTCCAACAACACCAGGTAACAACATCTCCAACAACAACATCACTCTAGCAAGTGACGGTATAAATTCGACTTTACCATACCATTTTCATGAAGTCATAATGGTTTTACGTCAGATACCGTCTCAAATCGGAAATAACTCTGTTCTCCGCCAAGACTCAATGCATGTACTAGGAATCTCTTCAAAATGAACTGCCTTCAATTTATCACGTTTCTCTGCATACGCATGATATGTCATCATCTGACTATTGCTTTTGATTAAACCCAGTGTTTAGCCTTGACATATATCCATTATGTCAAGAATAGATAAAATATTATGCATTATAAAAGGTAAGAGTAAAGGTAGGGGTTTATAGTCTCATATCGCTTGAGCCTCACGCGACTTTAAATGTTACCTCTCTTCCGAGAGCTGTCCAATCAAGAGCTTTCTCAATTCCCTGAGGAGTTTACAAACAGAGCTGTCCTTTAGGGCGCTAATCCTTTTCATTCACAATACATGTACCAAGTACCCGGTTTACTCCTCGATGGAGAGAGTGCAATGTAGTGTAAAGTAACTTGCCCAAGGTTACAATAGTTCCTGAAATGACCACTGTGTATCTTAAGTCGGGAACGGAAATATATGCATTAAATTACCAAATATCTAGTTTTTGTTTTTACATATTGATCAATACATGATATCATTAAATTCTGCAGTAGTTCAACACAGACTTGTGTACAAGATTAGAATGGGTGCTATCATCATAGAAACACAAAATAATTATCTTTTCAGGGGTAAAGTTTGCAGAAAGCATCACCATAGAAACATAACAATTAATTTTAGAGAAACTCCTGGATGGAGAGAGTACAATGTAGTGTAAAGTAACTTGCCCTAGGTTACAACAATAGTTCCTGAAATTACCAATGTGTATCTTAAGTCTAGTACAGACATATATGCATTATAACTCATATCTAGCACAGAAATATATGCATGAAATTACCACATATCTACTATTTGCATTGACATATGGATCAATACATGTTATCACTTAACAATGCAACAGTTAAACACAGACTTGTGTGCAGGATGAGAACGGATGCTATCGTCATAGAAACACAAAATAATTATCTTTTCAGGGGTATTGTTGAAGAGAGCATTACCATAGAAAAATAACAAATACATTCGATACTAGAAACAATTCATCCCCATTTCACACCCTATGGCCATATAGACATGAAATCACCAAAGAAACAAAGCGCCAAAGCATTCTCAACTCCCTGAGGAGTATTCAAGCAGGGCTGCCATTAAGGTGCTTATCCTTTTGATTTACAATACAAGCTCTTCTCGTGTGTCAAGTTCCGGTTTACTCCTGGATGGAGAAAAGTAACTTGCCAAAGGTTACAATAGTTCCTGAAATGACCACTGTGTATCTTAAGTCTAGTACGGACATATATGCATTATAACTCGTATCTAGCACAGAAATATATGCATGAAATCACCACATATCTAGTATTTGTATTTACATATTGATCGATACATGATATCACTAAACTCTGCAGCAGTTCAACACAGACTTGTGTGCAGGATTAGAATGGGTGCTATCATCATAGAAACCCAAAACAATTATCTTTCAAGGAGTAAATGTTGTCGAAAGCATCACCATAGAAACATAAATGATTTTGTTATAGAAACAATTCATAACCATTTCACACCTTATCGCCATATACACATTGAATAACAAAAGTAGTCAATGAAAGAAACAAAGCATTTCCAGCTCCCTGAGGAGTACACAAGTAGAGCTGTCGTTTAGGCTTTAATGCTTTTCATTTACAATACAAGCTCTTCTCGTGTGTCAAGTACCCGGTTTACTCCTGGGTGGAAAGTGCAATGTAGTGTAAAGTAACTTGCCCAAGTTCCTGAAATCACCACTGTATATCTTTTTTTCTAGTACAGACATACATGCATTATAACTCGTATCTAGCACAGAAATATACGCAGTAAATTACCACATATCTAGTATTTGCATTGACATATGGATCAATACATGATATCACTTATCAATGCAACAGTTCAACACAGACTTGTGTGCAGGATTAAAATGGGTGGTATCACCGTGGAAACACAAAATAA
Organism: Pinctada imbricata; assembly: GCA_033119305.1. Lineage (NCBI taxonomy): Eukaryota > Metazoa > Mollusca > Bivalvia > Pterioida > Pteriidae > Pinctada > Pinctada imbricata. Next base: position 14,845 of record VSWD01000006.1, on the reverse strand, counting down.
TCATCTTTTTAGGGGTAAATGTTGCAGAAAGCATCACCATAGAAACATAAATAATTTTGTTATAGAAACAATTCATCACCATTTCACACCCTATCGCCATATTGACATTAAATCACCAAAGAAACATTAAACCACCGTAGAAACAAGCACCATTAAATTACATTATAAGTAATAACAACAGAAGCTAATATCACCATAGAAACAGACACCTTACATTATAAGTTATAACAGCAAAAGCTTATATCACTATAGAAAGATTCTGATCCTGAAAACGCCTCAATTTCACATGAACATTGTGCATACAGTAACGACTACACTGACCTCTTAACATAAAGATATATGTACCAGGAGGATTAAGAGTCTCCTGCTGGGAACAATATTGGATTGTGTGTGTTCGTACCATAGCATAGATCAATCATTCACAGACTTCTTAAGAGAGAAAATCCTTATTCTGAATATATTCATAAGAGATCATCATGCATCTACTTTTCATACTTACAATAGAGAAATACCTTGTTCAAAATTTGAAAAAAAAACCAATACTTTAATATTTGGGATTGTGTAAAAGTATGAGTAAAAGTGCTGATTTTATCTTTCAATTTTCGAGAGTAGAAATTTAAATTATAATAGGTGGAGGTAAAGATAGGGCTTAGCCTTAAACGATTTCTAAGGTTACCTCCATTGGGGGACCTATACAATCAAGTACATTCTCAACTCCCTAAAGAATATCGAGCAGAGCTGTCGTTTAGGCGCCAATGCTTTTCATTCACAATCAAGCTTGTCTCATGAGCCAAGTACCCGGTTTACTCCTGGGTGGAGAGATTTCAACGTAGTGTGCATTCACCTGCCCAAGGTTACAATAGCTCCTAAAATGACCACTTTATATCTCATGTCTGTTACAGACATATACGCATTATAACTCGTATGTAGCACAGAAATATATGCATTAAATCAACTTTTATCTAGTATTTGCATTCACATATAGATCAACATACCACTTAACACTGCAGCAGTTCAGAACAGATTTGAGTGCAAGATTAGAATGGATGGTATCACCATGGAAACACAAAATAATTATCTTTTCAGGGGTAAATGTTGAAGAAAGCATCACCATAGAAGCATAACAAAAATTTTGTTATAGAAACAATTCATGACAATTTCACACCTTATCGCCATACAGACATTAAATCATCAATTTGAAAGCATTCTCAACTCCCCGAGGTGTATAAAAGCAGAGCAGTCGTTTGGGCGCTAATGCTTTTCATTCACAATAGAATGTCGTCTCATGTGACAAGTACCCGGTTTACTCCTGGGTGGAGAGAGGGCAATGTGTAAAGTAACTTGCCCAAGGTTACAATAGTTCCTGAAATGACCACTGTATATCTTTTATCTAGTACAGACATATATTCATTATAACTTGTATCTAGCACAGAAATTTTACTTCTATGAGTACTTCAATCCATCAAAGCTCCAGGGTGGAAAGAGTGCAATGTAGTGTAAAGTAACTTGCCCATGGTTACAATAGTTCCTGAAAGGAGTACAGACATTTATATCAATTATAACTCGTTCCTAGCTTAGGATTTAAAACCAGTCTTATATACCTCTAATCTTTCAAGTAAGGGAATATAACCAGTCTTATATACATGTAATCTTTCTAGTGAGGAAATACTACCTGTCTCATATACCTCTAATCTTTACAGTGAGGAAATATTGAATATCTCCTTTATTTCTTTTCCCATTTTCTTTCATTAAAATTTAATCTAAAAATAACATTTTTTACCTTCCATATCTTGAATTTAAATATATGTAATACATAGGACATCTACCAAGTCTCATATAGTTGTAGGACAAGTATTAGCTTTCCAAAAAAGCTTGGTCGATATCAACATTTATTTAAAAGCGAAAAAAAATTTTTGGTTCAAAATAGGTTTAAAATTTTGACTCTTAGAATAAAGAATAGTATAAGTAAGGCTATGCATGAAATTCACACACACACATAAAAAAAAAAAAAACAAAACTGGTTACACAATAGGAACTTATGTGTTGATAATTCTGAAAAGTTAGAAAATAGTGCATTTGCACTAGACAACTCAAGTCATGAATTGCTTGACCTGTGCTGTAGGAAAATTCCAATCTAACGCAAATTAACTTGACCAATCAAAAGCCTTTCAGTATATATTCGCGGGAAAAGCGGGGAGTTCCGATTAAAGAATTTGGGGGAAATAAGGGGAAACTACTGAAAAAATTCCTATTCAATTATGTGACTACGCACAGTCTTATCGATTTTTATATCGCTCATTAATTTCTTTGTTGCATTTATCAATTTGTATAAGGAAAGAAAATATACAAACAAAATGGAGTATCCTCAACGAAATAGCTTAATCGGCTGGATGGTGAGAAACTTTTTAATTAGCCCACTGGCAGCCTCGCATTCTAAGTATCCAAGCGTTTCTTTGATGCAATGGATCCAAGGATCCAGAAATGTCATTAGGGATTTTGAAGGCATAGGGTTTACTGTATCACACACTAATTAGTCTAAAAGTAAAAATTGTTCAAGAAAAAATATCATTGTAGATATTACGTTAATGTGCAATATTTCAATTCAGAATTGCGATGCCAAAGCGTTGTCATGACGACATGTCCTACTTTCTCTGGTCACGTGTTTTTCACTAGTCACAAGAATGTTTCTTTCTATCGGACAATTGCCCCTATTGCAATGTTGAATCTGATGAATCAAATCGAAAGTTGACAAACCTGTACTAATCTAGAATTAGTCGATATCTTGATATCGACTAAAAGGCACCAATAATCTTGCTGGAACTTATATTACTTCTATGAGTACTTCAATCTATGAAAGCTCATAGGTGGAAGCAGTGCAATGTAGTGTAAAGTAACTTGCAAAAGGTTACAATAGTTCCTGAAATAAGTACAGACATTAATGCATTATATCTCGTACCTAGCTTAGATATATATGCATCAAATCACCACACAATCTAGTATTTGCATTGACATATGGATCAACGCATGTTATCACTAGACATTGCAGCAGTTAAACACAGACTTGTGTACAAGATTAGAACGGGTGCTATCATCATAGAAACAAAAATAATTATCTTTTAAGGGGTATTGTTGAAGAGAGCATCACCATAGAAAAATAACAAATACATTCGATATAGAAACAATTCATCCCTATTTCACGCCCTATCGCCATATAGACATTAAATCACCAAAAAAACAAAGCGCCAAAGCATTCTCAAGTCTCTGAGGGGTATTCAAGCAGAGCTGCCATTTAGGTGCTTATCCTTTTAATTTACATTACAAGCTCGTCTCGTGTGTAAAGTACCCGGTTTATTCCTGGGTGGAGAGAGTTCAATGCAGAGTAAAATAACTTGCCCAAGGTTACAATAGTTCCTTAAATGACCATAGTATATCTTTTATCTAGTACAGACATATATTCATTGAATGACCAAATATCTAGTTTTTGTTTTTACATATTGATCAATACATGATATCATTAAACTCTGCAGCAGTTCAACACAGACTTGTGTATAAGATTAGAATGGGTGCTATCATCATAGAAACACAAAATAATCATCTTTTCAGGGGTAAATTTTGCAGAAAGCATCAACATAGAAACATAACAATTAATTTTGTTAGAGAAACTCCTGGGTGGAGAGAGTGCAATGTAGTGTAAAGCAACTTGCTCATGTTTACAACAATAGCTTATGGAATGACCACTGTATATCTTAAGTCTAGTACAGACAAATTTGCATTATAACTCATATCTAGCACAGAAATATATGCATTAAATTACAACATATCTAGTATTTGCATTTACAAATTGATCGATACATGATATCACTAAACTCTGCAGCAGTTCAACACAGACTTGTGCATAGAATGGTTGGTATCACCACAGAAACACAAAACAATATCTTTTCAGGGGTAAATGTTGCAGAAAGCATCAACATAGAAACATAAATATTTTTGTTATAGAAACATTTCATCACCATTTCACACCCTATCGCCATATAGACATTGAATAACCAAAGAAACATTAAATCACCATAGAAACAAGCACCTTACATTATAAGTTATTGCAACGGAAGCTTATATCACTACAGAAAGACTCAATACATGTAGTAGGAATCTATTCAAGGTTCTTCTAAGGTTACCTCCCTTGGGGGACCTGTACAATCAAGTGCATTCTCAACTGGCTAAAGAGTATCGAGCAGAACTGTCGTTTAGGCGCTAATGCTTTTCATTCTCAATCAAGCACGTCTTCCATGCCAAGTACCGGTTTTACTCCTGGATGGAGAGATTTCAATGTAGTTTAAATTGACTTGCCCAAGGTTACAATAGTTCCTGAACCACTTTATATCATATGTCTTGTACACACAGAATTATAACTCGTATCTAGCACAAAAATGTATACATTTAATCACCATATATCTAGAATTTGCATTGACAGATGGATGAATACATGATATCATTAAACACTGCAGCAGTTAAACACAGACTTGTATGCAAGATTAGAATGAGTGGTATCACCACAGAGACACAAAACATTTATCTTTTCAGGGATAAATGTTGCAGAAAGCATTGCCATAGAAACATAACAAATAATATTGTTTTAGAGACAATTCATTACCATTTCACACATTATCGCCATTAAGTTTAAGAATCAAAACACAAAGGCTTTCTAAACTACCCGATGAGTATACAAGCAGAGCTGCCGTTTAGGCGCTTATCCTTTTCATTCCCAATACAAGCTCGTCTCATGTGCCAGATACCCGGTTTACTCCTGGGTGGAGAGAGTGCAACGAGAATGACCACTGTGTATGTTTTCTCTAGTACAGACATATATGCATTACAACTGTTATCTAGCACAGAAATATATGCATTAAATCACCAAATATCTAGTATTTGCATTGACATATGGGCAATATATAATATCACTAAACACTGCAGCAGTTCAGCACAGAATTGAGTGCAGGATATGAATGGCTGGTATCACCATAGAAACACAAAATAATCATCTTTTCAGGGGTAAATGTCGTAGAAAGCATCACAATAGAAACATAAATGATTTTGTTATAGAAATAATTCCTCGCCATTTTACACCCTATCGCCATAAAGACATTAAATCACCGTTGAAACAAGCACCATTAAATTACATTAAAGATTATAACAACAGAAGCTTATATCACCATAGAAACAGGCACTTTACATAATAAGTTATAACAATAAAAGCTTATATCACTATAGAAAGATTCTGATCCTGACAATGCCTCAATTTCACAAGAACATTGTGTCATACAGTAACGATTACACTGACCTCTTAACATAAAGATATATGTATACCAGGAGGATTAAGAGTCTCCTACTGGGAACAATATGGGATTGTGTGTGTTTGTACCTCAAGAAAATTTAATCATTCACAGACTTCCCAAGTGAGAAAAAAGAACTTATTCTTAATATATTCTTAAACGATCCTCTTGCATCTAATTTTCATATCTACAGTAGAGAAATACCTTATACACAGATTAAAAAAAATTACTTTAATATTTGGTATTGTTTAAAGGTATCGTTTAATGTGCTGATTTTATATTTCAATTTCAACAAGAGGCCAAAATGGGACTTCAACAGACTTGCGTCTTACATGTGCTTTTGGTAAAGCCTTTCAGATTTCATGAAATACTGTGGATGGTTGCAGAGAAGTAAACACGCGCTTGTCAATCGCATTCACGTTGTGTATTACCCCTCCTCCCCCAATCCCAAGCGTCAAGCAATGAGCTGCGCTAAACCGTCCAAATTCATACTTTATTAAGTGCACCAATCATGAATTTTATGCTTAAAAGAAGGGAGGAGATCTCCAACAAGACCCCGCTGCAGCATCAACAGTAAAACACCAAAACACCCGATGCAAAAACACAAAAGACGAGTACAGCACGAGACGGAAAAGAGACACACGACATGTAAACATCAAACACAAAAGACTACACATAAACCGACGAGACCAATTGGTAACTGGTGCCGACTTTGGACGGCCATTTGTCACGCAAGTAGCAAATGGTGTGGTTATCCTGGATTACGTGCGCACAACCCTCTCACTTCTCCAATTACCCAGAGGTCTCGAAGAACGTACAATTGTGGTGTAAAACAACCTCCTCACTGTAAGATGACATCACACAAACAAGACCGCGAAACGTAGAGGCCCCAGAGGCACAGATGAATATGTAAATGGATATAAAAAGAGGGCATGCGTAATACAGTCCGTGCTCTGCCGGCTGTAGCGAGCTCATGTATGTAATCACCCGAGGAGTCCGACTGACATTCAGAGAGGACAGGTGGTCGGGGCCCTGTCTTCTCTAAAGAGGTTTGGACAGGGCCCGTCATGGAGTCCCGTCGTCGCAGTCAATTAAATGACGATTGTCTATTTCAACAGCGCACTCTATTCACCTAGATATTCAATAATATTAATACAATAATAACTGTATCTTTCTCAACATGGAGCTCTGTTCCTGACCAGTTGCAGTTTTATATATCTATCTCAACATGGAGCTCTGTTCCTGACTGGTTGTAGTTTTACATACTATCTCTAAATCAAAATCCGAATATTAATAAGAAAACATAAAAAAATTTGCAAAGTTCTGAATGTTCAGCTTCATAATATATCACTTCAAAGCGGCAACAAAACAAAAGACATTACTGTTATTAACAGTTACCCCCCCCCCCCCAAAATCACTATCCTTTTCAGCACATGGATGATCTACATTTAAACTAACTTTTCAAAGCTTTTAGTGTCCCTTTCTTCCCCTAAGTCTCCCATTATACTTATTTGTGTCACACTTATGCCCTTTGCCGTGTGGAGCTCGTAAAAAGGTTCCCCGCGAGGGGTTTGATAGTAAGTGTTTTGAATATATTTCCCTGACATGGTCGCCATAGCACTTTCTATATAGACATAACGTCAGACAGTGCATGTACTTTATATACTGTGTTCTTGATCGTGCATTAACATCGACGGCGGGTGCGGCTAGCCAACAGGGGATGCTTACTCCTCCCGGGCACCTGGTCCCACCTCTAGCTTACTAGGGGTCCGTTGATGTTTCATTTAATTGCTCTATTGTGAGTGCTGTTGAGATTATCGTCAGGATCTTCTTTAACTGATTAGCATTACACAAGACCACATTTAAGTGCAAGTCTACGAGAAAACCATGCAGAATCGCTATTTTTCTATACAAGCTATTTTCAAATTTCAACTCCAAAACCCGCTCATAATACTTGGAAGGGACAAGATAGTATGTAGTAAAAAGGAAATTTCCATTCAATCGACCATTCGGGAAATATTGGCAAAAGCTATGGATCAGGGGTTTGGAATGCTGAAAGAGTCGGAAAATATAGCCCTGAATTTTAGTAAAATATGAAAAGAAACATTGTAGAAGCGACCAAAACTTTAAAGAATAACAAGATTCTAAACAGATTTTATATGACTTTTTCAAATTTATCCCCTTCATTAGTGTCTACCCCCGTCTTTAGAGAATAGGGTTAAAACAGTTAAACCGAAATAAAAGCCCATACAACGCTTAATATCTTTAATTTCTATGTTGCATGGATAAAGCACCTCCCATGGATTATTCCATCAACTGGAATTTCTTGGCAAATATATATTACCGGTTTCATAGACGAAAAATAGTTTGCCATTCAATTCAATGGCGAAAAAATAATCGGGATCGAGCTTTGATAAATCCGGGATTTTCCCACCAAAGACGAAGAACAGTCACAGCTGCATTTTTTACGTTTTTCCTGGTCATTTAAGCTGAATTATATTCTGAAGACCCTTGAGTACAATTATATTTATTATTCTGGAGTTTCAAAAGGTCTAGATCACGGACCCCATTGAAGAGTCATGTAAAGAACCGCAGATGTTTACATTTTGAAAGAGAAAGTAGAACCTGTTGTACTTGTTTGCATTATGGAGCATGGAGCTTTGCTGCAGGTATGTAAAATTATTCAACCAGTCTTTTGAATGAAATTATCTATTTTAAAATTCTTTTTTTTTTTTTTTTGGTCTGGTTCAGTTTATCTTTGTAAATTTGCTGTACTTTACAATGGGTTACTCAGTATATATATATGCAGTACAGTCATATTGATGTGATACTTGCCGGCATAATTTTATATTAATATAATGTCATAGTATATTGATCAATGCTTGGCATGCCATTTGACTATGATTTAAGGGGTTTCTAGGCATCGATTCGGGGAAGGGAGGGTTCCATTTGTACAAGATCCATCACCGCATCAGTATACCGTGAGTACGGAATGACGCGTACATGTGTTTGTAATGAGCAATTGACTAATTTTACTATCCATTATCGGGACACTTTTTGAAACTTATTATTGATTTATTATCGGAATCCAAATTGAAAATGTTGTTCAAGACCCGTGAACTGGTGAAATACCTAGCTGTAGCCTTTTTAACATACTTTTACACATACAGTATACTAGTACTGCAAATGAGCAGAAATGCAACAATTCAGTATGGTCATTTTTGTTGACTAAGCATGATGTCATTTTGCTAGCTTTTAATTTCAACAATTTACATGATTTAGATTGTACATGTTGTAGTTACTTTTATTTCTGATCGACAATCTATTGTCAATTTTTAAGTATCAATTATCAAAACTTGAAGGGGTTTTACCAATAGAAAGTCGGCAGCTATCGTCACATCTCTTATGTGTGTGGACTGCACATCTTCTCTCTAGGTAGCCTTATACATGTTTATAGTTTAAATACATGTAATGTCTTATATACCGGGGTATGTTCTTTTAAAGTTAGTCGGTCAAAAACTTAACTCGAGCTTATGTTCTGACATAGTTGATAAAATGTACCGAATTTCAATAGATATTCATTTTCATGTATTTTAAATTTAGTTTAATGTGTCAATCTGTTGACAGATCTGATTTGTCGATCACAAACTATGAATATTTTTTCCCTAAACATGCTAAAGCGAACTAATAGTTATTTAGAAATAGTTGAGGATGAACACATGCATCAAACAGGTCCAAATTTTTCTGGACATGTCCCATAGACCAGTCTCATTGTACATATGGCTAAACTTGCTTTTATATCTATAAACACGTATGTCAAAACTAGACATCCCCTCTTTCGTCCTCACCATTGTCACAGAATGAAATAATGTCAGATATTGTGATGTTAGGTCTTAGTGAGCATAAAAGTCAAGTTGAATGCAATAATAAGAAAAATATAAATAGCCTATTACATTTTGTACATTTATATAACACTTTTATAAAACTTCTAGCATATAATGATTGTTTTGATGCCAGAGAAGTGTTAAGGAAACATCTTGTCAAAATTATATGTAAGGAACTGTTCAGATAAGGACTCAATTGATTTAGGCCTGAAATCACCTGATTATTTCTTGTTCACTGTCTTACCTATTTAAATAAATTTGGTTGGGATAAAAATGAATTTACTGAAATTAAGCATTTTGAAATTTTGAATGTTTAGGGCAGATTTAACACATTATCTGAACATCTATATACATGTAGATAGCACATGATTGTATGACTGTCACTGAAAATTTGAGACCAACAAAAATTAAATTATTTTACAGTATCCCATCTGTCTTCTTTTCAGCTTTGCAGTTGCATACTAGCAGCCTATTCTGCACTTACAGCTTACTGAAAGAGTGGGTTGAAAGAATTTGAGGACATTTAACAATTATACCCAATTTCACAAGGTATGTATTCAGCAGGTATTTACAATCATGTTAATTGGCCTGCAAACTAGAGTGGCATACATGTATGCATGACATGTATATGAAGGATCAGCCTTTTGGTGACAATAAACAGAAATCTTCATAATGTCATCCTTTTATGTGCACACTTTGCTTCATACAATATAATACAAGCCTATCATAGTATTTATACAGTAACAGTTATGTTACATGAAGAATATTCCCATAATCTTCAGAATACCATACTGATTTTAATGACACCTCATATATATGTATATACATGTATATATATGACACAATTTCAATTTTAGATCTTTGCTTAACTCTACCAACTTAAAAAAAACACCTAGAGCAAAATACTGCAAGATTAGAGGTTCTGCAAAATTATTTATTGAAGCCTTTGCATATCATGTACTTTCACTTTTATTTATTCACACACACACACACATATACTAAAACTGTACGAGGTTTTATTATTACAAATAAAACTCATCGGCAAATCTCAATTTCTTTTATAATTTCTCAAAATCATAGACGTGAATCTTCTGTTCTGATAGTAGTATAATTCAGGCTACTCAAATGTATTGTAATAAACTTAAAGTATGTTTATATTTATCTATTTTTAGATCACCACAACATCTTCAGCCTAGCTATGGAAATGAATGATACAACACGAACATGCTCTACTTGAATCTTGCATCATTTGAAAATATTCAGATTTACAGCGCAAGATCAGTATTACATGTCAAGCAAGAACAGAATTTATGAATGTATTGCACCGTCTTTACAAGTACTAGTATTGAATTTTACAAAGGAAGGGTGTGAGATAATTAAATCAAAATTAGATACTGAAGCACAAGTAGATAGTGATTATACAGACAATGAAAAGGGAGCAAAGAAAATTTGAATTTTCATTTGTTACTACATGTATGTCAAACTGTTACTGGATTTTGAAATAACTCTTAAACATGGTAAAGGAGAAAAAAGATATACTATTATTATTAGCTATACTTATTAGCTAGCCCCTTATAATCTTCATTTTGTATCATAATACTTCAACATGCTTTACAGGAGGAAAGCTGTTGTACCAAGGTGACCCAAGGTCATTCCTGAAAGGTCAAGTCATTTGATTTAGGATACAAAAAATACTGAAAATGTTACCTCTTTTCAACAGAAATTTAACTGATGTTAGTTTTTCAGTTTTCAACATAAAAGTCTACATGTTCACTGTAAGTTTATTGGTCAAACTTATTAATGCCAAAAATATATTTAAAGAATCACTACTCATGATAATTTCTGAAAGCTACTCGATATCAATTTCAGGAAACATTCCTTAGTCTTACAGGTTTTCTTGTGATCTTGAACTGGCCCAAGAAATATAAGATTGAGCATTACTTTTTATCTGATAGTGACAAGATATACATGAAGATATTTCAAATTAGTATTCCTAGTGACAAGGACTTAACTGAGTATCAATGGTTTTTAACTATATGACCTTGACCTGAATGTACAGGTAAATACTACATGTATGCAGGCAATATATTTGTATGTTCCTAAAAATCTCTAGTTGTTTACATGGTTGATTCAATATCTGAAATCTGTATATGTCTTTATTAAAAGCTTTGTTTAAAATATTAAAATATTGCTGGTTTTTTTTCATCTTTATGTTGCTTCATTATGATATACGATTAGAATGGTTAATTTACTGCTTTGATTTGATTAATATCTTTGGATTCTTATGCTATGGTGCTTTCATAAAATACATGCATGATGTATATGGAAAGGTCCTATCCTTGAGGCAATTATATGACCTTGGTATTTATATTTTGTTAGAGGTATGTCAAATTGAGGACTAAAATATTAGTCCGCAAAGTTACTAATTTCTGTATATTAGCTCTATATTTTCTGATTCATATGAGATAGAGACTTCATATTTGGCAATTATGATCTATGTTGTAAGACCTTGAGGTTGAGGTCAAGTAATAACCATGACCTTGAACTTTGACCTAGTTTCAGCAAAGTTGTGTGTAAAAAATGTGCCTTCACGGGGGTCAAATTTTCATGTTCTTGATTGCCCTCTACCGCATACATACATTGAATGCCGAGACATTCCATTTCATGGGTAATTCTCTTAGATAAGCCCTTTAGATCAAAAACACAATTTTTCCTTTTTAGGCGTTGTATCGGTATTTATAACTGTTTATTTATTACATTAAATTTCTATTTTTAGAAACTAACCAACTTGTAAGAGTTATCTCTCTTTGAAAATTGCGAATTTTTCAATTTCCTTAATATTGCTCATGAAGCTTTTATCTAGTACTAACCAATTCACTTATAGTCTTTGGAATTTTTCTGTACTGCAAATGGAATTTTTGTTGACAAAATATGACAATTTCAGCTTGATTTTCACATGTATTAGGCTATTCTACCAATAGGTGGCGCTGCATGCCAACTACTTACAAGAATTTGATTTTTTCATCATAAAAATTTCTAAAAGTCATTGTAGTAAATATTTATGATGAAAGAAATGGAAATTGAAGACCTTGCTTGTATAGCTATCTGCATGGTTTTCTCATAGACTTGCACTTAAAAGTCAACAACTCTATTCAAACTTGATCTGAGATATTATTGCATAAGGCTCGTCCTTCCCAAGTTTCATGCTTAACATACATCAGTCAAGTTCATCCTAATTTCCCTCACAGGGTAAAATGGAGACCAAACATGGGACAATTTAAATTGAAAACAAAGTATTTCTGCTCACACAGTCTTCACATGTCCCCATAAATCATGCTAAGTTTGTGTTTGACAGAACCATTTCTTTCTTCCCTCAGTCCCAAACTGACTGCTCAGAACACACACTCACATGAAGAAAATTTGGAAGTTTCATCATGCCTTCACACATTTGGTCTCTCAGAATTCAATAATTCATGCAAGATCTTACTTATTTAAAGAAGTTGGTTCCTTCAGTTATCTTGGATTCAGATATGGGGAGAAATCCATATATACAAATGATATCGATTCATGCAAGATCTTGTTTAAAGAAGTAGGTTCCTTCACTTCTTAGTTATCTTGGGTTAAGAAATGGGAAGAAATTGATATACAAATATTGGTCATGTTTTCTCCAAATGTTTCATCTATACAATGAAGCTGTGATATCTGTCTTCTGGAAAACTCACTTAATTGACACCCACTACAAGTACTAGAAATTATACCAGGCTAATAGAAATAGTGTAACGAACTATAAAATTGTCCAGGAGAATAGGGTTTTTTTGTTTTTCATGATTGGTCATGATGACTGACAGGCCACATCGTACATTTATAATGATAAATCAAGTCATTTTAAAAAAAATCAACACGAACTTTTCATCAATCTCAGTGACATGTACATCTGACTTTGAACTTTTAAATAACTTAAAATTGTTATCGATGTATTAAAATCAATTTCACATGTAAAGTTAAGCAACTATATTTCAATCTTAGTTTGTGTATTAATCATGACATAATCAAAACACAATTATAGACAAAGAACCAAAGATGCTGTGCTATAGTTCTTTAGACAAGGTATTGATCATATAACCAGAGTATTGTTATGAAAACAGTAAGTACTAAAGGATCCAACGGTTCATAAAGTTCTGTAGAAATTGTATAACATGCTAATCTATGGATCAATTTAATTCTCAAAATGTTAGCATATTATGTTGAAAATTCAAGGATCCATTTCCAACAAAGATTGTATGTATACAAGATTCCAATGATTCACAAATTGCCAACATTGATCATATGTGTTGACGACTCAAGATTCCATTTATTAACAAACTGCCAGCATTGATTGTATACGTTGACAAAACAAGATTCCATTTCTTCATAAATTGCAAACATTGATTATATATGTTGACAATACAAGATTCTATTTCTTCATAAATTGCCAACATTGATTATTTATGTTGACAATACAAGATTCCATTTATTCACAAATTGCCAACATTGATTATATATGTTGACAAAACAAGATTCCATCTCTTCACAAATTGCCAACATTGATTATACATGTTGAATATGTTGACAATACAAGATTCCCTTTCTTCACAAACTGCCTACAAAGATTATATGTGATGACAAAACAAGATTTTATTTCTTCACAAATTGCCAGCATTGATTATTTATGTTGACAATACAAGATTCCATATCTTTACAAACCGCCAGCATTGATTATAAATGCTGACAATACAAGATTCTATTTCTTCACAAATTGCCAACATTGATTATTTATGTTGACAATACAAGATTCTATTTCTTCACAACTTGCCAACATTGATTATTTATGTTGACAATACAAGATTCTATTTCTTCACAACTTGCCAACATTGATTATTTATGTTGACAATACAAGATTCCCTTTCTTCACAAATTGCCAACATTGATTATATATGCTGACAATACAAGATTCCATTTCATCACAAATTGCCAACATTGATTATATATGCTGACAATACAAGATTCTATTTCATCACAAATTGCCAACATTGATTATATATGTTGACAATACAAGATTCTATCTCTTCACAAATTGCCAACATTAATTATATATGTAGACAAAACAAGATTCCATCTCTTCACAAATTGCCAACATTGATTATATATGTTGACAATACAAGATTACATTTCTTCATAAATTGCCAACATTGATTATATATGTTGACAATACAAGATTCCATTTCTTCATAAATTGCCAACATTGATTATATATGTTGACAATACAAGATTCCATTTAGTCACAAATTGCCAACATTGATTGTATATGTTGACAATACAAGATTCCATTTCTTCACAAACAACCTACAAAGATTGTTTATGTTGAAAAAACAAGATTCTATTTCTTCACAAATTGCCAACATTGCTTATATATGTTGACAATATAAGATTCCATTTAATCACAAATTGCCAGCAGTGATTGTATGTCGACTCAACAAGATGCCTTCCAGATTTTAAAGTTTTAAAAAGTACCATGCTTGTACAGGTATAATAATCTGGTAGCATTGGAAACAATCACAATGCATTACTGTCATTTTACTGGGTTTTTCAAAT